>CM046858.1:21934269-22534269 GCA_025617745.1 Heliocidaris erythrogramma
TCACCAACAAGCAGTACAGGTTCACCAAACTTGAGAGCTTGTCCTACAAGTACAGCCAGTCTGCGCATGCCATAGGTCCATACAATGTGACCGAAACCCGAGGGTGGGGTGGGGGATGTCACCTGAAAAAGAAGTACATGTTAATGTACAGAATAAGTGCTAGCACAGAAGTACAATACTAGTACATGTAGATGTCTACAATGGTGTGAACAAAAATGTATATTGTAATTATGCTCTGCAATAAATGTTGAGATTTGAAATTTTTAGGGAGATTTCAGAAAGACTTTATCTTTCTGTCTCCCCTGTGTCTCTGTTTGTGCCCCCCCCCCCCCTCTCTCTCGGTGTACCTATTTCTGTCTGTTTCTCTCTCAATTATTAAATTTGTCACTCTGTTTCTTCTTCTCAATAATAAATTAGCAATCACATATTATTTTCTTCACTACTTTTTTCATTAGTACTTGATTTCATTGCTTATCTATTTCTTAAAAGTCTGACCCATATCATCCCCAAAAATCAGAGGTTAACTGGTGAATGTTACCTTCTCTAGAATATGCCTCGTGACAGGTGAGGTGTGTTCTGACAGGGTGAAGAGATGCTGTGGGTTCACCACTCTCTTGATGTGTTTCTCTAGAACCTGTCTAATCGTCTCTGCCTCCTCCTCTCTCCTCACTCTGCCAGCGAGCAGGATGTACCCTGTAGAGATATCATAATAGATACAAGTAGCTTTATTTAAAGCAGCTACTATAAATATAAACTATATAAATCATTATTTTCGCAAATTTCGTAAGTTGTTGCAGGTTTGCGAAGTTAACAAAATAAGCTGGAAATTCGGTGCTCCAACATATTCTCCTGCTCCAGGTTTTATTTCATAAAAGATGCAGGATTACTGTTGAACTTGTAATTCTCTCGCTACCTCAAATATGCAATTTTCGACGTACATGTAGAGGGCAATATTATGCATGGAAATGGTCCGCATCTTCGTTAACTTCACTTCCGGTCCGTATTGGAAATACTACAGCTTATGAATAAAATTGAGTGCTAAAACGCTTAATTTTTGGATCGCATGACATACATGTAAACCACTCAAATTTTGAAAATGCAACCAATTGTCTCAATAAATCATGATGATATCTTTTCAAACATGTCGTTAAACTCAAACTCGAGGATTTTTGTAATACCTGTGTACATTTTCAATGCAAAAAGACAAACACTTGTCGACCCAATCGGGATATTGTCAGCACTGCGCATGCGTGGTTTGCATGACAAACGCCATCTGTTGGCGAAATTGCGTATCTGGGGTAGTGAGAATTGGGTTTAAGGTTAGGTTCAGTGTTAGGATTAGGGTTGCATACACTAGGTATAATGTTAGGTCCAGGCTGAAGGTTAGAATACCAAACTGGAGAGCGTTTCATCAAGCGTTTTGTCAGTGATTTTAACCGACAACTGTTATAATAAGCTACTGAAATCCTAGCATCTGATTGGCTGATAACAAGACACTTGATGAAATGCTCCCCTGACGTGCAGCAGATGTCGTGCAACCTGCAATGCATGCATGCTTTAATTCTCACAAAAACAACTTGCAAAATTGTCTATGTCTACATCATTCACGAAACTATCTGTACAAAAAAACAAGAGCCCCAGGGGGCACGACGCTCACCTGAGGTGGATCAATTCACATCTGTGCATGTTCTCTCTAGCACATGAACAACTTTCATTCTTCATCTATAGAGGTATCTTTATACACAATACCAAGTCTGAGCTTCCTACAAAGTTCGGTTAAATTCCAATCATGGGTTTTGGAGAAGCTGAAAATGTAAAAAGTTTATGGATGGCGGACAACTTGCCCCACCCCCCCCCCCCCCCCCTCCAGTATGTTACCCCCACAGACCCCCTATAGGGCCACCCAGAAAAAAATCTCCATACACAATACCAAGTCTGAGCTATTCCTGGAGAAGATGTTTGAAATTTACATAGCTTTTACACTTGGGGACTCTCCCCCTGGGCCCCCTGGGGCCACATGTACCATTTTAGCACCTTTGGATCCCCTACCCCTAAGGATGATTCCTACCAAGTTTGGTTGAATTCCGATCATGTGTTTTGGAGAAGATCAGAATGTACATTTTGCCTGGCAGCGCTCCCCCCCTCCCTGAATGTTATTCCCACAGGGCCCCTACAGGGCCATTCAGAGAAATTTCATGAACAACATTCATTCTTCATCTATAGAGGTATCTCCATACACAATACCAAGTCTGAGCTATGCCTGGTTCTGGAGAAGAAGATGTTTGAAATTTACATAGCTTTTACAATTGGGGGCCCTCCCCCTGGGCCCCCCTAGGGGCCACATGTACCATTTTAGCAACCTTGGGTCCCCTACCCCTAAGGATGATTCCTACCAAGTTTGGTTGAATTCCGATCATGTGTTTTGGAGAAGAAGATCAGAATGTACATTTTGCCTGGCAGCGCCCCCCCCCCCCCCCCCTCCAGTATGTTACCCCCACAGGGCCCCTATAGGGCCACTCAGAGAAATTTCATGAACAACATTCATTCTTCATCTATAGAGGTATCTCCATACAAAATACCAAGTCTGAGCTATGCCTGGTTCTGGAGAAGAAGATGTTTGAAATTTACATAGCTTTTACAATTGGGGGCCCTCCCCCTGGGCCCCCCTGAGGGCCACATGTACCATTTTAGCAACTTTGGGTCCCCTACCCCTAAGGATGATTCCTACCAAGTTTGGTTGAATTTCCGATCATGTGTTTTGGAGAAGAAGATCAGAATGTACATTTTGCCTGGCAGCGCCCCCCCCCCCCCCCCCCTCCAGGATGTTACCCCCACAGGCCCCTATAGGGCCACTCAGAGAAATTTCATGAACAACATTCATTCTTCATCTATAGAGGTATCTCCATACACAATACCAAGTCTGAGCTATGCCTGGTTCTGGAGAAGAAGATGTTTGAAATTTTACATAGCTTTTACAATTGGGGGCCCTCCCCCTGGGCCCCCCTAGGGGCCACATGTACCATTTTAGCAACCTTGGGTCCCCTACCCCTAAGGATGATTCCTACCAAGTTTGGTTGAATTCCGATCATGTGTTTTGGAGAAGAAGATCAGAATGTACATTTTGCCTGGCAGCGCCCCCCCCCCCCCCCCCTCCAGTATGTTACCCCCACAGGGCCCCTATAGGGCCACTCAGAGAAATTTCATGAACAACATTCATTTTTCATCTATAGAGGTATCTCCATACAAAATACCAAGTCTGAGCTATGCCTGGTTCTGGAGAAGAAGATGTTTGAAATTTACATAGCTTTTACAATTGGGGGCCCTCCCCTGGGCCCCCCTGGGGGCCACATGTACCATTTTAGCAACTTTGGGTCCCCTACCCCTAAGGATGATTCCTACCAAGTTTGGTTGAATTCCGATCATGTGTTTTGGAGAAGAAGATCAGAATGTACATTTTGCCTGGCAGCGCCCCCCCCCCCCCCCTCCAGTATGTTACCCCCACAGGGCCCCTATAGGGCCACTCAGAGAAATTTCATGAACAACATTCATTCTTCATCTATAGAGGTATCTCCATACAAAATACCAAGTCTGAGCTATGCCTGGTTCTGGAGAAGAAGATGTTTGAAATTTACATAGCTTTTACAATTGGGGGCCCTCCCCCTGGGCCCCCCTGAGGGCCACATGTACCATTTTAGCAACTTTGGGTCCCCTACCCCTAAGGATGATTCCTACCAAGTTTGGTTGAATTCCGATCATGTGTTTTGGAGAAGAAGATCAGAATGTACATTTTGCCTGGCAGCGCCCCCCCCCCCCCCCCCCCCTCCAGTATGTTACCCCCACAGGGCCCCTATAGGGCCACTCAGAGAAATTTCATGAACAACATTCATTCTTCATCTATAGAGGTATCTCCATACAAAATACCAAGTCTAAGCTATGCCTGGTTCTGGAGAAGAAGATGTTTGAAATTTACATAGCTTTTACAATTGGGGGCCCTCCCCCTGGGCCCCCCTGGGGGCCACATGTACCATTTTAGCAAATTTGGGTCCCCTACCCCTAAGGATGATTCCTACCAAGTTTGGTTGAATTCCGATCATGGGTTTTGGAGAAGAAGATGAAAATGTAAAAAGTTAACGGACGACGGACGACGGACGACGGACGACGCACGACGGACGACGCACGACGCACGACGCACGACGGACGACGGACAAATTTCCATCGCAATAGCTCACTCGAGCCATAGGCTCATACAAAAAAAAAATGGCTTATAGAGTACTCTATTGAGCATGAATACAAACTATTTAGCCGAGCTCCGATGATAGGGCGCTCAAGCCTTCAAGGAAACTCTTCCAACTAGGCACCTATCAACCATACCTGGGTCGAAAGTGGCATATGTGCATAAAGATTAACCTCTTTTGTTACAAAGAAAGAAAAGTAAATTATACCTTCATCTGCTATATGTTGGTTCCAGTCATAGAACGCCTGATCACCCTGGCTGGCATGCCGGTATCGTTCCGCCCATCGGAAGAGGTCCCTCAGAGTGATGAAGCCTTGCTTCCCGGCAAACACCCCAGACCCCTTACGTCTCATCTGATGATATGAAAGAAAAATTTGTTTTCAACTTTGAAACAAGACAGCGAAGAGAAACAGGAAAACAGCAATCATATTTTATAGGGAAACTGTCTTGACAAAACCCTTTTGGAGTTTTTTTACAGATATTCCCATTTTAGTTCAGTCATGGATTTATATTGTGCCATGTCATTCTCATGTATATTATGTATAGAATTGCATTGCATGTATTTATGTATTTTTAACAAATGTTTTGATCAAAGATTGTGATCTAAAATAAATGTGAATTGAATTGAATTGAATTTAATTTATTTGAATTGAAGATGAATAATCAAAGATAATCTTGAATTCAGGAAAACCAAATTGTTTTTGTTACATTACGACACTGCTAAATGCAGGGACTTTTAAAAGATGAACAAGCACTGAGATCCATAAATTGGCAACATGTTGAAAAGCCAAAAATTGCTACCATTCCTTACAACTTTGACATTTTAAAAATTTTTGACGTAGTTTCTTCCCAATGTAGATTCTATTCAAATACATGACTTTTTCTGAGACAAATGTAGCAATAAAAGAATCATACATGAGTTGCAATTTTGGAGAAGAAAGGATGATTAATTTAGTACGATTGGTAAGATTTGGTAAGATTTATTTACTCTAGAGACCCCCTTACGGGGTATGAGAGTACAATCAATCAACATATATACAAGTCATAAAAAAATATAAAGAGCATGTAGTAACACACCAAACATATTTTACAAATTTACAAGTTAAGCCTTTCTGGGCGTATAACCCCAGTCATTAATGAATTCCAATTTTGAATGAATACAGAAGACGTACCTGTAGTTCCAGCATGGTAGCCACCATCTTGCGGCAATAGGAGACTGGTATCTGACACCTGTCATGGAGAATGGTCTCCAGTTCTCTGCTTGGAATCTCATCTAAGTGGAGCTCTACAAACCGGTTCCGGAACGCTCGCGACAACACCTAACAAACAGCAAAAGATATTCACAGTGAAGGTCAAGGTTAAAACAATGGGTTTAAATGTATTAAGCAGATTTTCTTTTAGCACTTAGTCATCAGCACTAGATTTTTCAACAACTCAAAATGGCTACTGTATAAAGTGAATATTAAAACAGCACTTACCTAAACTTTATACAAATGTAAGTGATCATTTTTTTAAATATATTTTCAAAAATATATAAACATTTCTCTATCTAGTTCATGGTGTGGACAGAGCTTGAAATTCAGAGCAACAACTAATAATATTTAGCAATCTCCAAATTATGATCTCTATAAAATACTTTCCACATTCACTTTCACCACCCAGCTTGCTATTTGGCATAACAGAATTCAAACATAATGTTGTCACTTGACTTTGCACTGACTTACCTTACGTCCGCCATACTGTCCAGGGGGATTCTGGGTGGCAAAGAGCATGAACTTGGGATGAGCAGCAACTACCTCCTGTGTCTCTGGGATGAACAGTTCTCTATTGTCATCCAACAGCTGTTATGGACCAAAGCGAAAGAGAAACAAGGATTGATCACGGCAGCAACATGTATGTAAAGTGATAGGAGTTTTGTGTAACGGCCTCCTGGATTTCAGGAGATGGTGCGGGATTCTATTATATGATTACCTGGCAACCACAGGCCAATCTGAGAAAGGTTTTACACATCAACTAGTTCAAAATGAATACAAAAAATCAAAAACACAAGCACACAATGTTATTTGACAAAACAAATTGAAAGTACACATTTTACATGTACAGCCATGGAAAAAATTATTAGACCAAGAATGGTTCCTGATAAGTGTTATTTTTGTGGTAAGAAGGAATTAAAATATCATAAAAGCAAGGTACATGTATAATTGCTGATATTTGGTATTTATAAGCTGGAAATTCGGTGCTCCAACATATGAAGGAATTAAAATATCATAAAAGCAAGGTATAATTGCTGGAATTTGGTATTTATTCAATGAAATACAAAGACAAATCATTTTTATAATTTTCTATGCATATTATAGTAACCTTATTACAGAAGCTTGGTCTAATAATTTTTTTCCAGGGCTGTATATATTCATAAACATTAACCAATCCATAGGAAAGATGAAAGCAACAACAAAAAAGTTGGAAAAACGATAATTAGATTGGCAAGGCATAAAAATATGAATGATGAAACTAATAATAGCAAAGGTGGATGACAGTAAGGTTATAAAAGGAGAGTTGCAACACCTGGGCCCTCTTGCATAAAAAGTTGCGTTTAATCGCAACTCAAAAAATTAAACGCAACTTGATTTTCAGCCAATCAGGTTCGCGTATTTGGGACTTGCATTTAATTTTTTGAGCCCTGTTCTCATTTTTCTATGCATTTATTTATTTATTTATTTATTTCTGATATTTATACAGGGTGGCTCATATCACCAATTTGGTGGTCTTCCATGAGGCCCTGTTTGGTAACAATAAAACAAATAACATCAACAATAATCAATATATATAAATACACATGCATAAACACGTATAATACACATTAATCGGTATCCTCATTAGTTAAGTAATCATTCAGTAATATTCATTGACTATTTACAAGAATTTTCGAATCGAATTTTAAATTAAGGATTATTAGCATTGTAAACTGTGAAATAATCAAATTAAAATATGGATGATAACCACACATCAAAATGAGGGGAAAATAATTAATTAACAACACATATACCAAAGAAGTTGCTATGCATAATATGCCCATATAGTTCACAGCTTACATCTCCTCTGCAGATAACAGAGCTTTTAGAGTGTATTTGAAACTGTTTAAAGTAGGCAACATTTTGATAGAAGTTTCAAGTTGGTTCCATACTGCAATTCCAGATATTAGGGGACTATGTTTGTATGTGTCCGTCCTAAATTTAGGTACACGCAATGTATCTCTTACAGCATGTCTTGTGCTGTGATCATGTAGAGAGCTGACATGTTGTAAATCTTTTTTAAGTATTCTGGTGCCACGCCATGCATTGCTTTATACATCATCACTGCACGTCCAAACTGGAAACGTGTCTGAATAGACATCCAACCTAACCGACTAAACATATCTTTTGAGGATACATCGAATCCTTCCCCCAACACTATACGGGCAGCCCGTTTCTGAACCTTTTGTAGTTTAATAGTTTGTCTTTGAAATCTTTCGGACCAAACAGAGGAACAATAATCAAAATGAGGAAGGACGATGGAATTATATAGAAGTTTCAGAGACCTAGTTGGAACATAACTTTTTGCTCGCTTAATTACACTAATATTTTTTTGAGCAGTCTTAATAACTTTTTCCACATGTTCCGTCCATCGCAACTCCTCATCGATCATGACACCTAGACACTTGGCAACTTTAACTCTTTTCAGACAACTGCCGTTTAGTGTGACAGAAAAATCCTTTACACTATTAAGAATTGATCGTGGTCCAATAAGCATCACATTTGTCTTATCAGCATTAAGAACTAGACGGTTTTTTGTTACCCACGAAAAAACATTTTCTAAACCCTTTGTTAGCTTTCGCTCTACTTCTGCAACACTTCTTCCGTTAACTGTTAGAGTGGTGTCGTCGGCATACATATCAACAATACCTTCATCAATACATTTTGGTAAGCTATTAATGTAGATAGAAAAAAGAAGTGGCCCAAGAATTGAACCTTGTGGGACACCCATCACAATTTTTGAGGAACTTGAAGTGGTCCCTTTAAAACAAACCGTCTGTTCTCGGTTAGACAGATATGATACAAACCACTGAACACTCCTATCAGAACAGCCAATGGCTTTCAGTTTATGTAACAGAATATCGTGATCAACAGTGTCAAATGCTTTCCTCAAATCAATGAAAGCAACACCTGTTAATTCATTGTTATCAATATTCAATGACCATTGGTTAACTAATTTCATAAGAGCTGTTGCAGTAGAGTGAAGGGGACGAAAACCTGATTGGTTAGCACACAATATTTCATATTTGTCGAGAAAATCACATAGTTGGAAATGCACAGCTTTTTCTAGAATCTTGCTTACTACGGATAATATCGATATTGGTCTGTAATTACTGGGAGTGGACATATCACCAGCCTTGTAAATTGGAATAACTCTCGCTTTTTTCAAGATTTTAGGCACTTGTCCTGTTGCAAGTGACTTATTGATAAGGCACGTTAAAGAGTCAACAATGACATATTTCGCCATTTTCAAAAGACGGCAACTTATTCCATCATCACCTGTTGCTTTATCGTCACTCATGTTTTCAATTTCTTTTAAAACAAATGCGTTCGTGACTTGATGTAGCTCAAACTTTTCTTCAGTATTAGCTAGCTCATTTTCTTCTAGAATGATTTCAGCGTGTTTTGGGATATCACGCGTAATATTTTGAGCACAAGTAACAAAATATTCATTAAATGTTTGAGCAATACCTTTGTCATCAGTAATTTTGGTCCCATTCATGATTGTATTCTTATGGGATCCGTTATAAATCTTCTTTTACTTACTCTGTTGAGAGCCTCAAGAACATCAGAAGGTGCAAGGTTCAATTCATCCAGTATGATCCAATGACCCTTCCTCATGGCATCCACAAGTACACCTAACACAAGGGATAACAACACAACATGAATCAATATTAACGGGACTATAATAAATATCATTTTATAAAGCTCAGCTGCAGACTGGAGCATGTTGAGAACCATGTAGGAATCAGTTTTTTGAATCAGTTTTTGAAATCATAAACTGTTGAAGCAACCTTAACTTTGACAACGCTCCTAACTTTCACAGATTTTCTCAAGCAATTCCATAGCTGTATCTATAATTAATTTCAAGTGAATCAAGCAGACAAGGTAACATAATAAATGTAGATTTAGATAGAAGAATGTTAGTTCATAAAATTGCCATGAATTAAAAAGTTCCTTAATCATGTTCAATAGTAAACACTAATTGATGAAGGGAATAAATGCTTTCATATTCTAACTGTTAATTCTAAATGTTAATTCCAGTGAAGTACCAGATCACTAAACAAACCAACCTTCTTTGAAGACCAGCTTGCCCGTTTCATCAGCAGCATAGAACCCTACATACTCCTGAAGGTCAGTGTGCTCATGATTGTTGACCCTTACACAGTGGTTACCGGTCAGCTGGGCCAGGTAGTTGACCAAACTGGTCTTCCCGACAGACGTCTCACCTTGGATCAACACTGGGAAACGTCTACATTAGGAAAGGACAAAGAGTGGGAATACTACATGCATATTTATACTACATGTAGATCAAGAGCTGGTACCACTTAAATAGTCAGGCTGTCTAGAAAGTATTCTGAATAGTCGATCACATGTTTGTAGCAGATTTGTCCATTTCTTGTCCTTTTTGAGGTTTTGGAATCATCAAAATTGACTAAAGTTTGCTGATGACAAAAAAACAAAAAACAATGAAGAGCACTGCCCAGATAATGGGACTACACATGTTTATACAAAAAGACAAGTGGCATCAGAAATTAAGTCCGGCATTGGAAACATTGCTCCTATATTTGAACTATGAGATCTTCCTACTGAGAATGGGCTCTGTACATAAACCACTTGTCTTCTTTCATTTGAGTGGTCTTTATAAACAGATGTGAATCTTTATCTATTGTGCCAATGAGCTACATTTACCCACCCTGCTGATACTATCCTGGCTAGATCCCTTAAGTTAGCTTTCACCGATGGTGTGATCACATAGTCCTTGGGCTTGTACTCCTCCTTCTCCCCTACAGCTACCCAGTATCCCTCCAACTTCATGTACTTGCTCCCCCCTGCAGGAGGTGGAATGGACTGACCCAGCAGGCTCTTGAGGTTGGATTTGCCAATCACATGCTTGCATACGAGCTTCTCCACTATGGGGTGGGAGGCACGGTCCAGTTGGGTGAGGAAACTGAGGCAGAAGCTCTAAAAATTGGAAAGGATGTTCAAATGTTACCTAACAGCGGCACCATGCCCATGTATTAATGTTCCTTCTCAAAGAACATCCTTTCAAGTTAACCATTACTGCATGAAAGGAGGAGAGTAGCTATAAAAAACTGTGGCATTTTCTCAACCACAAAATCTCAAGCCCACCGCCAAAATCTGTTCTTTTTCTTTCAAATCTCTATGCAACCTTTTGACACCAAATTTATGAAAATCTTACTTACCATTATGAGACACATGACCTTTCTTGACCTCATGTCAGTAGTAAAGATTTGTGTCTTATGTAAATAACACATTCAAGAGTGTCTTTACCTTTGTTGTTGTAAATCACTCATATTTTGTTTTTCAAGTTTAATAATCCTTCTGTGTATAGAGCTGAACATCAATTTGGATATGGATATTAGATATTTGGGGCAAACGTGCCAATGGTCATACTGGTTTCATAAGTTTATGTCAAAACTTCATGTCATGAACTGAGTTAAATACATTTAATTCTTTCTCAATCATACAATCACATGCACAGAGCAGATTACCTTCTTTACTTTATTCTGACATTTTTGCATTACTTCAGAGAATTTTCCTGATAAATTTGACAAGAACTTTGGCTTTTCTTACCTCATAGAGTGACCTAGGGACAGAGTCACAGCGGTTGGTGGAGGCTAGCTTGAGGGCGCGACACAGTGTCCGGAGGCTGTAGTGAGGACGATGACCAGTGCCATCAGTCAGCTTCTGAATGGCCTCCTTCCTTACGGAGAGGTAGAATCTGGACAGAGACAAAGGCAATGGTCAAGGTATTGGTCATAGGTATTAAAATAAAGTTGCCTAAATGGTCAATCACACAATAACGCATAAGAAAATACACACTTTTTTTTAAATTCTAGATGATATCTTTTATATTGAAATATACATGTTTGTATACAGGTAAAACAACAGGGTAGTGGCAGTTTTGGGTTCTTTCAAATAAAATCTCATATCAACAATGAGTATGAATTATAATAAATACATATATCATTAAACATTGGAAATTATTTTCCCAATCTTAAATGACTTGATGAGTTAAAAACCTTTTCAAAAGAGAGAAATTGCACACTAAAAAGGAAAATGAAGCTTTGTTTTTCCACAAAGATTAACAGCTCTGTTTCATTTGATTAAGAAATTGCTGCCAAGTTATATGTTAACATGTTCCACGGTTGCTAGAATTAGTCCTTTATTGTCTAATTTGAATTGAAAATTGAAATTAAGTGCAAGTATTAATGGTCCATCCATTCTGATTTTTTTTTTATTGGTATAAGATTACAAAATAATAAAACTACACATAGAAATGAGCACAAACGGTTACGTCATTTGCCAAAACTGCTGAGTAACACAACTACAGAATCCACTGGGAAAATACATGTATTCCACTATGGAATCAGTAATGCATCACTTACTGCACGATGCCTTCCACTTGTGCCTCTGTGATAGAGAGAAGCCTGAGGTAGCTTTTAGTGAGGATCTTCAGATCTGGTACCTCTTCAAGCTCATCTACAAACAACTCTGTGAACCTGTACAACAGAGTAAGAATTAAAGCAAAACACTCATTACATAATCAACATTTTTCATCCATTTTTACCTCATTTGTGGAACTCACTCACTTCCTATTTTCAATAAATTAACAGTCTAGACAAGAACAACAAAAAAAATCCCGCCTTAAAACTTACCTACACATATTTCAACCGGTATGATAATGCTGATTTTGTTGGAGGAGCCTGAGCCTTAGAATGTCTTATTTTTCATGGAAATATGGGTCATATAGTTTCAGTGAATTATCAATGTAATTTTGAGCATAATTATATGCAATATCATTATATTTTTTATCTCATACAATCCGATATACACGTAGGTGCTGCCCATGTTGACAGCCGTTCCAAATATTTTGATGTTTTTTTATATGGAATCATTCACTGCATCAGTTAACCTGTTGAATGCTAAGCCTGCAATAACTTAAGCTGGAGTCTATGGAAAATGTATGCTATACAAAAATCACATCATATCCACTGGGTAATGCTGCAGCATATCGGCTTTACCTGTTCCTGATTCCTGGAGGGAGTTCCTTCTTGCCAACGTCAGTTGCAGGATTCATGCAGGCAAACAGACGGAAGTCCTTGTGCCTCACTATAGGCTTTGTGTCCCTTCAATAAAGAATAAGACAATCCACAGATGTCACGATAAGTTAGCACTCTAATGGGGTGTTGCAAGAAAGGTGCGATTGATTGCAAGTTGCAACTGATCGGTACTGACCAATCAAAATCATTGTTGCAAGCGCATCTTCTTGAATGGGCAGACCCTGAACCATTCAGAATGGTTGTTCTAATTTGCTTTACAATTTGCAATTGATTTGCAACTTTCTTGCAACACCCCATATGTTATCTCAAGAGTTTATAAACCTTCAGTATCCTCCATTCATTTTCAAGGAATCTGCACTTCACATGATTTCTGATTAAAATCATGTGAATTATGTGAATCAAAATTGCGAATTCTGATTTCTTGACAGTGATAACACATTTGCTCTGGGTGTCATTTCATTTAATATACAGGGTTATGATTGCAGTTGCACTTTGGTTTTAGGTTTGGATTAGAGTTGGGTGAAGTGCTGGGTGTAGGGTTGTAGTTAAGACATTGACTAATGTAAGAAATTGATAACTGCTGAGCAACTGTTCCAGGAGAACTTGTCATAGAACTGAGATTCTACAGATTTAACAACCCTTGCACGAACAACACAAACGATATGTGGAGTTTTCTTACCCTCTCTCCATGAGGACGACCGATCCCTCTGTACTCTCCAGTAAACTACTCAAACACTCCAGTGTCTCTGCTGTTGCTAGGTTAATCTCATCTAATAAGATCCAATCTCCATTTCTCAGTGCCTTCACCAGAGTTCCCTAAGGAAGAAATTTTAACAAAATTATTAAATACTGGCTTAAAGATCTAGCAATAAATAAAAATTTAAAAAGAAAATGAAAATTGAATGAAGTGTCTCTGCTTCTGTTGCTAGGTTGATCTCATCTAGCAGGATCCAATCACCACTTCTTAGCACCCTCACCAGGGTACTCTGGGGATGAGATTTTAAGAAAAATGACTCATTCAAGTAAGATATGAGTTGGCTGTGTGGTCAGTTCTCTCTCGCTGTCTTTGCCTACAAAAACTGATTCTGACAGACCCTGGTTCCAAATTTAGCCACACCTTTTGGATGGTGACTCTAATGGTCAGTGACTAGACATAAATAATAAAGTCTTGTTTTGTAATTCTGCACATACAGGTAATTTTGAAGACAATGGTGTACAACTGTGATGCATGACCCACGAAACCGGACCACGGTACCATTAGAAAGCATATGAATTATTCTTTAAGAATTGCCAGTACACATCGAGTCTATTTACAGGAAAGTTTTCAAAGTTAGGTCTCCTTTTCTTTTTGTAAACGCACAGTAAAATGGATTAAACGATGTATTCACTTGGCCTAGAAGATCAGAAGTTTTGTTGGTACGGTTATGTCGACATAGTGTCAACATCATTAAAGTTGTACTTATCAACATGTCCACAGAGAATTTCAGTGCCACTGATGGCCCTATAAATACTACTCACTTCGACAAAAGAAAATGCCAAGGTGTTCTCTGAGTGTTGTATCTGAAGCTGAAGCTGATGTAACCTTTCACCTATTGACCTCCACTGACCTCCAAGGTCTTTCTTGTTTGCACCGTCTGTGTATACAAAAAACAACACAAAGGATATCACGAAAATGAAAGATAAGAAGACTTCATGATGGGTGCAGATGTGTATAATATTCATTCTTTCTCTCAACTGTAATCTAGTGTCACTGTTTTACAGAAACCAATAACACCCAAAATATTTTTTAAAAAGATTAATACATGTATATCATTGGAAGAAATACAATCACAAAAAACTATGTGAGATACAGAAATTGTTAATGATCAAAGAGCATGAGTGGAAAAAAATTATTTCAATAAAGGCCTGCAAAGAAGTTAACTTAAGAGTTCACTTCACTGTACGTGTCAACTAGTCTACTCTAAGGTTGCTCTCATCTTCACTTGGAGTGATAATGTTTAACATTGCAATTCGTCTTGACAGAAGTAATGTTGATAAAAAAATGAAACAGAAAACTCACCCCCATTTTTGTTTTCCACCTTTTCGAATCTCTTGAGGGCAGCCTGCTGACTGTGGATCATCAGCTGTACAAGCTCCCTCCACTGACGCTGGGTGAAACATTTCTGGATGTGGCCCAAGAACTTGGTGTTCTGCTTTACCGAGAACGTGGCACGGAAAGCGCCCTCAAAGGCCTCTCTGACCGGTGCTACGACATGGCGAAGATCAACGGGCTTGAACCTGATGGGTGAGAAAGATTGTTATCAGCACAGGAAATGTTCTCGGTATTCACAAAATCATTAAACTGTAGATCATCTAATAAATGCTTTGGTGTAATACCTTTTTTTTCTAATAAAAGCAAGCAAATACAGCCCCGGAAAAAATATAACCAAACTCCTATTATAGGATATTACACTTTGTCAAAATGAATTTTGACAAAATTAATTTCATTGCAATATCATCTCTTTCTTTTTCTCTCCTTTCCTTGTACTTTTCCTTCATTCTTCTAAACAACACCCCATAAGTGGGTTCTTTTGATGAAAGAACATATCAACAGCCTTTTCGCTAAGGATACCAAATGGTGTTACTGAAAGCCTTTAATTGTGAAAAACAAAATATAACAAAATAAAAATATACTGTAACAAGCTGCTGATTAACTGGAGACTGCTTACCCTCCAAGCAGATCAGTGCTGTCACTCTGCTGGTTCATATTGATGACATTTAACCTTTGACCTACAAGGTTTGACAGATATTGGATGGTAGAGGTCTTTCCAGTGCCTGTCTCTCCTACCAGTAGGACCGGTTCGTTCTGAGCAATGCAGCATGCCACACGTTCTACCAGCACAGCCGCTGGCCTCGTGAAAGCAAACTGTGATGTTGTGTGCCTATGTGATGAAGAATAAGGAAAAAAATACGTTTTTTTTAACACATACATCTCTAAGGGTCCTCATCAGACACATGCAACATGGGTATAACTACACTGGTCCGACGAAAGCAACCTGTCATGCTGCATGCCAACAGGGCATAGGAAAGTGGATAAGGTACAGTCAAAGCTGTTTTAGTGGCCACCTCTCCTTAAAGGCCCCCTGTCTATTATGGCCACCAATATTGCCTCCCTCGAGTGAGAAATATGCATTGTAGAACCTGTCAGGTCAGGCCACCTGTCTGCAGTTGACACTTTTTCTCTTTGCCTTACATCCTGCGGCCGGAAAAGACCTGTTTGACTCTATATATCCATCACTTCTTTCTTAGAACACATCTACGGGTCATCATTACATAAAAAGCAAAGGAAGAATTTAAAGGATTACAGTACTTACTTAGCAGAATCATGATTAATATTACTCTACATTAGCTTTACTACCCCCTGGACTAGAGTATCACCACCATAACCCCTACACAAACCTAATCCTAACCCCCCTCCACATAAACACACCTACTCTTCTAAAGAGTCAGTACCCACATTTTCAATGTGTCCCTCTCTTTCCGCTGTAACGTTGCCCTCCCTGATGTAATGGTAGAGTCTGCCTCCTCAATGTTTGGTTTGTATGTAGAGCAGTAGAAACGAGCTTTCTCTCGCGTGATGTTCAACTTAGCACCGATCTGCTCGGCCACAGCCAAGCGAGTTTCAGGCTTAGTGAGCGCTGCACAGAAACAGTCCAAAGCCTGTACGAATCAAGGAGAAAGGGAAAGATATACCATTCAAAAGATATTGAATAGAAAGAAATAATGTAATATAATGTTAGTTCAAGACTTATATCACATTTTCATGCTTTCTTCTTCCCTTCTTAAATAACTACATTTTAATGCAACTTTCTAAATAATGAAATTACTAGCTCACGAAAGCCAATAAGGTCACGCTATTTTGAACACATGCATAAGCAAAATTATTTATACATATATGTACATGTATAGATCTCTGAATGGTATTTTTATAGCATCAGGAAAGATTGTGCCATAATGATCCCAGTCCTGATCAAAACAGATATTAAGAAGGTTAATGATAACAATCATAACTTTCTGCAAAGAATACGAAGATAGTAAATCATCAAGATATCATACCTCCAGGAAGACCATGTTGGCACTCTGAGATGAGTTGATCTCAAAGTCTCTCTCTATTCTCTCACACCATTTAATTAGATCTCTGAAAAGTATTAAAAAGAAAAAACACAAAGGCTAAAATAATCAGGATTTGTCACCATAGCTGCAAAACATTACACAATAGAAGAAAGTAGGTGTGTTATGAATAGCTCTAATGTGTCGTTACAGCTGATGATTTAAAAAAAAATTGTAACAGTTTTGGAGCTTTACATAGGAATATGAGAATGCATTCATAAAGAGAAGTAAAATAAAATATATTTCTCTTAATCATTTTATTCAATAATCATCATCATTGTGATAATCAGCATCATTGCAATAATCATCGTCATCTTCGACATCTAAAATAACTATCTTCTTCTTCTTGCAATCATGAATCAAGCGATATCATTGATAATATCAAAACCGAAAAGGCGTCAAACAGGACATTTACGAATGAATGAATGTAGAATGAAGTCAGACAATACAATTTAGCCTTCCAGAAATTATCAAAATACATGTATTACCTGGTAGAGACCAGTCTCCTATCATGGGATCCCAATGCCATCTTGGTGCTTGCAGTCTTTGGTGAGCTATCACCAGAGTCTGTACTGCTCTCACTCTCTGCTCGAGTGTCCAGCCATGTCTGGTGACCAGCGGTCAGCATACAGAAGATGTCCAGCAATCGGTTGGCCACTGTGGTCAGCTTGGGGTATAGAGTTGTGATGACCTACAAATGTATTTAACCAAGAAAAAGCTTATCAGGAGGAGATGTCACATGCTACACAGATTTAAAACACAGAGACTAAATATGAGATTTATCTGACTACGGAATGTCCTTACTACTACTCCAGTCTTGCATACCCTTGTGATTCAGATTCATTGCTGCAATTTCAACCACTCGCGTTTCTGTAAGTGCGCAAAGAACAGCTCTAACTGGCTTGCACGCAGTATCATACATGTACATTACAAATCACACAGAACTTCTATGCAGAGTCTTGTACTCTATCCATCATTAACGGAGAATGAAACCAAAAACATAAATGCATTTTAATTGAAGCAGAAAAATCAAAGAAGCATATCAATGAAAGGTTGAGGAATAATGGACAACTAATAATAAAGTTGTATTTGATATTCCTAAAATCGCTAAATGAATGGAGATCTGAAATTGGCAATGTCCTTATTATGCTAATGAGGTGCTGTGATGTAAATGTCTATACTTTCCAATTGCCTTATACAAATGTTGTAAAAATCCACTTTCCTTGAATATATCTTAGAAAATTTGATTTCTGTATTATAGGTGGTGTTCATAAATTTATTCATCACAATATATTTCATGCACATGTTGATAATTCAAGTTTCTTTGTTTAAAAGGTGAAATCTGATAATTTTCTTATTCATTACCTATAGAGTACCGAAGTGATGACGTCACAAAAAGCTATTTTTTCATTTTGACATTTTTTATACCATATCTGAAAGGAACATGGTGAAAAACATCCAGAGCCCAAATTTTATGGCAATTGGCTCATTGGGCCCTGAGATATGGCCGCATGAATACCTCCTTAGCCCCATTGAAGTCAGTGTTAAATTGGCCTGGTTCTAAACTGTTAAGAACCAGGCCAATTTACACTGACTTCAATGGGGCTAATTAGATATTCATATAGCCATACCTTGGGCCACCATGAACTGATTCATGTCAAATTTGATCTGTGAACGTTTTCCATCATGCTCTACCTAAATATGGTCATAAAAATACTGAAATACAAAAATCAAAATTTGATGACGTCACACTTCGGTACTCTATAAAGAGAGAGCACAAACACATCATAGCATCTCATTAGCATAATTAGTATGTTGCCAATTTCATTTAGCGATTTTAGGTTTTTAAAATCTTCATAACTTTTTTATTCTTTATCCGTTTTCCCTCAAACTTTCAGTGATATGCTTCTAAGATCTTTCTGCTTCTGTTAAAGTGCATACAAGTTTGGGGTTTCATTCTCCTTCAAGAAAACGGTGGCAGGCTCGGATTGTCTCCAAACAGAATAAACCACCGTGCATTTTCATGGCCTGGCCAAACTTTTTGTGAAACAACAACTTCCTCTCCAACAAAGCAAAACCAGAAATTTAGGTAGAAATAAACTTTTATTTTTAAAATCAACATATCTGGGCTTAAGTTCCACAGATTTAGCCATAATATTTTGGATGAAAAATACCTCGACATAAAGTTATCTTAACTCCCATCAACATAACACTGTACCTGATGTAGTTCATCTCTAGACATAGGTTCCACTTGTACACGAGTCCAGAGCTGGTCAAGCATTGCACCATGGGATACATGCTGCCTATGGAGTCCTCCACTGCTACTTAGTAATCTAGAATGAGAGAAAGAGAGGGCAGTAAATCAGCTGGTCAAGCATTGCACCATGGGATACATGCTGCCTATGGAGTCCTCCACTGCTACTTAGTAATCTAGAATGAGAGAAAGAGAGGGCAGTAAATCAGCTGGTCAAGCATTGCACCATGGGATACATGCTGCCTATGGAGTCCTCCACTGCTATAGTAATCTAGAATGAGAGAAAGAGAGGGCAGTAAATCAGCTGGTCAAGCATTGCACCATGGGATACATGCTGTCTAAGCAGTCCGCCAGTACAACTACTGAGTAATCTAGACCGAGATCAAGAGTGGCAAATGATAAAGTTAGGATCTCCATTTTATTGATCATGGTGTTCAAACATTGTTTTTCAAATTTAACGTTCAAACTTTGTAATAATAATAATAATAATAGTGTATATTTATAGAGCGCACACCGTCCAAAGACGCTCATGGCGCTAGCCCAGCAACAGTTCTCTTATACCTGGCAAATAAACACATACATGTGCACATATATCTACCTACATACATATACATATGAGCCTACATACTGTACATATCCACAAATCAACACACAACCCACAAAAAAAAAAAAAAAAAAACATCAATTCAAATGTACATATAATCTTGGCACATTGTTCCATCAAAGGATTTGATGGAACCACCTTCAGAAATTAATTTATTTCATTGATCAATTAATCTACATATTCCTCTGCACCTCAGAATATTTTACTAGATCAATGGCGCACTATAAATCCTGTATTTATTACCTCTGTGTAGCAAAGAGCTGGAATCCTGGGGCAGCCTTGATGACATTGCCATGACCTGGGATACAGAGTGACCTAGATTCCAAGAGTGGCAGGAGGACCGATATGACATCCATTGGAGCGTAGTCTATGTCCTCTAGAAGGATCCAATGACCATGGGTGACAGCCTAAAATAAAAGCAGAAATACAAGTATCTCCTTAATAATAGACTTTTGACATTGCAAACAAATATCTCTATCTGGATCCAATAACACAAAGGTTTACAGTCAGTTGCAAGTATGAAAAAACGATTCTGATGGGTTGATGGTCAGTCTTTTAAACAATATGTGCATGCAACGGTGATCTTGATTGGCCAATGCCATTTTACAATTGATGGGAGGCCCTGCACTCCTTGACATCAAGCGATATCAAGTGACTTCTTAGAGGCAAATGCAGCAAAGGGTTATTCAGGTAGGACAATGCACATCAAACAAAGTATAGGGGCTTGATACTTTACTCCTAATTTCCCTCCTAATGCCAACCCTATAACAGCAACAAACATTTTCATATCAAGAGTGTGAAACTAATGCAATATCATACATCAAAAGATCACGGTAAGAAGTCTGTATCCATACCTGTCAAGGGCCTCGGCTTACAAGAAAAAGTCTCTGGGAATGTACCCTTCGTACATCAAACATTAAACTACATTACATGCTCATTACAAGAGCTAGATTGTAATGCCATACCATATATCAAAAGATGTTGGTGAGAAACCTCTATCCATACCTGTTAAAACTACCCCCATCTTGCAAGAAAAAATCTGCAGGAATTTACAAATCTCCTCCATGTACCAAACTTACAACAGCACACATGTATATTTTAATAGCAAGAGTGGCATCTTAGTACAATCACATACATCAAAAGATCTTGGTGTCTCCATACCTGCGTAAGGGCCCCAGCTTGCCAGACAAACTCCCCAGGTATGTCTGTACATCGGTAGGTACCAAGAAGAGCCTTGCTATCGGTCTGGTCTCCCAGCTGGACCTTGATGATGGAAGGGGGCGCTGTCCGCCCTGTCTGTGCTGCTAGGTGCTCGACCAGGGCTGTCTTGCCACATCCAACAGGGCCTTCAAGCAGGACACCATTCCCCGCCGAGACGGCAAGGGCCAGACTCCGGATGTTCCTCTTGGTGGTCTGGACTGGGACCAGCTTAGGCAAGGTGGTCTAAAAATAAAGAAGTTTAAGGTATTTGGTCATTTTGTCTAGCATTTTGTCTGCCAAGTATTAACATAACTAAAATCAAAAGTATCATTTTCCTTGATCTTAGGTCTTATGCAGGTGTTTTTTTGAGTTATCAACTTCGTACAATCATCACTCGTCAGATATACATATATTAAAATCTTTGATGTAGTAGAAACTTTAGATTAAAAGCTCACCTTGGCTGGATCCTCTACAGTAGCTCGAGGTAGAAGCACACCACATACGGACACCACACTCTCATGGTAGTCCTGCGTCAACAATTCACGTTCTACATCCTTCTGCTGAGTAGACTCAAGGGCAGGGTCAAAGTTCATGACCCCTGAAGTGTCCTGAGCAAGAAGTAGCTGCTGATCTCTGCACGTTGAGTCCCTGTAAATGAAATGTATAACATATATTCTGGTCAAGTCGTTGTGCATAGAAGGCAAATTACCGATCCTCCCCCCACCCCCCTGCAGTTGTTGTTGGAAAAGTGGCACCTATGTCTCACTCCTGCTGTGCAGGCGAGACAAAAATGTGTCTTACAAACACTCATTCATGAAGTGAATCAAGTTTGATGTGGAATAAATCTCATAGGGGACATTCTAATGGAAAGAATAAATAAATGACATTAAAGGAAAGAAAGAGAGATATCATTTTATAATTTGTATGCAAAATTGATGATCTATATCATGCCTTAACCCTACCTTGAAGGGCAAAGTACGGTAAATGAAGATATTCATACGTACCTTAATTGATAACAGCAGAGTTCATCCTTGGTGAAGAGAGATGAGAAGAGTTTATGACGGCACCCTCCACCCATCTTTGTTATACATGCCACTGTACTGGCGGCATGCCTAAAAGACAAAATAAGAAACATACATTTATTGAACTATGAGACGGAACATTGTTCACATGTAAATGAGTTAGATGTGATAGGACTCCATCCCTTCTGTAACAGTTCATTTTCTACAATTATCAAGTACCGGTATCACATTGATATTTGTAAATATCTAGTGCAATATTACTATGCATTAAACATGCTTATGATACACATTTCAAATCAATATTTGTAAGAATTACGGGGTCATTCTAAAAGTTTAAGGGACAAAGATCATAAACTCCTCCACTTCTTTGCCCCCACCCCCATCAAGAACTTATCGCATGCAGACTAACCATCTTGTTTCCACATCCTGTGACTCAAGAAGATTGAGAAATGGGCTCCAGTCCCACAGATCTGCATATGTGTTGGGAGAATGCTCCACAAGACGTCTTGCTGTCAGCGCTATATCACGGTAGGATGCATCCTTCTACAAAAAGAAATTAATCTATGTCATTTACAAAGATGCTGAGGTAATTTTAATGAAATAACATAAATATTTTAATTCTACCATTATAAACTTTAAAGCTGATTTAGGAAGTATTGACGGTTCTGTCCCTTAGGGACAAATTCAGTTGAGCTGGACAAATTGTCCTCCAATTCTCTAACAAAGTTGTATTCTTAGTATTTCACTCAGGGTTTACTATTATGACGTTCTCTCTACCCAAATTATCTTACACTTGTTCGGTTCATACATGTAGCTCTTTCCATGGATTGCAAATGTCTAATATTGACTTCTTCTTAAATAATAAAACACTGGAATTCTCACCTTTGATTTGGATTTGGTCTTGTGTAGCCTCTCAAACACAGGTGGAGATGTCTGAAGATATTTCTCTATAAATCTAATAATCATTGAATAAGGAGACACAAGACAACAGAAGTAAACACATGTTAAATATACACTTCAATATAATATCCTTTTTTTTAACAATATGTAAACCATGAAATGAAACTTTTTGTGTTTGTGTTCAGTTGTATTTCACACAGGAAGTGGATGATTTCTATGAAACATAAAAGAGGCACAATGGCCAATTCATTACATTGTACACTGTACACTGGAAAACAAGCATTTATACGAATAGGGTTTCCACTTGTATTGATATTTTGTCTTGAAATCTTGTATTGAAGACATCAATGTCTTGGTTTTAAAAAGGGGGATAAGCATACTGAAATTCCTGCGGTAGCTCGGAACCAGAACCAGAACCAGTCTCAAACTCGCTAGACAAACATTGATTTCAATCAATTATTTACTGTCTATGTTGGTACTGTCCACTTACTTCTGTGCATCTGGTAGGAAGCTAATCAATCGTGAACAGGTAGCACATATCTGTTCATGACGCTCCAATGAAAACTGCTTTGGAGACGACCTTTGACATACCCTCTCTAATAGGTCAAGGAGGAAAGGTGAAAAGGATGTTGCTACAGCAACTGTATGGTCGGGTACAAGAAGTTGTTTACTCAGGTTGTCAAGAAGACCCTTCTTTTCGAGTGGGCTCAAAATCTGAAGAAATGAAAAACGGACAGAAATAACATTCATCAAAACAGTTGCGGAACTTCACAAAGCTGAATCCAATTTTCATCAGTTTACAGAGGTTTTTAAAAAAATTCAATTTTATGCAGAAAAAAAGACAGATCAAGGAAGGTTTGAGAAATATTATTGATTTTTTTTTTTAATGGAAGTCGCTTTGAGATATATACAAATTGTCAACTTGGTCATGAGTTTGAGATGTCTTTCCCTCAATTTTCCCTCAATTTTCCCCAGTTGTTCTGTATATTTTGAAATCATAATTTTCTGCTAATTTTCCAAGATTTTTGTAACAGATTCTTCAAGCCTTTGAGAAATTCACACTGATGTACATGTATGTGTTATTGGTGAATATAGCTTATCTTCATAAAATAAAAATAATGTAAGTCTATTTCTTCATAAATTTTGTTTTGTATACAACTGAAATTTAAAAAAATATCCTCCTTTCTTTTTTAGATTTTTTTTCTCTTCTCTTCTCCATCGCTTCTTGTTTCTCTTCTCTTCTCCTTTCCCCTTCTCATCTCTCCTCTCCCCTTCTCCTTTCATCTTCTCTTCTCTTCTGACTACTCTCCTCTTCTCTTTCTTCTCCTCTCTTCTCTTCTCTTCTTTTCTCTTCACTGCTCTCATCATCTCACATCTTTCCTTCTCTCTTTTTTTTGACAACTGAATTTGCAAATTTTTAAATTCATGAACTGGTCCCACACCACTCAACAATTTAGCGATGCCACACTGGCGGCGAAGACACATCGCGCCTGTCCGACAACACAAATATTCCCAATCGACACCTCCTTTCTTCCCTTTATTTTGACAATAAAATATTATCTACAAGATTAAAAATGTGGATAAAATGAAAGAAAAACTTACATTAATCACATTTATAACGTTCTTTAATCGCTCTGTGTCCACTTTGCGTATGAAAACACAAAGTTTCCAAGACCTCTTTTGTGCATTCTCACAACAGTGTGTAGCGTTATGATGGCAATATGTAAACATTGGCTACTACTTCCGGGTTGACGGGTCAAGAAAACTTGTGCATTGCGAGAGACCTAGGCTGTTATCCAGGCTGCAAGATGGCTTCGAACGAAGGTAAGAATATAAGCTCTCACTTTTACACAAAATCTGATTTTTTAAAGCAAGATAATTATTGAAATTTACAACCTCAAAAAAAGAGACATTGTAAGCGTTATTTTTGGGGGTGTTTTTGGAGGGGTTTCATGTAAATATGAACCCCTAATGACAATGTCGTGAACCATATTTTTGAGTAACTTGACTTGTACTCAATCGATTGCCACCAAACTTGTAGCCAATAACGCAGCGGTTTCGTGGCGGGAGAAAAATCTTTGAAGCCTTGTATAATTTTTCGAGGTCACTGGTGAACACTTTGTGAACAAAAAGCGCCCTCTTTTGTTGGATGTGCAAATCCTACACAGTCCCATATACTGTAGTTTGTGGTGGCATTTTTAATTTATTTGGGTGATTATGATGAGGTGCCAAGCTTTGCATTTTTAAGATTCCAAACCCGTTTCTTTTTTATTCTATGACTTATATTTTCCATGCTTAGGTCCTGGCATATATTAGAGTTGAGTTTGATGATATGTTGACAATAATTGACAACATTGAAGCTTAGTTTCATATCATGAAAAATATATAATATATAATAAAAGCATTTTAATAATTCATTTAACAAATGAAATTTTAATAACCTCAGAAAATGCTTCAAAAGAGATAGATTAATTTCCTCAATCTTGCGTGTCATGAATTGAAAATATATGTATGTTTCTTTGTCCTTCAATATCAAAGAACAAGGTTCTACTAGTTTAGGTTCTACAGGATCCATTACACACGGCCAAATGGCATCATCAAAGACACAACGCGAAACAGCAGCATATGTCAAGAGTCTGTATGCAGGGAATGATTCTCCAATCAACACCTTTGAGAAAGCTATTTCTCGTATAAAGGCATTAAAGAAGCACCTTGTGAAGGATAATAGTAGGGGCACCTTAACCCAGAAATTACAAAGTTTCTTGGACAGTGAATTCCCCCCCCCCCCCCCCAGAGTGCACCATCCTTGAGGAGGCCAAAGACCTCAGGAATTTGCCCCGCACACTCAGACAGAGTCTGTATTTTTGAGGCAGAGGCAAAGCAAACAGTAACTGAGAGTGCGACAACATCATCTCAACTAGTTGCAAAGGAGGCTGCCTTAACAAAGGAAGTGGAAAAGGTCCAGAGTCTTTGAAAAGCAGTGGAGAGATGCACGGATAGAGAAGACTATCAAAGGAAAAAAAACAAGAAATTGGAAGACAAAATAAGCCATGATGATTGTCAAAAAGAAATTTCCCATCTTCAAGAAGAAGTCCGTGCACTAAAAGAAGAAGTGCTATCGCTTAGAGAAAACAACCGAAACCTTGAAAGGAGACTATATGGGACCCACGATGAGATTATTGAAACTTTTAATGAAGATGGCTGTTGTTTCAACACTGTGTTGACAAATTGTGATTATGATTTACTGAATAACCATGTGGGGGTTTCAAAGGTTTCAGGAGTGATAGAAAGCATCATACATGTAGGACATCTCACTGGTAAGAAGTGTTCAACGTTACCATCCAAAACTACTGTTGAAAACATGAGTGTCCAGAGGCTGTCCATCGCACAAGACCAGCTTTCAGCAGAGCTATCCAAAGAAGAGAATAACACCCTGTACAGTGACGTAACATCCAAGTTTGGTGAGGTCATGGGGTATCATGCCTCAACTTCTGACAACAGGTACTACGTTCTCGGTCTCAGAGATATTGCAACAAAATCAGCAACAGATACCCTGGATACATTCAAGGAGCTGCTTAAAGATTTGGATGAAGCCTGCTCAAGAGCCACTTCCGGAGGGCAGAAGATCTTGTCCAATATAAGGAACACCATGAGGGCCGCAACAGGGCCGCAACGGAACTGAAGTGGCATGAGCTCTTAAAAAACTACAGACAGGACATTCTCCCAACAATAGTGAGCAACTGGGAGACATTCACAGAAGAGGAGAGGGCACCTCTTGGGCAACTTACATCCTTCTTCTGTGGTCTGCACAGCTTGGAATTCCTTTCTGCCAATGGACTCCGGAGACTTCCCTTGGTGCCCTTCAGAGGCAATAGATTTAACATCCTTTTCTTCAATGCTGGCTTCGTTTACTTTCTGAAAGACCAGATGATAGAGTTCCTTGACAGCTTCGGAACAAGCAACAAGCTTCTCAAGTGTGTCCAAGCTGATTTAGGTGAACCCCTTTACATAGCAGGTTGTCGTGCCTTGGGATTGATTAGTAAACTAATCATAGCACCGCTATAGAGATCATTGAAGACAGGTCTGTTCACATTCTGGACCTACCAGACACTTACAGCAAGGTTGAGGATGGTCTACGAAGAGGGGCCAAAAAATCCAGAAGACTTCATGAGGGGAAATATAAGGCCATTAGAAGACATCAAAGAAGATGCGATCTTCCAGGCTACACTACTGGAGAACATCTTGCCAGCACTCTGTAAGGTCAGGGCTACCCATTCAAGTCACCTAAGAGAAGTCAGTAGAGAAGAGCGAGAGTCGTCAAAGAGCACCGACAAACATGTAACAAGTTTGCCGAGCGAGTCTTTGCTTACCTCGACCAGCAAATGAGAACAAAGCCAAATGCAAGTCTGCTGGTGCACGAAGCTACAATCATGTTCAGCCTCAACAAGACGGGGGATTGGCTGAAGTCGTTGACAGCACAAGAGACAGGGGAAATAATAAACACTGCAAGGAAATGGGCAAGAGAGCTCAGAAAGCTCTTCAAGGAAAGATCAGATGAAATCAGAAGACAAAAACAAGATGCCTTGAAAGAGAGGGAAAGAGAGAAGGAAAGGAAAGAAGAGAAGAAGAGGATTGAGCTTGAGCACTTCACTCAGGAAATACAATACTATGGGCTCTGGCAAACAGAACGTGAAGTGGATGAGATGGTCAACTCTCTGCCCTCTCCGAAGAAGAAGATGGATGCACTTAAAGCCCAACTTCGCTTCAGGCAGCATGTTCTCCGACAGACCTATCACACAAATGAAGTGTTTCTCTTCAGTACAAAAGGAGTGCCCTATACATGGCAGGAGCTTGCTGAAAACGTTAAGAAGCTTGTCTACCAAGCGTTCTCTCTGCCAACATCAAGTTCGCCAGAGGATGGACTCCCACTGCTGGTTGGCAGAAGGGTAAGGAGGCCAATGATCACACTGTATGAAGAAAAGACAAAGAAGAAAAGAAAAGAAAATTTGTTATGTACAGTTTATCTGTTTACATCAATGCTTTTTTCTTGTTTTAATGTAGAATTGTGATCACAGAGATATCAAACAAGTCTTTACTATCTCTATTAAATTGAATCCTGGATCGCTTCTGACATCGTACAATTTTTTCATTCAAATTTTAAATATTATAATATATTTGTATAAATCATCTTCTCATTACATGTATAAATGCTATTGTTTGAATAAAGTTTGCAAGAAAAGTATGTTGTGTATATTGTCTTCATGTGTCTCGTTTTCACTTTTCAAGGCTTTCATTCTCTCAGTTTACTTTTATCTCAAGAGGTATGTCCAGTATCTCATTAATATCATTTGATTTCAATTTTTCTTTTCATATTATTAATGTGAGGAGTACTCTGTTCAGAGTCTGTCTCACAAGTGTTACAGGTATATTTTATTATTTCTTTTCCTCCTGCATTTTTCCTCTTTATCTGTGAGACCAACACCTTCATAGAATTTGTCCGGATGATGCAGTGTATGATTTTGATTTGTTTGCCAGATATATATCATGATTTTCCATATTTGCATTGATGCGATGTATAGTTTTGATTGTATGATTATGATTTTCTGCTGTATATGTTTTTTATTTTTATCTGAATTATTTTGCCTTGGTGAAAACTATGTGATACATCCTATGACAAATAATTCAGAATGAATGAGATCGAGAATAACAAAATATTCTGCCAGATATTACAATATCATTTATCTTATCCATACAGGTTCAACACAAATTTGAAAACAATGAATACCTTGGCCAAGTAGTGAGTCAAGTACCAGGCTATCCCAGCTGGTTCAATATTAAGTACGACCATGATGATGCCATATACTCGTACTGACTCCTCGACGACTACAAAGGAGACCTAAAAGTCATTTGTTAGGTAAATACAAGCTTGCACTGAAGAGGAAGTACGCACAGTGGATGATTTCATGAACTGATAATTAAAATTTTTTTTTTTTTTTAATTACAAACAAGAAAGAATTTGCACTCCATCTAATAGTCACTTGACCCCGCCCCCCCCCCCCCCCCTCCAGAGTTTGCAGTGACAAGAATTGTTTTTTTCCTTCTTCGACAGAATTCAGCATATAGTTACTACCAGTCTGCCAGAAGGTCAAGACTGATTGAATGCTCGGCTTTACCTTCAAGTACCACAATCTTCCAGCCCTTCATTACCCCTGCCCCCTTGTGAAGATACCTGTCTGCAGTGCCAATGGTAAGATATGACAAACAATATTCATCATCAAATGTAGAATTCTCTTATAGATAGAGTTTGCATTGATTAGAATTATCTTTTTTTCTTCAATAGATACCAGCATTACCAGTCTGCAAGCAGGTCACGCTTGCCTCTGCCTCAATTTCACATGGCACACTCTTGCACAGGCCCCTTCTTTACCCCTGCCCCCCCCCCCCCCCCCCCTCCCTGTGATGTGAAGATACCTGCCAGCAATGTCAATTGTAAGATATGTTCAAAGAATTTTCATAAAATATAAAATTCTCTTTAGTTTTAGGATGAGTCACGAGTTGGAAAATGACGTTCAAGACACCAATCACTTAGTACAATATGTGGACATGTGTACCTCATGAATATTCATTCACATAACTAATTTGTTTTGTTATCCTATGGCCTATACAGGACAAAATAATAGTTTTATAAAGCATGAAATTGCTGAGAATATGGAAAAAATAGCGTTACAAAAGAATGAGGGTGAAAGAGAAAAGAAAAAATAAATGAATCATGCTAGAAAAACCCTTTATATTGGCATGATTGGTGTCGGAAAAATATGCAAATTACGTCTGATTATTCATTAATTTGCATAATTACATTATTTGCATAGTTACGTTAAAAAAACGTACTCTTAACCGATAGAGCACATCATGATCTTCAAAACAAGCCATACTTTCAATGAAAATTTAAAAATGTGGCATTGCTACTTTCATAATTCATCTTCTCTTCTCTTCTGACTACTCTCTTCTCTCTTTTCTTCTCCTCTCCTCTCTTCTTTTCTCCTCTCTTCTCTTCTTTTCTCTTCACTGCTCTCCTCATCTCACATCTTTCCTTCTGAGCTTCTCTCTTTTTTTGACAACTGAAGTGAAAAATGAACTGGTCCCACACCACTCAACATCATGCTCAATCAGCAAATCCCAAGTAAAACTAAGGTCAAAGAAAAATCTTGAAGTATAAATAACATCATCAGCTTTCAGTTGATGTTATTGTTATCAAGAAACATTCACAAAATCAACACACTGCATTGAAACAAACACATCGCAGAGATTCCACAAGTGCACTCATCATCTACACAGCTCAGCCTCAGAGTTAGCCCCGGGACGCTGCCACGAAGTGGCAGCGTCCTGAGTGAAATCAGTACGATTCGGTGGGTCTCACAATCTACCAATGTTCAAATGACCATTTAAAAAATGGCCATGTAATTATTATTTTTTAATTAAAGTATCATATATACGATGCCACTTACCTAAACAGACTTTACGCAAATCAGCTTTTCCTAAAAAATGTGTAGAATCGATGAATGTCACTTTTTACTCTCAATTTTCGAAACCAGTCCCATTCGCCATGTTGTTAAAGCCAAATTGAAAATAGGCACTTGCGCATGCGCCTATGAATGTTTATTACAAATGACGGCATAGTTTTCGTCAATGGAATAATGAATATTCATATACCCACTGTAATCCGCCGATCGCTAGCGTATAGATCTAGCGCTCTTGCTCAAGCTCGTCTAATGAATATTCATAATCCTCCCTTCTTGTCTGTATTATAATTGGAGCTGCTGACGCATGCGCATTGCAAGCAAAACACCGACCTTCGGAAGTTTTTACTACAGGCTCTTGGAGATAAATATGCCTTTTTTGTATCATCCTCATTGAAAAGAAAGACGACAGTCAATCGTAAAGTATTGTAAGTACCTAAAATAGCCTAAAATCAACTGATTTCATGTTTCATGGCTATCATTTTGACAAACAACCTTGTAATTATGTGACATCCATGCGATCAAAGGACTGCGAAGCGCAGCCCGAACACTACGTGTTCGGGCTGCCGCAGTAATGCACCTATCAATTGTAAGACGCACCCCTCGACCCCCGGGAAAGGTGCGTCATGGTTGGGTAATTTACCAACAAATGAATGACGCAGGGTATGGTCATGGAAGCATTTGGTCAGTCACAGCATGGAGAATGGGGTGCGTCATAGTCGGTCATTTTACATGGGTGCGTCATAATGCCTCGCTATGTTTACAAACGGGTCTGTCCGCGCAATACTCACCGCGTACCGGGCTTTTAAACATGCAAACTCCTTGAATATAAAAAAAAATATATTGACATGGAATCTATACTTTCGCACCGGGCGCCCAAAATCGAGTTTGATGACATCAAATAAAATGGAAACCCCCAAATAATAATAATTGATCTCAAATCCTCTCTCATGCTGTCTTCTGTCTGGGTTCTCAAAAAAGGGAAGAAATAAGGTATTTTTCGTTACTTTGTTTATTTTTACCCCGTTCGTTCCAGCACTGCGTTGGCTGGTTCGGTTCTTGCCGCGATGATCGCGATCGGTAGCATTTGTGCTAGGCTGGATTGAGACATGAATATTCATGTGTTGACGTCACAAGAATGTCAGCGATTGCACTGTGTGACTTCTGCACATTTTCATATGTCATCGCCAATAATCTTATCTCGAGCTCGGCCTCAATAGCGTGCAGGATGATAACGTGTGTTTGTGTCTTCAGCTAGCGTTCATGCATGCATGTCGATATCAACAATGCATGCAATACTATACTAGCGCCGCGCCGATGCATAGCGTGCCACGTGCGCGCGGAGCTTTACCATGACGGGGTGCGTCACAATGGTAAGTCAAAGTCTAGAACTGGTGCGTCATATTTTTTCGTCCAGGCACAGTCATTGTAAGAAAAGGTCCGTCATAGTCGAGACACACAGGTGCGTCATGGTATAGGAAAATCCGACTCACATCTGACAAGTGACGCACCATTCCCGGGGGTCGAGGGGTGCGTCTTACAATTGATAAGTGCATAACCTCAGAGTCAGACTCAGACTCAGAGTCAGGGGCAGAGTAGTCTAAGTCTAACCTACGGAACTGCGCATCAATGACACGGGTAAGTGCTGGGTGCGATGACAAGAGCATACCGCCACAATGATTGATAAAGCAGCAACGTGTTACTCACCTGATCTTCTCGTAATATGTCGGCATCTAACGACAGCGACTTTTTACGAATCAAAACTTGAAGATGTTTCATGCACTTCTGAATACTGGTTCTGTCATATGAATCCATCATAAATTGTTGTTACCAAAGACATACTTCAATAATTTTCTACTGATACCATGCAGACGGTCATTGGCATTGCGAAATAGCGAACACATGCTACTTTTTTTTTATAGCCTTCGTTCAAAGCTTACTAGTATTATTTTGTATTCATTTCTAGTCTCTGTAGAAGGCTTTGATATATTTACAAAATTGTATTCGGCGTAGTCTCTTGATTTACATGAATGTTTTTATTCATGTAAGGATGTCAAGAAGGCCTTATAATCTTTGATGTAGGGGGCATTTTATAAAATAGCCTCTCTGTTTTTATACAATTTTTTCTTCAAATTAGATGTAGTTATTGTTACCAAGCAAATCATTGGTATACAATTCGGTTTGATGGTCCCGGAAAATTCATAAATTTGCAGTAGGTGCAACTCCTCCCCCACCCATATCTCCCTCTATCCCTTTATAGCTCCCCCCCCCCCCCCCCCCCCCTGTCTTGCTCTCTCTCCTGGGGCCGTATTCTGAAAACTATATTATCTTTAAAATGATATTAATTTCATAACAAACTGAAATTACACAGAATAAACACTTATTATTGGTGCTTGTGCAGTTGTCTCTTTAACCTTTGCGAGAACGCAGCCAGCTTTGCGCAGACATTAACCAATGACTTGTCATAATTTTTTTGTTATTACATCGTTTTACTGACATAACAAGATAACATTGTTTTAAGAATACCACTCCTGCTCTCTCTCTCTCTCTCTTTCTCCCTCCCATTCTGTCTGTATCTCTTTGAGGTCACTTCAGTTTCAAATTTTTCTCTTTTTTTTGTATTGTACAACAGAAGCATATTTTTTTTTTAATTTGTAAACAAATCTTTCGGCATATTGAAATACAAGGGGGGAAAATGAACATGAATTCACGCAGGAAAACAGTCCCATATTTTATTGGCAATATTATTTCCAATTTTAGGTCACTTTCAAACTCTGTACAAGTGTATTGTAAATTTCTCTACTCATTCTTAACACAAATTTCTAATTTTTGTCCACTTTACAAAAAAGTCTTTCTATTGAAAAAAACAAAGAATATTCACAGTATCTTACCCATACTACTTGCATACTGATTATCAGATATTTCTGAATATATATATACATCATCGTATTTCAATGAGAATGACACTCCAAACATGATGCAAAAAAAAGTAATTTCGGGCAAGCTTATAATGAATACTTACAAATGGCCAGCAATATAATTAAGTTCTGGGTACATGCATATTGCAAGTAAAGTCTGAATAAATAGCAAATGTCCAGTAACCAAGTACATGTATACTATTAAACTAATTCACTCTGTGACTTTCTCACACAAGGCTGAATATTTTCATCGATTCACAATCTACAAAATAGAATTCAAAATAAAATAAGCGATCACCCTATAATATCCCTGCCTAGTGACATCACAACATGCAGTTAGTCGTTGGATCTATATTATATGCAAGGAATAATTGATCCATCAGCAATTTTTTCATCCATTTAGCATGATTGCTCAACAACATTTGATGAACGCCATCTTTTTTTATGCTTTCTGCACAAGATGTTCATAATCATTCAAACTCTGTTGATTTTATTTAAAACACATTGGATCTAAATTATTCCCTGACATCTCTCTGACATCTCTCTCTGACATATGTCAATAAAACTAAAGATGAAAGCTTTACATCATTCTTGCTTCATCTGGGAAAAAATAACTGTATACAACAAACTGCATTAAACAAACAACAGACTGAGATAACAGAAGAACCTAAGGTTTTTGCTAAGATTTTCACCAAACATAAATGTTTTTTCATAATACATATATGCATTGCATTGCAGAATCTATTGGTAGCTACTGTGTAGTCACTATCACCATTGTATTGCAAAGAAAAGCACTTAACGTAACAATTCATTTTCAACTTTCTCCCTTCCCTCTACTCACTTACTGTTCCTGGTGCTGTTACTCTTGTACTTGTTGCTATTCTTGTTGTTGAATGGAAAGTCCATTCAGATATCAAGTTGGTTTTTAATAAAATGTGGGAAAATGTAAGAGAAACAGATAAGTGAAGGTTTGAGAAAATAATCTGGTGAATTATATGAAGTTATGAATCGTTAAATGATGTAATTGATCAAATACAAATTGGCAACTCTATGGTCTCCCTTACAAGCAGCTCTCCATTTAGCTTCTTTTTTTTTTCTTTTTGTATTGAGAACTATAAAAAAAATATCTCTTCATGCTTGATGATGAATGAAGACATCTATTTCATAGAGAGTATGTAAAAATTTGTGTCCTGCAATATGTGTACAGGTATCAGAAAATTTGTTCATTGAAGAAAAAAATTTATATGAAGTTATTTTTTACAAGAGCTGCTCAAAAGATAAATCACAATTGATAATGTAGGTTTGATCAATCACAAATATAATACTTTGTAACTTTCTTTCCCCTTGTCAGATTTTCCTCGATTTTTCACTGATCTTTCCACAAGGACAACATAAAAAGTGAACACAATGAAATATGCATAACTCTTATTTCTTAATTTGACATGATTAAATCCTCAGCCTAGGTTACAAAAGAATTTCACTTTTCAATATATATATATATATACCACAGCACCAAATTTCAACAAGTATCTGATTAAAGCACAAATAACTAATCAAAGAATGTGTCAAAAGTTTGAAGACATGAAATGACAATACACTGGACAACTTCAGTATGTTTCTCAGGGGAGCGTTTCATCAAGTGTTTTGTCAGTGATTTTTACTAACAACTTTGCTCTCAGCCAATCAGATGCAATGATTTCAGTAGCTTATAACAGTTGTCAGTAAAAAGCACTGACAAAACGCCTGATGAAACGCTCCCCTGATTTTTCTGCTTTAAAATGAACTAGATACCAAGGTGGACAGTACTACTAGCTTTTTCTTCACTTTTATCAATAAGATACTTAGCAACTGAGTGTGCAATGGGGGACAGTACACTCTGACGGAACCACAACACATGCTCTAAGACACAACACAGAAGGTCACAGAATAAGTCAAGTCTATAAGGCACTTTCATTTAGACTGGAGAGGTATTTTCTTTTACCTATTTAGTGATTTACTCTCGTTGATTTGCACTTAGATGCAGTATAAAGCATAAACAACTCAATCAAATGTACATGTACACAACATGGCATTGATGTTAATCCCTACATTTAACTTATCATAGATAAAGTAATTACAATTTACAAAACCAAACATCTGAAAAGTATGGTAAAAAGAAAAAAAATTATTTGATGCTGCAACAACCTTCACCGCCCCCCCCCCCCCCTCCCAAAATAAAGGGCAGGTCAATAATATTGAATAAAAGTGAAAACATGAACATGACAGAAAGAAGCTATTACACATGGAATCAAACTGCATGTGCTGGAAAGCTGGGGAAAAAAACACACAATAATGGTTTATCCGATTACCTTTCTATGAAACTCGTGAACACCAAGAAATTGAAAGAAAATATATCTGGACAAAAACCCATGCAAAATCAGCTCAGTATTTTAAAAAAAAAATTATCATTCTGATCAGTAAATATTAATTTTCTCAATTAGACATTTATCAGAAACAAAGAAAGACTCACATATCTACACTCACAATGAATAAACCATAGGAGGAGGTGATTTTTTTTTCAACATGCAAATTTTACAATCTTTCACACCACAAAACATTTAATATAATTTAGAAAGATAAACTTGAGGAATAAGCAGTGAAATAAGACATATCGGTACTATACCACAATCCACAATAAGCAACATAAAACAAAAGTGGTTGTGACATAATAAAATACAAACAAGAAGCAAAGAAGGGGGAAATGGGGGAAAAATAGAAATAACAAGAGAATAAGTCAGGAAAACCAATATACATGTATCTTAAGTTGTACAGTGCATATCTATCCATTTTAAGTAGTCATTAAAGATAACCAACTGCCTTCTTCATACATAGTTTCCTCTCTGTAGATACAAATATTGCTCCACATCACATCAACACATAATTTGAAAGACAAAGTCTTTTACTTTAATATCAAATATAGAATAGTTCAAATTTGGAGATCAAAGTCTTACAGATGTTGTACATCTCCCAGCTTGACCTTTTGCTATAACTTCACACTTCATTTGAAAATAATACAATAATACAACGTTTGATTCTGATCATAGAATGCTTTGAAGGAGACCATATTATTATCAAAGAGGAACATTTGAAGTTCAAATGTGAAATAAACTGAGAACGATTCCAAGGGAATGATTTGAAAACAAACGCTACTTTCAAGAAAATGTGGCAGAGTCAAGAAATAAAGTTGGAAATCTTGGACGTTTCTTGATAACGTCACAGGGCTGAACTCAAGTGCTCGCTTCATGGGTATTGATAAAACTGCCAAAACAACAGTTTCTTTCTGTATGTTACATGTACATACATGTACCAGTCTTAAGCCTCATCCCCTGTAAATCGCTTCCAAAAAACCACAGGGTTTTTTTAAAGTGTACTGTGCTTCACTGTTCTGTATCTTATAACATGTACAAATAAGTGAATATGTGCAGGACCTTTGCTGCGTCATGCATCCCACTTATACCATTCATTTAATACACAAAAAAGTGCGGTTTTTGCAGCTGTTTACGGCGACATATGTGAATAAGCCTTAAGATTAAATTCTGCCTTGTATGCACAATTTTTTTTAAAAGATAACAAACTTAAAGAATTACTGCAATGGTGCAAGTACATCAAGTATATGGAATTTATATCACATCACCAAGAGTACAAGAAGAAAAAAATAAACACAGAAAACAACATTAAGAATAAGATAAAGTGAAGTATTAAAGTATATTTCATATCAAATCAAAATTCTTTCCTTCTGTCTTTCAAACAGCACCAAATGGACGATAATCATCAATCAACAGCTCACTGCAAACTCACAAATGAGTTGCTTACATAATCCTTGAAAAAAAAAAATCTGAAACAAACATCACTTCTGCAAGAGAACCACAACATCCCAAAAATTCCTTCTTTTTTTTTCAAAGTGATGTTATGGTAAGGCTAGCTGTTAAAGCCATGTGATAGAGAATTGCTCTCACACTCAATTCCATTGCTAACAGGAAGGTATACCCATGCAATCTGTTTCAACGGGTTTTCACTGCATATCCTAGCATTTAACATCATTTCTGCTAATTTCAAAGAAAAAAGGGGCCCTTATCCACATTTTCTTCTCATGTTAAGATGATAGATCAATTTATATCAACATGATAAAGTTTAGGTAGGAATCTGAAGAAACCCTTCTTTTCCCAGTCTGAATAATCTCTTCCATCAATGCTACTTTTTCTCCATCACAACTATCTTACATTTTTGGTGCTTACGTTAACTTCATTTCTGTGGCATGTTTTTTGCAATTACTTCATTCCTCAAAGACTGTATTCCTGTACCATGAGCAAAGCATTATGTTTAACCTCAAGACACTCCACATGAAGACCCATTCACACACAAGATGGTAAAGCGATTTTAAAAAATATGCAGCAGCAAAATAAGATGCACTGCCTTCGTGAGTGGGATTCACATTTCTGTGTATTACGACACTCCGACCACAGACATTGTTGAACAAAGCTATGCTGTTTTTCCCCCATTTACACTGCTTCTTATTATTCAATCTTGTTAGCAGTGCTGTTGTCGTTTTTACAGGCAGTACACAACGGGATGTCTGAAAGCGGCCTAACACTTTCTGTTTGAAAAGATGGAGATTACTTCTTCGAGGAACCCAAATATATCCAAATATCTGCACAGAGGTACAGTACAGGGGGAAATAGATGGTACATGGAAATGACAAATGTACTTCAAGCAATGCTATGAGAGATAATCATTTTCAGTGATTAGAAATAACTCAAAATAAAGTGAAATTCATGAAAGGAAAGAAACAGAATGTGGTGAATGGCTGCTTTTGCAGGAATAGAACTTGCATCTTTGTTCATCCCTGAGGAACTCCTATGCTTCTGAAGACACAGCAGTTTCTGTCTCCTTAGTATCCTCACTCTCCTCATCCTTCACTCCTTCCATCTCTGTATCTTCCTTCTCTCCACCATCCTCCTCTCCTCCTGCGGCTTCACTCTCCACAGCCTCCACCTTCTCCTCCTCCTCCTCCTCCTCCCCCTTCTCCTCCTCTCCCTTCTCTGCTACTCCTTCTTCATCTCCTCCTCCGTCTTCAACCTTCCCTCCATCTGCAGCGCCCTCCTCTGATGGGCTCCTCTGTGTCGGTTCAATGGCAGGGTTAGCCTCCAGCTGCGGGTTTGAGATGATATCCCCATTGCAGGTTGGTTCTGAGGCTGAGTTGAGTTGTTCTAGGACCAAGTCTGAAGGAGAATCATCTAGAAATCAATTAAAGGGAATATCAACTTTTCTTTTAAATGATAACAGAAAAATCTGATTGTGTATAGTCTTTAGTACAGATTAATCAATAGCCATGATATAAAGACTGCAATAACCCCTACAAGCACATGAAGAGTAATAACGTCAATAAAAATCATGTGGTCCGAGATATACATATCACCAAAGTATTTGAAAATCACAACTATGTACAACAACATGAACAATTGAACTGCAACATATATTATGTAATCAATAAAGACGGTTTACCCTGTGTTGTTCTTGCTTTGCCTATTAGAGCATTCCTCTCTGCCTGCAAGGCTCGACATAGCTTCTCAAGTCTGTTAATCTTAATCTGCTTGTCTAACATCTCCTTCTCATGCCGCCCTTTCTGTGTGAGGATGAAATCAATCACAAACACAACATTAAAGAAACAATTGAGCACTGCCGAGTCAATACAAGCAGAAAAATCAGGTAAACAGATCAAAACAAGTGTGAGAAAAATCAAACACATATTAGTTTTAAAATTTCGATATTTAATCACTATGTCGGAGAGACAAATTAAATTTATGATGTCATTCCCTCGCTATTCACCAATTGTTTATGAGAAAAAAAACTATTTTGTGAAGATGCATACATGAAATAAAATGTACATCCATATAACCTTAGCAAAGGCATGAGGAGATCAGTTCCTTGGGTCCGTGTGATTCTCCTGGGTAGTAAGTGGCAAATGTAGGTTAATATCTTTCCAAAGGACATAAATGACAACATGCTGGGGTTCAAACCCATGGCCGTTGCATCTTCAGTGATCAAACCACTCAACTACAAATGAATATTTTACCTCTTCCACCATAGTCATGAGTGATTTATTGCTGGTCTCCCATCTACCTCTCCATAGGTTTGTCTCTTTCTCTAGTTTCTTGATCTTCTTTGTCATCTATGAAGTGAGAGAATAAAATGAGATTAATTTATTACTCTAACATGAAAGATTCCCTCAATTTCTTAAATGCTATTTATCATTTACTGGCAGCAAAATTCTGCATCACTGAACAGCCTCCCCTCCCCCACCCCAAATCAAAAATAAGAAAATTTTCATCTTATCATCTTCAGAGCTTGCGTGAAGCTGCATAGTGACTATTGTAATACCAGAAACTATCACATGCACAAAACTGTTGCAAGTTTCATGAATGGGTAACATCTGCGAATGTTCCATGCTGTGAAATAACCGAATTAAAATATGGAATTTCGCATTGCGTGAAAGATTCTTGCCATGAAAATGGCTGTCATTGACGATTCATTAAATTTCTGGTTTTAGAACAAGTCATTTTGAAAATATAAACCAAATTACAAGGATTGATAAGTGTTTTTCCATTATTGAGAGAAAACTGTGCTTGTAACAGATCATGTTTTATACTACCTTATCTTCCTCGTCATGTTCCTCTTACTCCGTGCATACTCGTCACCCCTTCTTCTTTCTCTTTTCTTTCTCTTTCTCTTACTCTCAACTTTCGCTATAACTTAACCAACCCCCCCCCCCCCCCTTCATTTCTTTGAACACTCACACAGTGGATCAGTATCTGTCTGACATTCAAAATCCTTGATGTGAAGTGAAAGACAAATTAAAAATTGTCTTACCTTGTCCATTTCTTGTTTGAATGTCTGGAAGACTTCATTGCTCTTTGTTAAGGTACTCTGGAACTCTTCAAACTTCTCTGTATAAACTGCCAACTGTCCAGTGAATAAAAAAATCAGCAGATATCAATATCAGTCGTTTTAAACATTTATAGTAAATTATGACTGACTCTGGGAGAAATTATTTTCTGTCATTGTCAAAACTCAAGATAATCTTCAAATGGAATGATCTTGACCTGAGCACGATGTAATGGACCATTTCACATAGGAACCAAAGAACATGCATATCTCACCTGTGCCTTCAGCTGCGCCTCTTGTTTTGTGAACATTTCCAGTCTTCTTTTTGAATCTACAGATTCTGTCAGTAACTGGAGGAATAAAAGGAAAACAAACAACAGGTTTGATATAAGAAACATGCAAAACAACATTTATACACTGCAATGTAATAAGACATAAAATGAACAAGTAAACATTATAACACAAATTCTACCCAAATGCCCAATATTATACTGGTAACTAAGTATATAAGATACAGTAAAAGACAACTCTGAATGAAGTTTAACATGATACAGGCAAAAATATCATGGCTAAGAATTAGGTATAATAATTACTGAACTCCTGCATTTTCAACATTACAGCAACAACAAATAATACTACATAATTTTCTATACTTACCAATTCCTTTTCTCGTTTGTTCCGCTCTTTCTCTTCTGCTAACGCTAGATTTGACTGCTGCAATTTGGCATCATAGAGCTGCGACTCCAGATCTTTATGCTTGAATAATTTCTCAATGTGCTATGAAGTGAGAAAGAAGACGATAACAAGTTAGACGTATGAAGAAAACATCAACCAATGACATGACATCTGAATATGATTATGAGCCTGATCGGTTAGTCACGGACGAACATTTGACAAATTTTGACAGTTTTAAGGCCTATAGAAAACAAGTATTTTATTGCAGAGAGCTATTTTATATTTCATTGTGAAGGGTATCACTGAAGGAGTTGAAATTTGATAAAATTTTGTTGCCATGGTCGCCTACTATAATTATAATCCACAAAATATTCAATGTCACGGACAGACAAAATGCCTACTCTTAAACGACCAAGCTCATGTATAACATTAAACAATGAATCTACAAAACTTGTACTTAACAATCAAAATTTACAAGATTTGCAACCCCCATACATGTATTTTCTAATGAAGAGAAAAGACACACCTCATTGCTAACTTCTTATTGGGAAATACTTCCTGATGAGGAATTAATGAATTGTTTGCAATTTATGGCAAGCTTTACATTGTAAGGTACAAATTAAATTTCCTCATCTTTACGCTAAATGATAGCAATACAAGTAAGTAGTATATACTGGATAATTGGAATGAATAATACAGAAACTTTGAAGATTTTTGGCACATATTCTTTGCATCAAGACTGATGCACACCCTTTTCATTTCTTCTCCTCATTACAAATAAAGAAATGATAAGTGCCTCCATCAATTTTTGGAAAAACAAATGATTTAAAAACACTTATCCAATCCTGGTTCCCATTCCCCTCATTGCTTCTAGTCACCCTATTTCCAAGAAATATGTTATTGTTTATATTGCACTGTTTCTTTGATACTACTATGTCTGTTTTCATGTTTGTCCATTCTTAATCATAGTTTTCACTGATTTGTAAGTAACATTTGTTTGGCTTTTCATTTATTGTGCACCTTTTTGGTACATTTGAGTGCTATATAAGTTCAAGATTATTATAAATTAATATTATAATTTCATACAGGTCTAGAACTGCTCTTACCTCCTCCCTTCTCTCATACTGCTCCACCAGATTCTTCAGTTTGGATGCTAGCTCAATATTCTCCTCTTTGAGTTTGATGTTTCGGGTGTGGTTATCCTGCATCTGTGTCGTGATCTCATTGATGGTTTGCTGCCGAATAAAAACAAGAAAGCAGTTCACTTTTAATAAGAAGCAATTGTAAAACAGAAGTGATACGTTTGTTTTGGATAATTGTGATAATGATTAACATCCCTTACTTGACAACTAAGTCTTATTGTAAAGTGTCAAAACAAAGAGAGAGAATTGGTTAATTAGTGGCAAATGTTCTTTATGTGTGATTTACAGAATGCTGTTACCAAAACAAAACAAAAAAAGCTTCGTGATATTCAAACAGACTTCTTGCCAGGACAAATTGATAAAAGCTAGCTACCAACATCACTCTCCCAAATGAAATGAGCTTACCTGGAACTTATTGGAAACCTCCTTCCTCTTCTCATCTTCTTCCCTAGCTCTCTGAAGACTCTCCTCCTGTACAAAAGAATTGCATTTTTAGAGATCAAGGCACTGTCAAAATTCTGGCATTAATATTTAAATATTTTTTCAATGTCCAAAAAGGCTGAGCATACATATTTTTGATATAAAAAAGCAACATATGACAATTTTGGATAATACAATGTCTTTAAATAACTTATTTAGTTTCAGGTGATGCTGACGGTGATTCTTTTCAGGCACTGAACATTGCTAGTAAACTTACATTAAATCAGTGAATGGTATTGTAAAATATAAATCAGTATATTGCATCAACTTGAATTTCTGCAATGTGTGAGATCACTGATGGCCAAAGAAAGGGGGAAGGAAATTTGAATGCACATTTCTTGATGGTTGTCTTGTGCTGACAGACAAAGAAAATGAAAGAGAGAGAGGATGAGGAGACACAAACACATTGTACAGACTTTGATAGCATTAGCATCACCGAGTAACCAGTTGAAACCAAATGAAAGCAGATATAAGACAAAGGAACACACAGACATATAGGCCTGAATTCACAAAGGAGGTTTAAACCTCCGTAAGCGTACTAAAGTAAGCGTAAATAAGCACACATTGCCCATGCGCATGCTCAAAGAAAATATAAGACTGGATCGGACTCTGTGCGCATGTACGCTTAAAAACGCAGGAGGGGGTTTAAACCATGGTTTAAACAACGCCTCCTTTGTGAATTCAGGCCATAGTGTATACAGATACTCAAACACATAGTACAAAAAACAAAGAATGGGATAGGATTAGCCTGTCTGACTCCTGTCAAAACTAATTAACACTCTGACTACTGAATTCTCTCATTCCCATAGTCTTAATACAGGGATCACTCGGTTCCTGTACGCAACGGGTTAAAATTAGGCTAGTTGAGACTAGTAGAAACCAGTTGGACCTACGTACCTTAATAGTCTTATTGTGCCTCTGAAGCTCCCTGCAAAGGCTCTCCAGCTTGCTCTTAGCCAGGAGTGCTCTACCATGCTCACTTTGGAGGTGGTCCCTCTCACGCTGGATCTGAGACAGCTGCTTGGTCTGAGTCTTGCTCTCACGCTGTAGAGACTTGTGCTCACCAAGCTGAACAACAAACAAGACATTTTACAAAATCAAGCATTGTGCTAAAACCTACTTTTGCCTGTGGGATAAAAACGAGTCCCTTCTGGAACGAAGATGAATTTAGGTCAGTTTCGACATATGCTCCTGTGAAGATCGCTCCATGGTAAATTTCCTACGCTATTAGAACTCTGAACTTCAAGCTTGGGCTCACCCACTATAGCTAACCCTTACGATAAAACCTAAATTTAACATAAAACCCAACTGCAACCCAAACCCTAACCCTAACTCTATATTTTTGATGAAAAAAATCCAGGAGAAAATCGCTGGAGCAAATATCGGATCACCAATATATCATAAAATCAGAAATAGTGCTCCTCCCCCACCCTGCCTATGGCATTAACAAATGAGTCCCTTCAGGAACAAAAAGAAGAAATTAAAAAGTATATCACTATAAAGTATAAGGTATAAAACAAAGAGAATATTTCTGGAACACTAAATTCGTACTGAAGTTTGTCAGGATATAAGGTTTTGATTTATAATGCAAAAATACTTTGAGAACATCATAAAAAATATTGAAAATGTGAAAGGGAGAACTTAGTGTAGGAATAACTTAACAATATAAAAAAAATGTCTTAAAAAATGGAAGTATTTCAATATAAAAATTTAATAATCATAATAACTGTATTGTATTGTTGTAAAGGCTATAAAAAGAATAATTATAACACCTCTACAAGCTTCAAAAGTGGTTTGAAATATATCAATGTGTGTTGAAACTTTTTGAAACTTACCAGTTCTGCATATTTCTTACATAAGGCAGCTATCTTATCTTCGGGTGTTTCTAATCCATTCAAGGCTTGCATGATGGCACGACTCATATGTTCAGCATCTTTGCCTAAAAAACAAAGAAAAGATCCATATTACAAACAAATATGAAAGACATGCTATCAATACTTTATACTCTCACAGGAAAAGATGGGTTCTTTCTTTGCAGGAATGATGAAGGATTAAACCTGAATCCAAAGAGCTCTGCAAGATTTTTCAATGTGCTCTTGTAAAAAAAATAAATAAATAAAATACATATTAAAGTAGAACTTTAATGATTTTAAATATTGGCTTAATACTTATTATTGCATAGATGGCATAAATTAAACAAGGTTATCCAAATTCAACGCTTGGAAACATTTGAAGTAATGATTATTATCAATTATAAAACGGTAAAATACAGCCCCCGATATAGCAGCTGAAGAGCTCCTCGAACGCTGCTGAGATATGTGACGACACACCATGGACCAGTCCTGTCTAAGCAGACGATGTCCCATAACATCTTACACATTTTTCAGAGCCTATTTTGTCATCTCCTCTTCACTTATTTCTCTTCCTTCACTAGCGTCAGTCTTAATGTTAGTCTGTTGCCTCACTCTTAACTTCGTGTATGGTATTATTTTGATGAAAAATGCAGCGTTAAAAAAATAAAGGAATCAGTCACTTGTAAACAAAATAAGACGCCATTGTATTTTCAGCTGCTTGCACCGGGGCATGTTCGGCGTTTCAAGAGGGAACGAATACCATCCTGCTATTATTCGGAGGGCTTTTCAATTTGAAAGTGGGGTTTATTTCACTGATCATTGACCCTTCTCTTGTGTATTTACAATCAAACGGTTTTAGCTATCAGAATCAGTATCACTTTCCCTTTATAATGGTGTGAAATAAGGTCATGTTTAAATACACCAAACTCTTTATAATTTGATAAATAATTGCATTGCAATTACGTTCATTCATTATAGGACGTTGTCTGCTTAAGCAGGATCGATCCCGAGTGTGACGACATCAAAACATCACTATATTTCTGGCGAATCCTCGGATATTCCAGATGCTGAGAAGAGCTTTTATTTGTGTTGTTTTTATAATCATCAGATACGCAGTTGACATAAAACTTATACGATTGCCATCTGTAAGCTTCCCAGTTTCTAGTGATACATTAATTGCCATATTTGTGATTTTCTTTGAATAGCTACTTTAACATTTTCCCCAAGAGAATCTCATTTTCAAAATGAAAATGTATGAAAAGAGCTCCCGTAAACAAAAATGTATTTTAACATCAATTGTGATCAAAATTTTAATGAAACATTACTGTAGCAAGAATTAAAAAAACAGGCCCTACAACAAAATCAAAATAAACTCACCTTTCTTGGCTTTTTTTCCTTCTTTCTTCGATTCCTTAGATGTCTTCTCTTCCGCCACATTCACGGTGGTGGTGGTGGTCTCCGCTCCTCCCGACAGCACCTCCTCTGTGCTAGTCTCCACGTCCTCCTTGTTTGTTAGCTCACCGTTCACATGTTGGCTGGACTTCTGCTCGGGCTCCTGCACAGGCTCCTGCACCTGCTCCTGTTCAGACGGCACTGTGATAGATTCCATAGCAGGAGTTTCCTTGCTAACGAAGTCTTCACTTACTGTCTCTGTCAGAACAAGGGGTTAAATATTAATTTATGCTTTTGTAATGACTTGAAAGGATGTTTTGGGCAAGAAAAATAAATGTACACAAAATATTAATATGCATTAAGAGTTTTTAACCAATATGTAGCAAATAATTCTAATATGGAGAATATTTAAGAATGAGATACAAGTGTATGAAATCATAACCATGTACACATGTACACTAAAATTCTTTAATATCTATGGCAACAGACCAGTCACTTTCTTATTCACTCCCCCCGCTTCTCTTTCTCTCTCTCTCTCCCTCTCTCTCATTTTCTCCCATTCCTTTTCACTCTCTTTCATATCTTATCTTCTCTTTCTATCTCAATCTCTCTATGATCTATTTCCCTTTCCCATTCAATTGCACAATCAAGCAAACTAAAACAGAACCCATTCTAACCTTCCTGAGTGGATAAGGCATCTGCAAACTTTTCTGAGAGGTTGTCCACACATTCCTCCCTGGGGAGATCTGGGACATCCCTCTCACTTGATGGATCTTCACTGGTGAGCAGCTCCACAGAGCTGGACTCCAACGATGCGTCTCCAGTTTCCTCCATTTCCAAGGCTTCACTAGTTTGTTGGTTGTCGCTTTGTGAAAACTGCACATTAAAGAGAATGTTGAGTTCTCATTAAGGTGATTTTTTTTTTTCATTCCTCTATGGAAGAATGCCAAATGTTACAACGATGTCATATGGAAAGAACTGCTCCAGACATGCCCATACATGTATTTTCCAAATATGACTAGAAATAGCTTGAAACATTGGACCAAAGTTGTGAGAGGGTTCTTTCTTTCTATATGTTATGTGGTCAATTCCAATATGTTTTCTACGTGAAATTCATCTGTCCATTTATACCAAGAGAGGCTCAAAATATAATTAATATTTTTTGTTACCTCACAAACTTCTTTATGTAATAACAAAACTACAAATTTTCTTTTGAAAAATTTCGCTTGACAGGAGAGAAATCAGGCAGGAATGAGAAACTAGGAGTCAATTTTACAACTTACTCTACAGAGCTAATGAGGAACATTAGATCTCGGTTTAGTTTCTTCTTCTTTTCCTTCTTTCTTCATTCTGCTTCTTTCTTCTTCTCTTTCACTTGTTCTTTTTTGTCTTTCCTTTCCTCCTCCTCCTCTTCCTTCTTCTTCTTCTTGTTCTTCTTCTTCATCTCATTGACTAAATAATCTGAATTTGATCTTGACATTTAGAATCTAGGCCTACTAGATTTTATGTGAATTCCTTGCATTATTTCAATGGTTATCCTTGTAAGCTGTAGGGCCTACCTTCTCACTAAAAGATCTATATATATTTAATTCCCCTTAATCCCCTGTTCCGCAAATGTCTGCAGAAAACTGAGAACAAATATGCATAGTCATAGATCTATATTCCTACGAACATTTGTTGCTCTTTTTATTTTAATCTTTTAATTTCTCAGACCGACAGTGACCAGTCTGTAAACAGGTAAAAATTCAGAAAAAATGAAGCCCCGCCCCCCCCCCCCCCAAAAAAAAAAAAAAATAAGGTGGCTGGGAAATAAGGAATTCTTGCCGAACTGAGTTTTGACTTGTCTTTTGTCAAGGCCTAGCGCTTAGACCGACACGACCGAGGCATGATTGATACCTAGGGATACCTAGGGAAGATACTGAACGCAGGCACTACTAGCCAGGATTGGCTTCGTGAATGTAAAAAAAAAAAAAATGGCTATACGCCTTCTACATCACGAAGCCAGGCGTTCTTACCCAGCAATCTAACTGCGCACGGGTTAGCAGGACTGGAAAATGCCCTGAAATATCACTTTTCTGATAACTCCCGCGACCGATAGCTCCTTCACCACAGCGTAACCTCCTAGGAAAACGTTTAGAATTAGAATGTCTTTTTGATCGTACGTATTTTTACCAAAAAATCAAAAAAAGATCGTTAGAAATTTCCGAAAACTCGCCAGTGTTTGTGTGTATCCATGCCTCCTCTTGTCATGCGCTTTATGCAGATAAGGCATGACAATGGATACACACAAACACTGGTGAGTTTTCGGAAATTTCTTACGATCTTTTTTTGATTTTTTGGTAAAAATACGTACGATCAAAAAGACATTCTAATTCTAAACGTTTTCCTAGGAGGATACGCTGTGGTGAAGGAGCTATCGGTCGCGGGAGTTATCAGAAAAGTGATATTTCAGGGCATTTTCCAGTCTTGCTAACCCGTGCGCAGTTAGATTGCTGGGTAAGAACGCCTGGCTTCGTGATGTAGAAGGCGTATAGCCAATTTTTTTTTTTTTTACATTCACGAAGCCAATCCTGGCTAGGCACTACGCCTCTATATTCAGTTCCAAGTTCATTTTCCTCTTCATGGCTGGATCGTTTCCTGGTGCAGGCGATTCACAATCATACTTAATGGGCTCATTTTTCCAGCACCTATCCAAAGCTACTTCAAAACTGTGCACACTTGGGGCAGTAATGGTGTCGTTGGAAAGATTATTCCATGGTTTACGTATTCGTACATAGAAAGAATTTTTGTATCTCTGAGTTTTGGTCCTAGGAATAAACAATTTTCTACTATGTCCTCTTGTCTGATCTCTGGATTGTAATTCAAGATTTGGGGTTACATCAGAATCTGTATGTTTCAATCATAATATCGCCGCGAGCCCTTGAATAGGTCAAGACTAGATATATTATAAGATAGGCCTAGATCAAGACAATAAAAACATAAATTTAAAAAAAAAGAACGATCTTCTTTCATCAAACACTTATCATCATTAAATCGCTAAATACCGGTAATGTAACAAAACATGGCATGATGGTAGCACTAACATGACTAACACTACAGTTCACATACAAATTGGTGGTTTTGAACGGCGCGGAACGAGCAGCGGTTAGGAAGGCGATCTCTCGCCATAACGGACCCGGCTATATTTGGCTATGTTATGCTCCATTACTAGCTGCGCAGCAGAACAGAAGCAAGTGAACTACGATTTCGGGTCGAGCACTCAAGACATTCATGATTGAAATATCGACAAACAATATCACATTAAAAAAAATGAATTTTGTCATTTCATGAATAAGTACCATTCACAATACTGCAAATCATTAAATGCATGCACAGAACAAATTTAGCCGACGAAAATTAAACAAAACTTACGTGCGAAAGAATACTTCCCATGCTCTCCGCCATCTCGATTTTCATGATGCATATTGTTTGCTGCCCTCTAGAGCTTTATGCTGCGTAATAAACAATTAATTAACTGTGGTTTGAACTTGTCAAAAAGGTGTTCAAAAGAGGTGATAAGTTGTGGGTTATGTACCACATTTTGAACATCGTGACTAATCAACGTGTACACCTGACGGATAATCGTGTAATATTTCTGATTTGTACTTGATTATCATTCAGTACAAATCAATCCAAGTGCGTTACAAGAGTCTTGGATTTCTCTTTCACCGAATTGAACACGTGGGCACGTTGGAAGTAAAATCAAAATAAACAACACGTGCTCGTGCATACGCAAATATGGGAGAAGACAAGTCGGACAAAAGTGACAGTTCTGTTGGTTCAAACAGCATAGAAGAACCAGAGTATGGCTGCCAACTTAAAATCCTGAAGTGTAACAACCAAATACGTGAGCTTCAGACACTCATCAGAGATAAGTAAGTGGAATGTTTTTCCCCGAACCTAAGACTTAACTTGGAATTAAATTTGAAGGGGGAGGGGGCTAGCACTTTCTGGCAAGTCAGAATGTTTCTAATACCTACAATTAGAGGGCAAATTACAGTTCATTCATAGACCCTATTTTGGACTAAATTTGATTAGAAATTAACCTGTAAATTGACCCTTTTTTGTTTGTCTGATCAGTAATTTGTAAACACATCAAATTTTTTTTTGGTCGTCGTTTTAATTTTGGTTGCTATCTTTAACTATGTAGTATTAAAGTTTTAAACTTAATAAAATGTGGATTTTGTTTTTACCTATGCTCTCTCTTCAAGAAACTGCAGTATCTACCACTGCTCACCTTCATGTTTGATCCACCATCCGCCTGATCTGCCTCTGTGAGAGGTCTACATCTCACAAAGATCATGAATGACCATTGATTGAAATTGTCAAATCAAGGAGTTATAACTCCTTGCCCTTGCCCTTGGTCAAATGGATATAATACTTAATAGTCTTCTTTGGCTTTTAATATTTGTGTTGTTTTTGTTAGTGTTACAATGGATGTTTATAATTTGGTATTTTTTTCAAAGCACTTACGACTATACATGTTTGTTTTTTCTACATTTAATTTCTAGAACTCTTTTTTTAATCATTCTAGATCTCTTCTCTGCTTCTATGACGATGTGTCTTCTTTCAGTTTTGTATGGGGATTCTGACGCTTAGAGAAAGCTATAGAAGAAATTGATTTCTCTCTCTCTCTCTCTCTTAAATTTCCTGTATTGTATTATAGTGTTCTTTGTATTTCTCAGTATTTTGATTTGCCAAATAAGTAATAATGATAGTCTAGATCTGCAAGTATTGAATGCTATCACGTTTGTTCTTTTCTTGTTTTAACTTCAGGACAACTTCAAGAGGTGATTTTGTATTCTATGCAAATAGACTGGTAAGATAATTATAATGTATTTGTCCTTAATTTCTCATCTGTGTCTCTTTCTGTCTTTTTTCTAAGCAATAAGCCACTTCGGAGATGCAATCTGAGCATGAGCAGATAAAGGTCATCTGTACCAAATTCTAAAACCCACTGACACTAATATTCGATATGTGCTCATGAATGTCATGTAATCATTATTCAATTATGCACTAATGGTGCATTCCATGATATCCAGGTGGAAGTATTCTTTTTAAAGGGACAAAAGCTATTCATGAGGCACCTCTATCACTCCCAGAGTTATTTTTCTGAAGTGCACATAAAGGGACCCTCCATATCTAAAATATCTGTGGATATTTGGGGTCATTTGTACCATGCGCTAACCCCGAAATGGCTTATTAATTTAAGCAATGAATTAATGCTATATGTTTTAAGTTTCTTGAATTTATTTCATTTATGATAAAATTATCAAAAATAATTTATAATATTTACACAAAGTATTTCTTGCTTTCAAAAGAATAAAGGTAATGCACTGCCGAATTTTCTCCAACACTGAATTAACCAAAGAACTCCCTTCCCCCTTTATGACTTTATTCACCAAAAGAAATTTAACTACCGGTATGTATGTTCATGTACAAATGTATTCCCTAGAAATAAACTGCAGTGTAAAATGTTTTCTCTTACTTCTATTATAAATGCAGCACTTTGTATGAATTAGATTATTTGATATAATTCCATTGTTCCCTTTTCCATAGATCAGATTGGTTGTTGAGGAGGGATTGAACCAGCTACCTTACAAGACATGTGAGGTGACCACGCCAACGGGTGCACCCTTTGATGGGGTGGAGTTCCTCCATGGCAACTGTGGAGTCAGCATCATGAGAAGTGGTGAGAGCTCTTCTTTTCTCTCGTCCTCCTCCTCCTCTTCCTCCTTCTTTCTCTTCTTTCTCTTCTTTCTCTTCTTCTTTCTTTCTTTCTTCTTTTTTTTTCTTTTTTCTTTTTTGTTCTTCTTTTGTTCTTCTTTTTCTTCTTCTTCTTCTTCTTCTTCTTCTTCTTCTTCTTCTTCCTCTTCTTCCTCTTCTTCCTCTTCTTCTTCTTCTTCCTCTTCTTCTTCTTCTTCTTCTTCTTCTTCTTCTTCTTCTTCCTCTTCTTCTTCTTCTTCTTCTTCTTCTTCTTCTTCTTCTTCTTCTCCCCCTTCTCCTCCTTCTCCCCCTCCTCCTCCTCTTCAAAATTGTCTTATTTAGAAATCTTTTAAAACTTTGTCAATTATATTAGAAATTTCTTGGTGTTGCCATTTGTTAATGTGGTGAAATCTAATGTAAAGATTCATGACAATGTGGACATAAACTTTGAACTTTGCATATGCAAAACCTAGAAAGATTTAATTGGAGTGAAATGATCGCAATGATCTTTATCCAATGGTATCAAGGCTAATATTCCTTATCAATTATGATTCGTAAGTTATTATGGTTGCCGTAGAGTGATAGGATTAAAGGTTTATTATTTTGCATTTTTATTTTGTTTTTGTGTGATATTTGTAAAGGTGAGGCCATGGAACACGGACTTCGAGACTGCTGCAGGTCAATACGAATCGGAAAGATTCTTATCAAAACAAATGAAGAGACTGATGAAGCTAAAGTCTACTACGCCAAGTTCCCTCCCGACATAAGTAGGAGGAGGGTGCTACTCATGTACCCTATACTTAGTAAGTCCCTACTTAAGCATCAGTAAGTCTTTACTTGAAGATGAAGTTGAGTTCTGGTCATGAGAATAAATTGTGAAAGAAACTGTCTCGAAACAATTGGGAAAGGTTAACTAGAACTGCAATCGTATCAGAACGATGTGCATAGATTGACGTCTGTATTTTGCATGTCCTTGAACGGTAAAAAAAGAGCATCTCTTAAGCTACCTATAGCAATTTGTTTGAAGTCTGTAGCATCTAGAATAGTGGAGATAGGCAAGACGAACGAAAGGAACGAAAAACGGACAAAATCGCGCCTTGACGGTCATGCATGAGGGATGTTGGAAAATGAAGAGTTCAGTGCATGACATGGCAAACCAAGGAACATGCATACGAAATTCGAAACGAAATGGACAAGGGGAAAGGACCTAGACAGCGATCACAAGCTCTGCATGCAAAACATATTGGCCACAATGGAAATCTGGCCCTTTCAGCCCACCATAGTTACATCCATAGTGGCATCTATGCAGGATATAAAATTGCGATTAAAACAAAGCGCCTGATAGATATTGAAAATCCGGCTTCGAGAGTCTCTTCATTTTGCCTCGAAGCATGTACCTGCCAAATTTCAAGAAAAATGAAAATCGTTCAGGGGGCCAAATGCGGGAAACCGATTTGCCCCATAGACAATACGTGTAATACATGTGCAGGATCCGTATAATGACCCGACTTCAATCGCGATTTACTCAAAATATTCTGTGAGACCATATATCTTTTTTTGCATCTCTGACGAGGGAATTTTATTGCGGTCATTGTGAGCCTACTGCGACTAGCGCGCCATTTAAAATAAGCATATTATGCAATATTATGTAATGCATAGTAAATTAAGGTTATTACGTAATATCTTCGCGATGACGTCATCGATTTCAACCAAATTTGGTTAACAGTTGTCAAATACATAAATACACATACCCACCAAATTTCAAAGACGTACGTTGAACCTTCACAAAATTAGAGCAATTTGTCTTTATTTCGGCATTTATGCAAATATTGTGATTTTCAAGTGCAATTTTCTCAAAGTCGGTCAGTGATGAGGTATATATTTTTTTATTTGGCTGAAAAGGGTATATCTTGAAGTATCTAAATCCAAAAAAGGGTACGGGTTCACCCAGGCATGACGGAGATACGGCCACATGAAGGGAGCCGTTTTGAAAACTTTAGAGGGCGCTGTTTATATAATGCGTAATCAGAAATGCATGAAATATGACAGAAATGTGTGCAATGGCAAGACCAACACATGGTAAAAGTTTGGGACAAAAATCAATTGATATGACAAAGTTATAGGAATTTTTAATATTCGGGAGGGAAAATTTCAAGAAATTTAACGTTTTTTAACATGGCGGATTTCGGACTTAAATTTACAGTGTGAAGATGGCATTTTTCGTATTCACTTTAAAAAAAGAATGTAAATAGCAACTCTTGGACTATCTACAGGAATTTGTTAGAAGTCTGTAGGATGTAGGATAGCTGAGATAGGCAAGGAGAACAAAAGGCATGAAAATGGCCCCAAAACGGACAAAATGGCGCCTGGACGGTCACGCATGAATGATTTCGGAAAATGAAGAGTTCAGTGACCTAGAAGGGATGCCAAGGAACATGCATACGAAATTTGAAATGAAATGGACAAGGGGAAAGGACCTAGACAGAGCTCACAAACACCCTGTGCAAAACGAATGGGATCTGAGGAGGAAGAAGAAGAAGAAGAAGACTAGAACTGCAATCGTATCAGAACGATGTGCATAGATTGACGTCTGTATTTTGCATGTCCTTGAACAGTAAAATAAAAAGCATCTCTTAAACTATCTATAGCAATTTGTTTGAAGTCTGTAGCATCTAGAATAGTGTAGATAGGCAAAATCGAACAAAAGGTACGAAACACAGACAAAATGGCGCCTGGACGGTCATGCATGAGTGATTCCGGAAAATGAAGAGTTCAGTGCATTACATGGCATGCCAAGGAACATGCATACGAAATCTGAATCGAAATGGACAAGGGGAAAGGACCTAGACAGTGATCACAACCACTGCATGCAAAACAAATTCAAGTGGCCACAATGGAAATCTGGCCCGGATGGCATGCCATATTTCCTTGGTAGTGGCATCTATGCAGGATATAAAATTGCGATAACCGATTTGCCCCATAGACAATACGTGTAATACATGTGCAGAATCCGTATAAATGACCTGACTTCAATCGCGATTTACTCAAAATATTCTGTGAGACCATGTATCTTTTTTTGCATCCCTGACGAGGGAATTTCATTACGGTCATTGTGAGCCAACTGCGACTAGCGCGCCATTTAAAATAAGCATATTATGCAATATTATGTAATGCATAGTAAATTAAGGTTTTTGCGTAATATCTTCGCGATGACGTCATCGATTTCATCCAAATTTGGTTAACAGTTGTCAAATACATAAATACACATACCCACGAAATTTCAAAGACGTATGATGAATGTTCACAAAATTAGAGCAAGTTGTCTTTATTTCGGCATTTATGCAAATATTGTGATTTTCAAGTGCAATTTTCTCAAAGTCGGTCAGTGATGGGGTATATATTTTTTTATTTGGCTGAAAAGGGTATATCTTGAAGTATCTAAATCCAAAAAAGGGTACGGGTTTACCCAGGTATGACGGAGATACGGCCACATGAAGAGAGCCATTTTGAAAACTTTAGAGGGCGCTGTTTATATAATGCGTAGTCAGAAATGCATGTAATTTGGCAGACATGTGTGCAACGACAAGACCAAGACATGGTAAAAGTTTGGGACAAAAATCAATTCATATGACAAAGTTATAGGAATTTTTAATATTCGGGAGTGAAAATTTCAAGAAATTTAGCGTTTTTCAACATGGCGGATTTCGGACTTAAATTTACAGTGTGAAGATGGCATTTTTGGTATTCACTTTAAAAAAAGAATGTAAATAGCAACTCTTGGACTATCTACAGGAATTTGTTAGAAGTCTGTAGGATGTAGGATAGCTGAGATAGGCAAGGAGAACAAAAGGCATGAAAATGGCCCCAAAACGGACAAAATGGCGCCTGGACGGTCATGCATGAGTGAGTTCGAAAAACGAAGACCTCAGTGACCTAGAAGACATGCCAAGGAACATGCATACGAAATTTGAAATGAAATGGACAAGGGGAAAGTACCTAGACAGAGCGCACAAACACCCCGTGCAAAACGAATGGGGTCTGAGGAAGAAGAAGAAAAAGAAGAAGAAGAAGAAGAAGAAAAAGAAGAATAAGAATGCAGAACGCGAACGAGAATAGAAGATTGACTGACGTCAATCTAAAAAAGAAGAATAAGAATGCAAAACACGAACAAGAATAGAAGATTGACTTACGTCAATCTAATTACAGTGGAAACTCGGTATAACAAGATCCTTGGGACCATCAAAATTACCTTGTTATAGCAGATATCTTGTAATATCAGGTTATAAAACCAGTAGAATATAAAGAGTTGGGACCGGAATATTACCTTGTTATATCAGGAATATTGTTATGTCAGACCTCTTTATACTGAGTTTCCACTGTATATAGCACATAAGAATTGTTGTATGCTGTAAGGTTTTGGAATCGCCAAAATGATAAGAAACTGACTCGATCCTGCCGAGAGTCACATGCACTGCACACAGAAATGTGTATATGGGACTACACACAAATGTTCGGCCTGAACGTTTCAGCTGTTTTTTGTCATATTTTGAATGTGAGGGCATTTGAAGAGCAATCCTTTTCAGGGGACATATCTACTGTGATAATCTTTCAAACTAACAAATTGTGTTGTACTTTTCCCAGAACTTAACCTCCCCTTTACGTGTCAATAAGTGAAAAGGCAGATCAGTATGTATAGGCAAATTTCTGATCAAAGCAAATGAAGAAACTGATGAAGCTAAGGTCTTTTATGCCAAGTGCCCTCATGACGTCAGTAGGAGGGTGCTACTCATGTACCCTACCTATACTCAGTCTCTACAAATTCTTATCATGTCATTACATTTAGAAGTATGGAGCTGTGTACATGTATATAAAATATAGTCTTTTGTGCTCAATTAGGACCAAAAGTAAACTAATACCGGTACCTGCCAAGCACCCTTCACTGGCCATTCCACAGCACTGTTCTGCTGACAGCATCGAGAATTGATGACACTTCGTTGCAAAAGGCATTGCGGAATGGTAGACCTGTGTGATACATAAGGTTGTTGTAATTTGAAGAACAAATGACAAAAATGCAATGGTCATGTCAGAAAGTGAAGACCCCATTTTGTAATTCCTAGATACATAAGCAGAAGTGCCTGATGTTTTTTTTCTTCTTCTTCTTCTTTGTTTGTTATTGTTTGTGGTGTTTGTTTATTTATTTTTTTTTTTTTGGGGGGGGGGGTTATTGTTTTCTGTGTTGGGGTCTTTGTTCTTTGATTTATTGTGTTTGTTTTGCTCCTTTTTTTAACCTAGTGTTTATAGTGTGCAAAGAATTCCTGTTTAAAAATATAGCTTTTTTAATTCTCATCTTTTCTCAATTACTTCAAATTAGATTCAGGGAACACGGTGATCCAGGCAGTCAGGGTTCTACAGGAACATGGTGTCAATGACAAGAACATTCTTCTTCTCACACTGTTCTGTACTCCACATGGTAAGAATGGTACTTTGAAACTTGTACATAAAGACTGCTCAAGGGAGACAAAAAAAAGTGGTCTACAAAGATGACAAATAAGCATGTTGTCTTTATGTACGGGTTCCTTATTAATAAAATGAACTCTGTTCAAGGGTAACAAATGACAGTGGTCTGTATAGCCTCATGGTGACTCTTATCAAAAACAATTTTCACTGGCATTCTGCAATACTTTCTGACATCATTGAAAGACAGGCTGGTGTATTCTGGAAAGAAACAATTTATTCTGTAGGCCATTAAGACTAAAAATATGTATCTGTATTTTGCTTCTGAGAGAAAAACTTTCAAAACATAAAGCAGAGCAGTTTTGCATACATTTGTATGTGGGTTCCAATATCATATTCAATTTCCCTTAATTTCATTTCTTATGTTTATGTAGGTGTACAGACAGTGATCAAGGAATTTCCAAACATCACTGTATTGTCATCAGAGAAGGATCCAGTTCCTCCCATCCACTTTGGACAGAAATATTTTGGGACAGATTGACATGGTGTTCATGAATTAGTGATGGACTTTGATGCAATTACCCAGGGATGCCATTTTTCAGGCTCTATCGCCCCTCTGTCTCTGGCCATTTCAGGCCTCATGTTGTACAGGGCTGCAACATGTCTGCATTCCATTTCAGGCTGAGTAAAAACCAACTGGTATCCCTGAATTATACACGGCAGAAGAAGGCATTTCTGTAGTTGGACTCTTTGCAAGAATTTTCTTGTTTAAATTAAACTTCACAGTATTGTATCTTTTTTGTTGACGCAACTACATCATTAATACATTTTTCTATGTTCAGTCCGTATTTTGCAGTTATACAACGTTACACAGTAAGGATTTGATCAGGGTATCTAATTGGTCTTTTCCTTTCATCAACTTACAATATATTGTTCAAGTGTATTTTCTGTCCATTCTTGCTACATATTTCTGTAACATAAAATTAATCATAAGTTATTCCTTTTTTACCCGAACTTTTATTAAAAGCTTTCCAGAGCTGAACCTTTACTGCTCCCATGGATCTCTTCTTTTTCTTTCCTTCTTTTTGATGGGGATTGGTGGTCTTTATTCCTCGGCTGAACATTTTTTTGTGACGGCAATATTTATTGTCTTGTAGTTTATACATGAATAAATGTGTATAATTAGTTTTCTCTTTATTTTGTTTTGTAACATCCTGGGTTTGATCATAATGCAAATTATTTTGCAGTGATGTACATGTACAGTATGTGTAGTAAGGAGTACTCGGCCACTCGCCTAGCATACAGATTATCAAATAAAATATTCAGTATACATGTATGTGTAAATTTACAAACATATTGCTTTTTTTTTTTTTATGTGTACTGTTATAAAGATGGTGAATGACATTCTTACATTTTCCTTCATTTCTCAATTAATTATTATGGAACAATTTCCTAGGACATGTAAACATGTTACTTTTTATGTGCATATATTGGGAAAATGGCTGTGCCAAGATAAAAATTGAGAAAAGGGGTTGGAAGAAATTTTTAGTGCACAAGTACAGATATAGTCCATCTTTGATACCTCACGCCATTGGGAGGTTTTCCATATCATTAGTGATCTTCAGAAGGCAGTTCAACCATACCAATAAGAAAGTGGAAAACAATAATGAAGTATTGTAAGTTAAAGTGTGCCAATCACAAAAGGATATTTTGCTCTGTATGTTACGGGTTCAACGTCGCATTACTACTGTAGATTAAAATTATAAGCTTCTAATACATGTAATATGAAAAGATATTGAAAATTGGAATACACTATACAAAACATAATAGTACAGTCATTTTACTGAAATGACCTGCCACTAATTGCAACAGAAAATATTTCAACTGTTCAAGTATTGTATAGTGAATAAACCAGATTTTACCTTTAAGGGTAAACACCCCAGGCTGGACAAGAAGGGACTGCAGTTTGCCTCATCGCAAACATTCAAAACTTACAGACCAAATAGTTCTGCTTAGAAGAAGTTATTATGTTAAATCTGGATTGTTAAATTGAAATACGAGTTATTGATTGTATGTTTACCTAAACATATGTATATGTATGTTTCGAAATATACCTGTATACGGTTGCAGAATGAAGAAATAATTAAGGAGGAAGAATATTAGGAGAGTGATTAGGCAGCTTGGGAAGAAAACTTCCTTTGTTCTCAGGAAGTATAGGTATGTCATTGCTCAACCTACTCAGTGAGGAGAGGAGTTTGACAATCAGAGAGCCGAAGTTTTACAGTAGAGTTTCCAGATAATTTCACAGTTCTGTCAAGGTATGTTAATTGATCTTTGTTATTGTGTAGAAAAATGAATACAGACATGTTATTATTTGATATTTAGCAGAAAGAATGAAGGAATATGAAGTTATAAAGAGATTGTATCATTGGGGTCAAGAGCACACACAGTACATAGCCTATTACATAATATACATTGTGCATAGTTTGTGTGTAGAAGATGCTGTGTGCATAGTTTGTGTGTAGAAGATGCTGTGTGCATCGATCTATGCAGTAGAGTAGGGCTGTTGGAACATGACCATAAGCTTTGTTCTCGTGACTTTGTTAACTTTATAGGACAGAGTATCTCTGCTGTATTTTTGATACTGCTGAAGTTTTAGTTTGGTATAAGTTGATTATTTAGTAGGTGATGGTGAATACTGTAGTAAGTGTATAGACCAAGAAAATTCTGGAATGGTCGATTTTAGTTAGTATAGATATTTGGGTAATGCAGCTTTAAGGCCCATCAAGATTGAGTTGTGCTGAGCAAACAGTTTTCACAAACAAGAAGGGGGATGCTTAATTCTAAACAAACGAGGTAGCAGCTTCTATGGGGAAGGGCTTATGGTACAATCAGACACTTTGGTCAATGTATTTCAGTGGATTGATGTTGGTGTTTTATATTTTATCATACTATGGGGTATATTAGAAAATGGTGTATTATTCATTTATTTAGGAGTTCCTTTTTGTGGATGGAGCTATGGGTAAATCAGTTATTGAAGTGACTGAATGATCAGGATTTGGATTGAGAAAGAGTTCTGGTACTCTATGAAGGTATGACTAATTAAAACAGTTTTCTTTTATTTATTTGTTGGTTAGGTTCAAGTGATATTGTCTTTTCAAGTAGTATTAATTTGTTTAATTCATTTGTTGAGTGCTTTATTGAATCAAACGACCCATTTATCCTTTAACAAAAGTATGGATTGTATACAACATTCTCTTTAATGGTATATTTTATGCATTGTTTTTGTAAACCATAAATAGGAGTTGGATTGTTTTGATTGCATTGTTGTAACATTGTATCATAAAGTTTTTACGTTAACGATTCAATGGTATAGTTAAATAGTTATTCATTTCAAGAAATGATATTATCTTTGTTTTAGATTCCAGCGTACGAGTAGAGGAAGCTGGTACCATTGTTTTGTCGTCGTAGCGACGAATAGTTTGTAGCAGCCCTAGTTGGGTGAGTCAGGATGGTAGAGCTTGATAAAAGGCTTTAATCATGGACATGTGTTTTATTGTTTTGTTTTGATAAAGATGCTTCATAATGTGTCAAAGTAGACAATTATTGTACATCACTAGGGACTGTTTATTTCAGAGGATTATTTCTAATGGATAACTTAAAACTGACGTTTTCATTTTTTTAAATGATCTGTATTCATATCCTTTCAGTGAAGGAAGTGATTTATCAAAGTTCAATTCCAATGGTTAACAGAAATATTTCCTTTTTATGTATAAAAAGGAACCCGCTTCTTTCTTGTACTTGGGAAGGTTGTTTGATGAATGTCAAGTTATCTCTGACTTGTTTTTAAATTAATTTATTGTCTGGTTTATGCTCTGGCAAGATAGAAATGTATGTATTGGAGCTTAGTATTCCATTGCTGTAATAATTGTGGTTCCTGAAGGAATATTGTAAATATGTATTTTGACGTTCATTCTTATTCTGTTCTCTTTTCTGCTCTTGCAGAGGTTTTCATTTCTTTGTATCAAACATCAGACAGATTGGCTCAAGTGGGAAATAAAATTCCACTCACAACCCTACAACTTTGAATCGTGTCCTTGTGTTCTGGTAGTGCCTTCCTCCTGACAATCCCCCCCCCCCCCTCGAATACCAGACTACTACAAGTGGTGTCAGGAGTGGGATGAACTTGAGCTGCAACATCAGGCATCTGAGAGGAATCGACTTGTTGCAAAGGAGAGACGAAGAAGAAAACCTCTGACTACAGGCGACGTGGGAGTAAACCAATTAAACGGTTATCCTGGATGTAAGCTTGGTAGAGTAAGCATAGTTAAACTTGATTGTATCAGTATTATTGTAAATCTATGTTCATAGATTCTTTTCCCAACTGTAAACCAGCAGGTTCCAATTGTTTTAAAGGGTAGTTACCAAGAAAGGCAAGATGCCAAATGGTTTCGAAGATGACCCTACTACTTCAACAGGAGCTTCAAATCAACCCACAACTCCAGGTATTGCTGAGATGGTGGCAGCACTGACAGGGGCCTTCCAGAACTTGTCATCCCCACGGGGCTTACCAGCTGTGAAACTGAGTAAGTTTGGTGGATTTCCTCGGAATCAAGGAGACCCAACAGTCAACGAATGGCTTCAGGAATTTGATGACTATTGCAGTTATTACAAACTGGGAAGGAGAGAGGAGGCTCAGGTATTGCTGACTCATCTCACAGACTCTGCCAAAGACGAAGTGAGATTGTATGACTCTGCAGTCAGGGAGAACAGTACGGCACTGAAGCAGGCCTTGAAGTCCCGTTATGGCCTCAAGGAGACTGTACAACCCCTCAGCATGGAGTTGCATGCCAGGATTCAAAGGCCAGGGGAGACGTTAGCAGATTTCAGCAGTGTACTCATTCGGCTGTATGACCGGATGGAAGCGGCAGCAACAGGAGACGAGAGAGCAGCCCTGATCATGCTGCGGGACAACACCCTCAAGGAGCGTTTTGTCACTGGAGTGAGGGACAAACAGATTCAGAGGGAGCTTCGTCGTCTAATGTTTACCACTGAGGGGAAGTCTTTTATTGACATGCGGAAGGAAATCCTCCGAATGTTCCAGGATGACGACGCGGCGACTTCGAAGGCTAGTATAAGAGAGTGTGAGGTAGAGGCGGCAAGGGCATCGGTGATGACTGAAGACCAAACTCTCCAAAATATGAAAAGCGAAATCACTGAGCTAAGGGAGACGCTGAAAGAGGTGGTTCAAGCAATGAGAGGAATGAGCAGCAGTCCTAAACAGAACTCTACACCTTTCTGCTATAATTGTAACAAAAAGGGACATTTGAAGCGGGATTGTCAGTCACCTACACTCTGCTATGGATGCAAACAGACGGGTCACATGAGGAAGGATTGTCCAAGTGAAGCAAAAAATCTACAGCCTCCAAACATCCCTCAAACACAAGATGCAACGCCCCAAGAAGAACAGGTGCAAGGGAATGTTAGGAGCTTATGGGCTGGTGGGAGTGAAAAAGCACCCAGCTTGGTGTCTTCAAGTCCCAAGTCAATAGTAGGAATAGCAGGCATACCGACAGGCTGTATCCTAGACACGGGAGCAGAGGCTAGCCTCATCCCTGCATCCTACTATGAGGAGAAATTGAAGGAAGTTATTGGTCCTCTTGATGGTAGTGGAGCTGGAATAAAAGTTGTTGGTATCAATGAGAGTATAGTACCAGTGATAGGGTACATCCACACGTTCATCACCTTAAATGGTAAGTCCATTGACGTTGGATTTCTGGTTGTCAACGATGAAATGCAAGCCAAGAAGAAGACAGATTATCCCGTTCTCCTTGGTTGCAACGCACTCTGGCCAGTAGTTAAGGAGAGAGTATTTAGTGATGATGATGAAGATTGGAGACTTGTTGAGGTAACCCTCAATTTGGTACGTGAGAACGAGAAGACTCCAACTCCGAACTCACTCTTGACATCCAAAGAAAACAGAGTCCTTCCTCCACTAACAGTTCATCGAGTGGAATGTCAGATGAATAATACACCCTTCGTCGAGAAGAATATCCTGATAGGCCCAGACAGTGAGGTCAACAGCGTCAATCCCCTAGTAAGGAAAGGACTGGATATTTATGATACATGCATGAGAGTTGATGGACCAGAGCTTCAGGTCACTGTTGTCAATAGATCTACCCAACAATTAGAGATCACTCAGGGTATGGTTTTGGCATCTGCCACCGAAGTCCAGGAACGTGAAGAGATAATTGTGCAGGAGAAAGATGGGGTTGTGGAAGTTGATGTCATGAAGGTGATGGTTGAACCAGGTGCTGATGTAGCCGTTACAGAGAATGACCCTCAAACCCATTCTCACCAGGAAGGCTTTGAGCACATCTGTATGAATGGAGAGAGCGTAAAGTTGCCAGTGGGGGTGAAACTGGATCATCTTCTAGATGAAGGAGCAGACGCTATAGCCCTACTTTTGACCAAGCATAGATCAACCTTTGCTGAGAGTGACATGGACCTAGGAAACTGCACAGTAATCCCACATCGAATTCGAACATCGGAAGGACCGCCTATCCGACTACCCTATCGTAGAATTCCCCCAAACCATATCCCAGAGCTGAAATCTCTACTGCAAGAAATGCTAAAGAAAGGAATTATCCAACAATCAAGCAGCCCCTATGCGAGTCCAGTAGTACCGGTTCGTAAAAAGGATGGGTCGATGAGAGTATGCATCGACTATCGACAGCTGAATGCTAGAACAATACGGGATTCCTTCCCCCTTCCAAGGATCGAGGAAACCCTGGAAGCCCTTGGAGGAGCTAAGTTCTTTAGTTCTCTTGACCTTGCAAACGGATATTTTCAGATAGCAATGGATGAGCACTCAATTGAGAAGACAGCCTTCAGAGTTCCATGGGGTTTGTTTGAGTTCCTGAGAATGCCCCAAGGACTGGTGAACAGCCCAAGTACCTTTCAGAGGATAATGGAGCTGGTGTTAGGAGACCTTAACCTGACACAGCTAGTGATCTATCTCGACGATATCCTGGTCTTTTCCAGTACACTAGAGGAGCACTTGACTCGACTGGAAGCAGTATTTGTCCGTCTAACAGAGTACGGCCTGAAGCTAAAGGGTAAGAAATGTCAGTTTCTTCAACAAGAAGTTCACCATCTCGGACATGTTGTTACTGCTTCGGGTATCGCAGTTGACCCTAAGAAGATCGAGACTATCAAGACATGGCCTACACCGAAGACAGCTACGGAGTTGAGGTCCTTTCTTGGACTCGCGTCCTATTATCGTCGATTCGTTCCAGGATTTGCAAGCATTGCCGCTCCTCTACATACTTTGCTAGGTCATTGCCAGCCTCCTTCTAAGAAGTCGAAGAAGAGACATGGAAACACAACTGGTCGAACAAAAGAGTTCGTTTGGACAGAAGAAACAGATGGGGCATTTTGTATGCTGAAAGGTGTTCTAACGGCTACACCAGTTCTTGGATACCCAGAATTTGGCAAAAAGTTTGTGGTGGAGGTAGATGCCTCATTACAGGGGTTAGGTGCATGTTTGTCACAATGTGGAGACGATGGGAAACTACACCCACTTGTATATGCAAGCCGAGGACTTCGCCATGCTGAGAAGTGTTACCCTGATTATTCTAGTTTCAAGCTAGAGCTTCTTGGCCTGAAGTGGGCAATAGCTGATAAGTTCCGGGAATACCTCATAGGAAGCCAGGTCGAAGTCCTCACCGATCATAACCCCCTAGCACATCTGGAGACTGCCAAGCTAGGAGCAACAGAGCAGAGGTGGGTTGCTCAATTAGCCCCGTTTGACCTCCAAATTAAGTATCGACCAGGAAGAACCAACAAGTGCGCTGACGCCCTCAGCCGTCGACCAGTTGATTCAGACTGTGGTGATACCTTGGAGCCCATAGTTGAACAGGTTCTTCACTGCTCAGTGATGCCCGTACAGGTAGAACAAGGAAGAAGCAACGATAAGCCAGAACTGGAGATGATGACACCTGGTGTGTTCCCATCATATGACCTTGAACAACTATCAGAACTTCAGCTGGATGACAAAGGGCTGAGTGTAGTTTTGAGTCTCTGGAGAGCTGGATGGAAACCAGGAGAACCAGTGCCAGATGACAACTCTGAAGTGAAAGGTTGGCTTCGAGAGTGGACCCAATTAGTGGAGAGGGATAAGGTATTATTCCGGCGAGTCACGATACAAGGAGATGTTGTCGATCAACTTCTAGTCCCAGTTAGTATTCGACAGGCTATCCTACAGGCTGTGCACGAGGAATGGGGTCATCAAGGAGTAACTCGGACACTAGGCTTGTTACGTACTCGATGCTTTTGGCCTGGTCTACAAGGTGATGTTCGTCGACATATTAAGAAATGCTTCAACTGTGCCGTGGTGAAGGCGCCTACCCCCACAGTGAAGACACCCATGAGGCATCTTCTTGCGTTCAAACCTCTAGAGGTTCTTGCGGTTGATTTTCTCAAGATGGATCGTGGGAGAGGAGGTTATGAGAACATACTTGTCATGTCTGATGTGTACACCAAGTATGCACAAGCAGTCCCTTGCAAGGACCAAACAGCCCAGACGGTAGCTAGAGTCCTCAGAGATACCTGGTTCATTCACTATGGGATACCACAACGGATCCATTCGGATCAAGGGAGAGATTTCGAGGGGAACCTGATTCAAGAACTATGTATCTTGTACGGTATTAAGAAGTCGAGGACTACGCCATACCACCCAGAGGGGAACGGGCAGGTGGAACGTTTCAACAGAACGTTGTGTAGTATTATCCGATCAATGGATCCATCAGAGAGGAGGAGATGGCCAGAAACACTGTCTGATCTAGTGTTCATCTATAACACCACCCCACATCGATCAACTGGATTCTCCCCATACAGGTTGATGTATGGAAGGGAGCCATCTCTACCCATAGATCAATTATTGTCTCGTGCTGGACAGTCATGGAACGAAGACTTTGTTGAGACACAGGCAGCTGCATTAAGTAAGATGAACAACCTTGTTGAGAAGAATCTCAAGGAGATTGCCGCAAAGAATAAGGTCAAGCATGATGGACACGTGAAATCTTCTCCTTTGGTGGTTGGACAACGAGTATTGCTGAGGAGGATGGCCTTCACAACGAGGCATAAGCTGAAGGACAAGTACTTCAGGGATCCCTATGTCATTGTCAACATCAACAGAGAAGGTGATGTCTATAGTATTCGTCCAATCCATGGTGGCAAAGTAAAGGCTGTTAACCGAACACTATTGATTGCTGATCCACGGAGTACTGACTCATTAGGTAAACCCCATATTCACATATGGCAGTCGAATGATGAAGTTGAAATCCAGTCCAGTGAAAGTGCGACTGACGAATCCAGCAGTGAAGAGGAAGGACATGATTGGTTTAGTTTTCAACCTCCATCCTTCAATGATGAAGAAAAAGCATGTCCAGCAGAATCTCAGAATCTACGTCGTTCAAGTAGATTAACAAAAGGGGTACATGGAAACCCTTACCACCTTCCACGGTCAACCCTTCCAGATGGATGATAAATATATTGCTGGAGGTTGAACATAACTTTTGTAAAGTGTATAGTTTGTTGTTTTTTTCTCTCTACTGTTCTAACATTTGTGATGTCTTGGTTTTGGGATTTGTGTATAAGTTCTATTTTTAAAATGTTGTACATAGTTTGAGCATTATTGAGGGCAATAAGTATTTGTCAGGATGGATTGTGGTATAGTGAATAAACCAGATTTTACCTTTAAGGGTAAACACCCCAGGCTGGACAAGAAGGGACTGCAGTTTGCCTCATCGCAAACATTCAAAACTTACAGACCAAATAGTTCTGCTTAGAAGAAGTTATTATGTTAAATCTGGATTGTTAAATTGAAATACGAGTTATTGATTGTATGTTTACCTAAACATATGTATATGTATGTTTCGAAATATACCTGTATACGGTTGCAGAATGAAGAAATAATTAAGGAGGAAGAATATTAGGAGAGTGATTAGGCAGCTTGGGAAGAAAACTTCCTTTGTTCTCAGGAAGTATAGGTATGTCATTGCTCAACCTACTCAGTGAGGAGAGGAGTTTGACAATCAGAGAGCCGAAGTTTTACAGTAGAGTTTCCAGATAATTTCACAGTTCTGTCAAGGTATGTTAATTGATCTTTGTTATTGTGTAGAAAAATGAATACAGACATGTTATTATTTGATATTTAGCAGAAAGAATGAAGGAATATGAAGTTATAAAGAGATTGTATCATTGGGGTCAAGAGCACACACAGTACATAGCCTATTACATAATATACATTGTGCATAGTTTGTGTGTAGAAGATGCTGTGTGCATAGTTTGTGTGTAGAAGATGCTGTGTGCATCGATCTATGCAGTAGAGTAGGGCTGTTGGAACATGACCATAAGCTTTGTTCTCGTGACTTTGTTAACTTTATAGGACAGAGTATCTCTGCTGTATTTTTGATACTGCTGAAGTTTTAGTTTGGTATAAGTTGATTATTTAGTAGGTGATGGTGAATACTGTAGTAAGTGTATAGACCAAGAAAATTCTGGAATGGTCGATTTTAGTTAGTATAGATATTTGGGTAATGCAGCTTTAAGGCCCATCAAGATTGAGTTGTGCTGAGCAAACAGTTTTCACAAACAAGAAGGGGGATGCTTAATTCTAAACAAACGAGGTAGCAGCTTCTATGGGGAAGGGCTTATGGTACAATCAGACACTTTGGTCAATGTATTTCAGTGGATTGATGTTGGTGTTTTATATTTTATCATACTATGGGGTATATTAGAAAATGGTGTATTATTCATTTATTTAGGAGTTCCTTTTTGTGGATGGAGCTATGGGTAAATCAGTTATTGAAGTGACTGAATGATCAGGATTTGGATTGAGAAAGAGTTCTGGTACTCTATGAAGGTATGACTAATTAAAACAGTTTTCTTTTATTTATTTGTTGGTTAGGTTCAAGTGATATTGTCTTTTCAAGTAGTATTAATTTGTTTAATTCATTTGTTGAGTGCTTTATTGAATCAAACGACCCATTTATCCTTTAACAAAAGTATGGATTGTATACAACATTCTCTTTAATGGTATATTTTATGCATTGTTTTTGTAAACCATAAATAGGAGTTGGATTGTTTTGATTGCATTGTTGTAACATTGTATCATAAAGTTTTTACGTTAACGATTTAATGGTATAGTTAAATAGTTATTCATTTCAAGAAATGATATTATCTTTGTTTTAGATTCCAGCGTACGAGTAGAGGAAGCTGGTACCATTGTTTTGTCGTCGTAGCGACGAATAGTTTGTAGCAGCCCTAGTTGGGTGAGTCAGGATGGTAGAGCTTGATAAAAGGCTTTAATCATGGACATGTGTTTTATTATGTTTTGTTTTGATAAAGATGCTTCATAATGTGTCAAAGTAGACAATTATTGTACATCACTAGGGACTGTTTATTTCAGAGGATTATTTCTAATGGATAACTTAAAACTGACGTTTTCATTTTTTTAAATGATCTGTATTCATATCCTTTCAGTGAAGGAAGTGATTTATCAAAGTTCAATTCCAATGGTTAACAGAAATATTTCATTTTTATGTATAAAAAGGTACCCGCTTCTTTCTTGTACTTGGGAAGGTTGTTTGATGAATGTCAAGTTATCTCTGACTTGTTTTTAAATTAATTTATTGTCTGGTTTATGCTCTGGCAAGATAGAAATGTATGTATTGGAGCTTAGTATTCCATTGCTGTAATAATTGTGGTTCCTGAAGGAATATTGTAAATATGTATTTTGACGTTCATTCTTATTCTGTTCTCTTTTCTGCTCTTGCAGAGGTTTTCATTTCTTTGTATCAAACATCAGACAGATTGGCTCAAGTGGGAAATAAAATTCCACTCACAACCCTACAACTTTGAATCGTGTCCTTGTGTTCTGGTAGTGCCTTCCTCCTGACAATCCCCCCCCCCCCTCGAATACCAGACTACTACACAAGTATCATAATTATGCACTTTATAACATGTAAAACGTTCTCATAAATTCGAGTAGTGGAAAGTGTTGAAAAATACCCCAAATCACCAATAATTATTTTCCATTTGCTATAATCACCAACAGAGCCAACTATACACAGATTGGGAAACTCTGTTTCAGCTGGACACACTATGACACACATTCTTTGTTGTGTGCTTGCCCAACAAAGCAATGTGTGCCTTATTGTGTCCAAGCTATGTTTATATATACATAGCGATAATAATATATGTACCTGTATTTACATTTCAAAATATGCAGGCCTATATGTAGCGATGAAATACAAAAAAATGAATAAGGATATATGAGCATTGGAGAGAGAGAAAAAGAAGTGGGAAAGAGCACTAGTATATTTAAAAGGGGCAAGGGTGGCAGTTTGCGCCCCCCCCCCCCCCACCAATTTCAGACCAATAAAGAAATGAAAGTGATTTTTCAGGTAAGTGCACAAACTATTACAAGGTAAATAATCAAATTGCTCTTAAAACCTCATAAAATTATTGTCATGTTTTCAATGTTTTGATGTTAGATTTAGGTCATGACACCGATCTTCAAAAATACTGCAAAGGACATCTAATAGGTAAACACCAACAGACAAAATTGAATGCTGTTCAATCTGAAATACACGTATGATGTATGCTCATACATACAAGTCAATAGATCAGAACTACCGGTATGTATCATAAATGCACCGGTCAAAAAATTGTAGTTCAAAAGAAAGTGTAGCCAAAAATTGAGTCCGTTCTCTCCGATCACTCACAAATAACTACATGCATAAGTTCATTGAATACCGCTGTGATACTGCAATATTGAACAAATGACGTCTTGTCAAAATCAAAGCAAAATATTAATTATTCTTTGATACGAGTCTAGTGTCGTTATTAAATACGTAATTTTAGTGTGAGCAAAGATCTGAAAGGACGGAATCTTCATTTTCACCAGGGATTATACATTACAGTATGCTCGTGTAAATGAGCAGCAGGTTAAATAACTTCTTGTATAATTGCCAAAGGGCTTCTCTTTATGAAAATAAGCAAGCAGTGTTTTCCTGTGGAAAAATCATTTTGATTTGGCGTTGGAAAATTAGAAGAATAATACTACTTCCATGTTTATAGGAGTAAAAATCTTGCACCTGTTTGTACAGTGGAAACCGAGTATAAAGAGGTCTGATATAACAATATTCCTGATATAACAAGGTAATATTCTGATCCCAGCTCATTATATTCTATTTTCTTATTTTGGTAATCTGATATAACGAGATTCCTGCTATGACAAGGAAATTTTGATGGTCCCAAGTACCTCATATCTAGTTTCCTCTGGTATATCAGGCCTACAATTTATGATTTGCGAGTACTTCTTCTCATGTTTCCTCCCCCCCCCCCCCCCCCCCAACACCCTCTCTTTTTTTTTTTTTTATATATCTCTTTCCCCCCCCTCTCTTTTATATTTTAGCCATTCGATTGAGGGGGTGGGGGCATAGGGTTAGGAGATAAACCACTGGTCTGTAATAACTTTCTGCAACAGTTGCTCTGTGCTATATAAGGTACAAAATTAGGGGTAGGCTTGTTTTAGATAAGGTTTTGGGTAGAGGTAGGGTAAGTTATAGTATTAGATTATAGCATTAGATTATAGTATTAAATTAGAAATTTGGTCAGTGCAAGATATTGACCGATTCGCACAAGCACGCATCGTACATTATATTCTTATAAATGTACATGTATATTGTAATTTTGTCTCTTTCTGTACATAGAAAGATCCCGTGCCGTCAGATCTTTGCCCACACTGAAGATACGTAAACTGCCATATTTAAACGGCTACTTTATGAAAAGTATACACTATGCTCATATCAAGCACATTCTGCTTGGTCACCATGCAGCCTCGTACTACACACTGATGTAAACACTTCCCCACTTTCTCCTCCTCCCTCTCTCTCACTTTCTATTTATCTTTGTTGGTCCCTCTCTTTATCTAACCCCTCTCTCTCTCTCTTTCTATACTCATATATCCTAATTCATTTTTTTACCTCATGTTACATTGTTACATATAATTTGAAAGTTATTTGTTTTCTTCAGTCACAGTCACATTAACATAATAGTGCAAGTTTGACACAATACAACATGTACGTTGTGTTCTTTTGTTTGGCAAGCACACAGCAAAGAGTGTGCATCAGAGTGTGACTAGCTGAAACCAAATTACCCAATCTCTGTATTGTTGGCTCTGTTGGTGCTTATAGAAGATTGAAAATAATTATTACTGATTTGTGGTATTTTTCAACACTTTCCACCACTCAGATTTCTTCGAACATTTTACTTGTTATAAAGCGTACTTTTTAAGATAATAAACAGTTGAAATTATTTCTATTGCAATTAGTGGGAGGTTCGTTCCTTTTTTTTACACGAAATGACTGTACTATAAGGCGACTTGCGAGTAGACTAATCACCACGCCCATACACTCACATAGAAAAGGGCCAGAGGCCCTATCCATGGGGTTTTATGTTATCCTTTATTTTAAATATACAGTCAAAACTGCTTTATAGAGACCACCTGTCTATAAAGACCACAATTTTCGTTTCCCCTGAAAAGTGTTTCTCATTGAAATGTGTATTAAAGGAACCTGTACTTAAAGACCACCTGCTCATAAAGACCGCTTTTCTTGTCTCCCTTTAGTGGTCTTTATAGACAGGTTTCACTGTTTTCTCTATCTACATGTACATGTAGTTCATGTGGACAAAAGCTTGAAATTCAGAGCCACAACTAATAATATTTAGCAATCTCCAAATTATGATCTCTATAAAATACTTTCCACATTCACTTTCACCACTTAAAGACCACCTGCTCATAAAGACCGCTTTTCTTGTCACTGTACTAGTTAACCATTTACTCATAGAACGTCAGGTAAAGTTTGACGAGGTTGATTTTACACATTCTAGCTGTACACAAATAATTTCTGTTGGTGATTGGTACACTTTAAAAAGTAGAGATCACTAAATTTGTGTGAATCTCATAATAACCAATTGGTCATTTAGACTGTGGTGTAATTAGGGACAACTCCCCCATTTGTTGTAGTGTACAGACTGTATACATAATTTCCAGTTCTTTCCCATGTTCTCCCCCCCCCCCCCCCAGCCCGTTTTCAATTTTGAGTGCTTTGTATCTTGCCATTATCCACGAAGTTTTTCTGTTTTATATTATGTTATATTATTATTATATGTTTTGTTATTTTTGTATATTTGTTTTTGTTTTATGCTGCTTCAGGCCATTCTGAATAAACATTCGTGAATACATAACTTAATTCTTTGAAAAATCTTTCACAAATTTGGTTTCTCTGATTTTTCTGCTTCCACTCTGGCACCTTTGTATGAAGGTTTAATTCCAATTTAACAAACTTTATTCTGAAAGGTAAAACCAGAAACCTTAGGGGCCATTTTTACATTTTTAACTTTCACAAAATCCAAAGATTCAGGCAGGGGCACGAAGCCTTCACTCATGTGGACCACTCCATATCCAGAAAAAGTTTCTACATGGAATTTTTGAAAGGCTGTCATTGAGAATTCGCGAAAATTTCTGGGTTTATTGCTAAAACGAGGACAAATAATGAATGCCAGACACAATTGCATATTGTAGTATCACATTATCTTTATTCTTGTGTGAGCACATGATGATGCTCATATGTGGTATTGTCCTTGCTATACAACTCTAGCCATGTTGCAATACAGATAACAGATGAGTGGGTGAAGATTTTGATATTTCATGGTGGTTGAGTTCATGTGGAGGAATTGACGATGATGCTGTCCTGGCAGGAAAGGCAGCTTACGATCTCTGGGCGATCCTCTTCTCACGCTCCTCTGAAATGGTGAGACGGATTCCCTTGCCCTTGGGAAGGGAGACGTAGGCCTTGTTGGACTTGCCGATCACAAACACGTTGCTCAGACGGGTGGCAAAGGTGTGATCTGGAATACAATGAAAGAAAGGAAGAATGGAGGTTCATAATTTCACCCTGATGAACATCATTTACGGAAGGCCCATTCGGACCTAGACACGAGGCAGCATACTACGTAGGGCCATTCACATTTCTGTCTGCATTTAAGACCATATTAGCATGCAGCTATGTATCTTAAACTATAAATAATGCCTCTTGCCATCAATTTACACACAAAGTTTTGCAAAAGGCATTTAAAGGCCTTAAAGGTAGTTTACAGTGTTATGTCTAAAGGGAACTTAGAGGGCCATTTTTTAGTTATTAAGGGGGGATCCCCCCCCCCTCCCCGGCAGAGAGAGTACAAAGCTATTTCCCTTTTTTAATGTTAAGATTTCATGCATTCATGTCGTGCTACATTGCATAAAAAGGGAAATGGGATAAAACAAAATTGTGTAAGACTGTAAAACTCGAAACTTTCAAAATCCTTTTCACGAATATCAGAAACTCTGTAATGTCAGTTGCAATTCAATAACTTCACAAATATGAACCACACACAATTTCATGCACATGAAGGGTACTGATTATACAGCATAGCAATGGGTTCTTCCAGCACATACCTGATGCATCCTTGATGTGGATGATCTCGAAGGATCCAGGATGCTTCTCCCTGTGGGTGATGGTACCTACACGTCCCAAGTTACGGCCTCCGGTGATCATGCACATGTGACCTAAGCAACAAGCCATAAAGCCGGTCAAATCTCATTGTTTAAAGGCATAACTTGGTATGAATAAGATTACCTTGGTGCTGACAAAAACATTGATTCCATACTAGTGGACTGACATATAATAGCAGATGAGAACTAGCAAGGTTCCAGTTCCTGAGTTATTTAGCACAAGCTGGAAGCTGTTCAGAGGGAGGAACTACTTAGTTACACATGTACTATAGCGACTATACAGGTCCTGACAAAGTTTAATGACTTGGTGCCAAAAATTTGTAAACAATGAACAATAAACAAACTAATGTACAGTTAACCTTGCATAACTCAAAGTCGCACAAGTTGAACCTTGCCTTAGTCGCATCAGTTTGTTCGACCAAACTTTGGAAAACATGTGTTGTTTATATTTCCAAAGTCAAAATAGAAGTTAAACTATTCTTTGTGGTCCCAACAAATTAAACTTATGCAAAGTTAACTGTGTTATGATGATTCAACAAAATTACCCATTATTATGAACTGAAGTAAGAGAAATTGAGGGACTTGTAGATTTTCAATCTTAAAAAAAATGACTTACATGTACACAATTCATATCAAATTTTGTTACAAATAATCAGTCTACTAAACTCCCTGCCTTTCACATGACGATTTAGCACTCACCACTGTCAAACTTGATGTGGTCTGTGATCTTGCCAGTGCTGATGTCTACCTTGATGGTGTCGTGGACCTTCACCAGGGGGTCTGGGTAGCGGATAGTGCGAGCGTCATGGGTGCTGAGGTAGGGCACTCCCTTGGGGCCGGTCCATACCTTGCGCACTTTGCACAGCTTGAACTGCAAATGAAAATTGAAAATGCAATGAGAAATTTGCAACTTTAACTCAATTAAAGATCATAAAAATACAAAGTAACAGACAAAAATATCATTTGAGCAAATGGAGCCAGAAAAAACAATGTTATGTTTGGATCAAAGTACCCTGTGCTAACAAACAGGTGAATGGCAACATTCAAAATAATGAACATGATTTTGTTAAACAATCAGTCAAAAACATTCCCAAATTTCCTTCAATCCATTTTCTCATATTCAAAGTCCTGTTTTTGAAGGTTCCCTTGCAACCAATTAGATAGGGGCAAAGGGCAACTGAATTATAAAGGAGAGCCCTGTGAAACCACAGTTCCATCTCTTTCAGCAGATACTGCACATCAAGAGGGAAAGCTGAGGATTTATAAACTTTCTGTACATAAAACTTGATGTTTTCATTTTTCTGAGTGATCATGTTCCAATGGTAAAAGCTTGGCTTTAAAATAAAACCTTGTATATGAAAATCTCTTGTACTATTTTTGTGTTTATCCAGGGTACATAATTAATTTTGACCATACACATGTAAACAAAGCATGATGGGATGTGAAATGTTCTTTCCTTGGGTGATGCCAGCATGGTACAAAAAGAACAAACCATGATGACGACCTTTATAGGAAAGTTATTTGATCTGGGCTGATGTAAAAAAAACAAAGGAGCATGTGAGTCGAGCATTCTCCATTGCCTTCCATCAGCCATCTCCAATTTCATGCACATACCTTAACATTAACTTAATATTTCACTGGCATCATATTAATAGTCAAACTTTTTAATGCACAACTTTAATTATAACTATCCTGTGTTTCTCATGTCCATTTGTCAATACAGTATTTTGATCACATTTACTATCCCCACTTCCAACCAGGAAAATGTCATGAATTGATGACTTGACTTTTAAAGGAACTTTCATTGAGTGTTGGTGTGTCGATAGCTGTTTTTACAACAGAAAAGTGTAACTTGCAAAAAACTCTGTATTTTGTTTGTTATGTCACAGCATGAAACTTTTGTGAATCTGGACTACTTGCAAATTGAGAGTGTGTCATGTATGCGAAAGCTTCTCGTTTTTTGTCCTTTCAATATGATTATAACACCGTGACTAGGAACTTTGAGACTCTGAGGGAAAGTTGCAAATTGGGAATGCATTCCGACCAACCAACCAACCATTTCCACAGAAACCAACGTTTGAATTCTCAATTTCTGAAATCTGATTTAGTATAGAATCTCTCTGATGAATACATATGATCAATCTCACCTTAGCTTCTTCGCTGCCAATCCTGTGGACAACAAAGCGTCCCTTGACGTTGTAGATGAGACGGAAGTTCTCTCCAGTCTTGTTGATGGAGATCACATCTGAAATGAATCAACAAGAAATGAGTTAGTCCAAGTTCCAATGCCAATTCCTCTTCTAGGCTCAAATTTTGAAGAGAATATCTAACCTAGTTTATAGATTCAGCTCTGAATTTAACATTTAATCTCTGCATTATGGTGTGCGCATTAGAACCTGGTTCAATTCAAAAGCACTTTTGAGTATCCATTCCTCAGCAGACCAGGGGGATGTTTCATAAAGCTGTTCGTAAGTTACGCACGACATTACGCACGACTGGTGATCAGTTCTTGTGCTAAATGATTGAGAATCTGATTAGTATAGCACCCCAGAGCATGTTCCAGTCGTTCGTAAAGTCATTTGTAACTTTACGAACAACTTTATGAAACACCCCCCAGATTCATACAATCACCTAAGTAAGATTCTCCAAACAAAAAAAGAAAAAAAGGAAACAAATACAACTTTGTCCAAAATAAGATGATCTAAGTAAAGGCATCTAGGCATCAATAAATGAGTGTGCTTTCCCTGGGTGATGCCAAAATGGTACCATATTACAACCAAGCTGACGACCTTATGGAAAAGCAATTTGATTTAGGCCATTTTATTGAACAGTGCAACCAGTGGTGAAATCAGCTACACTGCCTTCGATTTGGCCACTCCTATGTCTTGATCAAACTTACAGTAGTTCAAATTCAATGATTTTGAAGTACCGTATTCGCCGGCCGATAGGCCGCAGCGTCGGATAGGCCGCACCCCAACTTTGACAACTCATTTGAAGAAAAAAAAAATATGAGGAAAATCCCAAGCATAAGAAATTTTGCCCCCCCTCCCCAAATATCATACAACGAAAAAACAAGGGCCAAACTTTTTATTGTATTGACTATTTGAAGACGATTATTCCTAGATGTCTTTGCTTTATGTCATTGAGAATTTAAAAAGTTGAACTTTAGTTGAAGAGAATCTGACGAAGCCGCTAGTACTACTCGCAAACACATACATCTTTGTAGACTACCGGTAAGTATACGGTACATGCCGTCTCCTAGACCTAGTAAAAATTCGACAACAAATAGGACTATCAACCGTGAATGCAACTCGCAAATTGAGGCACAATCACAAATGAAATTGGAAAGGAAATGTTTCCACCACTCTAAAAAACCGTGAAGAGATATCTTACATAGGTGCATATTCCATCAAAGGTTCCCTATGTGACATCCAAAGACAGAAAAATACATAATACAGCATGATGGTTTCGAAGAGGAAATTGAAAACGTCGTCACAACGATTTGCAAGCTGAAACATGGGCTTGCCATGACCAAAGATCGTGAAGAGAAAGATAGGACACTCTCCCGATTGTGTAAAGGGTCCGATGTAACGGCCAAGGGAAGGGCGCCCTTGGCCTTCCCCATATGAGGCCACTTACGTTACATAAAATTTTGGGAATGCCCTATCTTAGCTTTTAAGCTCTTTGCCACGACTTACAATGTCTATGCCACTGACCTCTACCACCTGGACGGATCATCGCCCATTCCCGCGCGTGCGAGCACTTGAAGCCATGTTACTCTTCCGAGAGCGATGTGGTTTGTGGTAGAGGTCAGTGGTCTATGCTTACAATGCAGGGTAACGCGCACGTCACATGCGCTATGAAAAATCCTCTGCGATAATGTCCGTTCTCCATACAAAATACATACATCTCCGTGAAGGATCCGGCAAGGATACAACCGCACTGAAATAGCGCGGAGGTTGAGGGGGTGCCATTGATCTCAACACATACAAAGGATGTGCTCAAAAGACAAATTAAAACTTACAAAGCCCCTACTATGGGGCGCCAAGTGTACCCTGTCTGCTTTTGTTACAAAATCAATGATTTTGTTATAAAATCAATCCCCACTGGTGATTTTGTTACAAAATCAATCCACACTAATGATTTTGTAACAAAATCCATCCCCACTTTTGATTTTGTTACAAAAGTAAAATTGCAGGGTGATTTTGTAACAGAAGCAGTCAGGGCACACTTGGCGTCCCATAGCACAGAAAACATCTACCGGGCGGGGTGGCTGATTTCAGCACTTTACTAGAGCTCAATCAGCGTCAATAGAGAGCTTCGTACGAGTGCTTTGTCAGCCTCGGAAGACCAACGAGGCCGTGTTTGTAACTATATTGATAAGATATGTAGTTATTAGTTCTGAATTATATTTATTACTGAAAATATTTCAGTACTTGAAAGATAAGTAGATCTACATCATTGGAGATAGAGCACAGGCTTAGGGGGCCTACTGTAGTGTAGTGTTAGATCTAACGTTGGTCCCGTCCATTCCAATACGTGTGGGGATTTTGGAGGCAGTTTATTTTTCTCTGTTGCGGCCCATAGGCCGCACCCCGACTTCGGGATAATATTTGGAGTGAAAATAGTGCGGCCTTTCCGCCGGCGAATACGGTACACAAATAATCTGATCACAAACATTCATCACGTATGTACATGTACATGTACATAAATAGTCTCATTCAAGTGACTATCAAAGCATTTTATTTTCAATAACCAATAGGTTGGTGAGCTTTGGCACAAATCTTAATTATCTCTCACCACACATATATAGAGTAGAAATTTTGCATAATATAGTATGTTGCATCTCATTTCATTCATCCTCACACATTAGGCAACGTCGAAAAAGCAAGCGTTTTTCTCGTCAGTGTACTAATACCAAGTGGTGGAACTTGATTAAACTTGATTAAACAAGTGTAATTAATCTGTCAATGCATACTTCCATTGTGTAAAAGTGTTTTTGTCTTGACAATTCCCCCCCCCCCCCATGCCGCACAAAGCTGTATTTCACTCAATTCTCACCCATGAATCCAGCCGGGTAGGTGATATCAGTGCGCACCTTGCCATCAACCTTGATCAGACGCTGCATCATGATCTTCTTGGTCTCATCGTAGGTCAGGGCATACTTGAGACGGTTGCGGAGGAAGATGATGAGGGGCAGACATTCTCTCAGCTTGTGGGGTCCAGCTGATGCACGGGGAGCCTGACCACACAAGAGGTTACAGATAGATTTTAATTACAGGAGGATTATGATTACAAATAGCTCACATCATAATCCCCTTACAACAAAGTTGCACAAATGCAATAGTATCAACAAACTCTTAAAGCGAATTCCTTTTCAGGAATAAGCATTTATAATCCTTCACTGATGCTAGCATGTACCTCTTCACAACATTATTGGAGATCAGGTCAAAGACAATTCCAAATATTCGCAACCATCTCTTGAAAGTGACCCAAAGGGAATGATAGTAAAGTGACTTTGAGTCATGCACTCAGTCTATGGGGAAACAACATCTTTTTCAGTTTCATCATGCTCTGTCTTCATCGCAAATTATTTTTTAAGTCCACCTTTCTTTTTTTCTCTTCATCAATCTCTTTTTCATATTTCAATAAAAATCATGTTTTTCTTAGAGAATGACACACTGAAACAATGATGGTCTATACTTACAAAATTTCCATTAAGCTTCCCAAGCATCCAATGCTTGGGAGCGTTTAACCGCTTCAGATGCTTCTTTGGCCCGCGTGCCTGGAAAAAGAGAAGAAAACAAAATCATAATTTACACCATGATAAAACCACAGGTTGACATCAGTTAATTTTCGTATTACCTAGGATATGTTATACAAATGGACTGATAATTGGATTGTATCGGGGCACAAGTGTGTAACAAATCAGAATGTCATAATGAACTGTAATTTTTCCTTTTATCGTTTTTGAGTACCCATTGAAAAGATTACTCATACTAGCTCATACAAGTGTTTATGAGAATTATTCTAGCCTTAATCAAAATACGATTAAAATGCCACAGTCTACAGCCATGGCAATATTCACAATAATGAAATAAATGTAGTTTATCATTTGACCTCTTATCAAGTCATTTATTTCATATGCAGTGTGAAAGAACCAATGAACTGAATATTCTCACCTCTTAATTCACTTTAGGGTCTACTCCATTTTAAGAGGAAAAAAGAATGATTAACAGCCAATTTCTTTTTTTTTCTTCTTTTTCCCCAATTTTTTCTGAATATGAATAAAATAAAATCTAGAATGAATTTCATTACGGAATCCTTTTCTACCTTTACCCTTCACTTTTCAACTCTTTACAAGCTTTCCCAATTTCAGTTGCTCTTTTTTCCCCCCAGACAGTGTTACATAATACTATAGACCTCTTTTTTTGGTCCTATTTTGACAGATTAAATTTAACCCTAACTCCAGCTGTCCAGGGAGCTCCTAAGTCTGAAACTTGGAATTTGATAATCATTTTGATGAAACAATCTGTTTTGCTTGAACAGAAAACATGTTATCTGTGTTACTGACACTGATATCGTGCCAATTCACACAACTCAAAAATCACTTGTGCGCCTTTGGCTTTGACTTTGTTTGGACTGCCGATATTTTCCGTCCTGTACGCAGCACACTATCACCACGTCACAGGGAAAATATTGGCAGTCATGGCAGTCCCAGTGAAGGCATACTTTTTACTATTGATTTTGAGGCCTTCTCGTGAAATAAGCCACCAGTCATCGAGTGTGTACACACACACACTCAGTCGTGTAAAGTCAATGGAGGATGTGAACCCTCAGTGCTCACAGGCATAACACGCAATAAACTGCAAATGAATGCGGGGTGGCTTATTTCACGAGAATGCCGATTTTCAGTTGTTTGAATCTGCGCTACAACAAGTACAACACTGGGATCTTTAATCATGTTAATGTCGGCCATTCCAGCAAAATGCATTTTTTCACATCAAATCAAATCAAATTTTTACTCTGACCCAACAACAGTGGAGTGGGCAGACTGGTGGCTGCTGCTGGTAAGTGGCAGTCCTGGCAAGTGGCAGTAGTCAGGTAGTCAGTGCCCACTGCCAAGGCAATTTACTGAAAACCTGGACATCTGCATCCCATTTTCAATACTTAATGCGATGCCAAAGACCCATAATATTAGGGATATAAGAAACTACATCATATACACTGGCATCACCAATTTTGCATCAGTTCCATTCTCAATTCTGACACGGTCATACAAAAAAATACACGCAGGTCTGCATTGAATTCCACTGGTACATGAACCAACCATTCGCAATGAACGAACACGGGTGCAATCACACATTTGGACCCTATTTTCTTTCTTTTTATATGGGCTTTAGTATTAAACGTTGACATATTCACAACAAATTTCTTCTCATTTACACCAATTATCTTACTGAGGTAAAATTAATTCACGGATTTTAAAGATTGACTGCGATTTTAATCAACTTCCACATATCGTATCCGTACCATTTTGCTTGGCTAGAGGAAAAGGCCAATTTGAAGATCATCTATCGGTATAACGAATTTTGATATAACGTGAGTGATTTAAATAAAGTCTGGAAATGGCTAAGGAATTCTTCTGATCAAAATAATTTTAAAACTAAATTTGATATTTACAAAAAATGAAATTATAAATTAAAGTTAATACTATTAATAAATAATTGTAAACTGTATTTAGATTTTCTCATTCTTCACAGTTCACAGCATGCATATAATATATCGTACGTAAAAGTTAGACCGGAAGCTAAGTGGTGGAACTGTAAATGAAAACAAAGTTGTCCGATTTCGTCGTCAGTGAAGACGAGACAAACTCACAATTGTTCTCCTGTTTCTGTGCCCTGTTTTGTCATAAATATGGATATGCTAAGCAACTGGTGGGGTGGAAAGCCGGAGAAGAAAATAACTGAAGAAAAAAAAGCACAGCAAGATGCTAGTGACGGGGAAGGCCGGGAAGCTGAACCCACGGATCGCAGTGATGATGTTGCTCCAGCTGTGGATGACACCGCTCAACGCAATGCAACGCCAGCAGACACGGCTGGCAATGCCACCAGTGCAAGCGAAAGCACAGAGGAGAAGAGTGACGTCGGTGGCGACAGCAAAGAAACCACTGGCAATAATGTGAACGACGAAGCAGACAAGTCTGCTAAGAGTGAAAACAAGGGAACTTCAGCGCCTCTTGGCGGCTTAACTAAAATGACTAAAGAAGAAGCAACTGAAGCTGCAGAGGCAGCACTAAATTCCGCATATAATTTTGGCAGTGAGTCATCAATCAATGCATGTCAATCATGTCAATGCATGTGTCAAATGAAACTAGAAAACTGAATATTAAAAATGTTAATACATAATGGCATTAAATTCTGTTGAAAAATATTTTTTTGTCTTTTGCAACTCAAAAGTCTTGAAGCAAAATAAAGGGAAAATCTGTTCAGGTATATTCAGATATTTGAGTTGTTTGTTAAACTTAAAAGGAAAAATGAGAGAAACAGATCAGTGCAAGTTTGAGGAAAATACATAAAAGTTAGACCTATGAAGTATACTCTGATAAAAAGTAGATCTACTCAGAAAGTACTCTAGAGTTAGATTTCTTTTTGTAATCCATTACCGTAAACGTAAATAAAATGTTTTGAGGACCTGTCCCATTTTCTGTGTACACTACTAAAAGATTCTTTAATTCACGTCCTCAGGCCTGGGCATTTTATCTAGATCCAAATAAAACATTTGATTGCACGCCTGTTATAATCATTTTAAAATATGTTGTTACAGAACCCCTTTCTGAAATACAGTTAAAACTTGAAGTATCCCCTCATGTTTTCAAGCAAAACCCAATCAACAACAATTTTTTTTTAAACATCTAGATAAGATCCACATGATTCCAGATATGTTGGCCCAGTATTTACTTACATGTAGTCAGAATCTATTGGTACTTGCAGTTGCAGCTTGTAGTTTAAATGGTATAAATTCCCGGGCAATATGAAAATTGCATAAAGTTGTATAGTTATGTAATAGTTCTGTTGAGTATTGTTTTTGTGAACTGTTTTTAGATCACTTGCAAGAACCTACCAGTACATGTATGTAGTGTGACCATATTTTGCACTTGACCAAATTTCATGCACAGGGCAATATCTAAAAAACTAGGAAAAAAAATTAAAATATAGCACCAATGGATAGAAATTTACCTAAATTACCTCCGGACAAAATGTTCTTTGGGAGTGGGTAAGAAATTATGAAAATATTGACAAAAGATTGGCAAATTTTGCTAATTTTATGTGGTACATATGAAGTTACCTACAAGGGTAAAAATCTTCATTTTGAGAGAAGATATCATCAAACTTGTAACTTGTAAGTAAAATGTTTTACCAAATAATTGTACGATATTTTACCTTGCAAAGGATGCAATTATCTTACCTTTGATGGATTGCTACATTGTATAAAACTGCTGTAAACTCATGTGTGCGAAGTTTGGATTTGTTAATTTAATGACCCTTTTTCAGTTGCAGCACATTGCTATCCGACAGCGAACTTTGAGATTGTGATATCTCTGAAATTCTTTGTTGATTAATTTTCTTGTTGGACCCACTTGTATTCCAAAAATTTCGCTTTCCATAAATTTCGCTTTCCATAAATTTCGCTTTCCATTTGGAATAAAACTGTAAATCAATCTAAATATATTATTGTAGAATATGAGAAATCATGGAATGAATATCACATTCCTAACAATTTGAATGTGCACGAGCTTTGTCACCCCATCATACTAACAGTTGTAATTTACCTCTTCGTTAACTCTCATTTTTACAGGCTTTTTGTTCAAGAAGGTCTCAGATACAGCCACAAAGACAGCCACCATGATTCAGAAGACAGTTGAAGAACAGGTAAAAAGTCTTGTTTTTTTTTTTTTTTTTTAAATACTATCCCATGTAGAAGGGAGACAGAGGGGATATTGTTTCGGGTAACGTTTTAGGAATATAACATTTTCTTTCTTTTCTAATTTGTGGATTTGCCCATTATGATGTCAGTGATCAATGGATTTAATATATAGACCATTACACCAGTGTACATAAAATATTGAAGTATCAGTGCAACAGCACAATGTATGATGTGAAGTCATAACAGGCATTTCTATTAATGGTAAGCTTACAGATACATGTCCAACTTGCAAGAGTTTGCTATTGAAGATTGATATATTATGTAAGTTTCATTTCACAATAAAGGCTTGTTCAAATAAGCCATGGTAAATTCCCCCCCCCCCCGACAAAAAAAATACATGTACTTTGCCCACATTTCTGTATCTTATGACACACAGGTAGACCTTTGTTGCATCATGCATCCCCACTTCCCATTCATTTTCGCGGTGGTTTACTGTGGCATATACATGTATGTGAATGAGTCTTAATGTGTTAATTATTTAGGCGAAAGATCTAGGAATATATGCTTATTTTTCTGATAGTGTAAATAGCTTTTGATACACAAATGCTTTTATATTAGTAAACTTTAACTCTTTTAATTGTTTTTTATCCTCGGGCAGACAATAGTTGGAGAATTTTCAAGGGAACAGAAGAAGTTTGTGAAGGAGAAGCATTCCAAGAGATCCGAGGCAGCTGTACCTCCCTGGGTTGGATACAATGAAGAGGAACAGATGAAGGAACAGATCCTGGCATTATCTCAGGTATGTTGTTGTTAATTGGGTTTTTACAGACGTGTGTCAATCAAATATGATCATTTACGTCTGGGATCGACTTTTAACGTCACCATCCGAAAGACATGACTAAGATTTGAACCTGGGTACGATCAGAGTCAGTTTGTAGGCAAATAAAGAGAGCTGAACGCAGCCGTTACCGCTAGACCAACTCCTGATCCCTATATGGAAATTACATACCCCTTTTATATTCATTGCTGTAGAGTTTTGAAGTTTTACTCAGTTGGGAGTTTGGGACCTAAAAGCTAATTTTGACTGTTGTCAGCATAGTCAGTCCATACTTCTCTGCTACATGTACCATATTTTTTTAGTGCTTTGTGAGGAGGGTTGAGTATAATGGTGCAAGTACAAAATGGAAGTGGATTCTTCTTGATATGAATGTTATCCAGACTTCTTGATGTGGATCAAAACAATTCCTGTTAAACGTGCAGTATGTTTTATAATAGGAGCGGGGATTCAGAAAATTGGGAATATTAAGGCATGACTTCATATTCCCAAATATTTGCAGACCATGGCAAACAAATTATGCATATACATGTAGCTGATAATGTGCTCTGGCAACTTAGAATATAAAAGGTTTTTGGTGTGCATCTAGGCAGTAGTACTCACTTGAACTTGAAATATATGCTATGTTTATGAACACTCAGTCCCAGGGTTGGCATGATTTAAATCAAATTGATTAAATTGCGATTTAGATCGCCTTGAATGAAAAACAAAGACATATTTAAGTACATGTAATTTTGTTGTTGGTTTTTTTATGCAACAAGAAAAGTCACTCAAAAACCATTGTTTAATTTTTTAATTTTTTGGTGTAAAAATTTATCCAAGTGAGAGTTTTTGTACTCCAAATAATGTCTGCCTACTTAGTACTGATAGGGTTAATCTCCAAGTTTCCACAACCACAACATGTGTAATAATATAATAATGATAATAATATTCCCTGTTCTTGTATAGCGCATATATCAAATTATAATATAACATGTAGTTCTTTTGCCAGTGGTCAAGCTATGAATAATCCACATTTTAGGTGGGGATGAACTAAGCTTGAGAGTAAAGGTGATGAATGCATGAGTAAATTATAAGTGTTTGAAGGACAGTAGGAAGTGTCAAATAAGTGTGTAAATAGGAACAAATTTGTCACCATTGCTAAGTAAACAAGAGCATTTGCCAACATTTTGCATTAAAATATTCAATGCCATAACAATACATGATTGGCTTCCTTTCCAGTCTTCTTGCTCTCTAAAGTAGTCCTATTCCTTGAACTTGTTGATTTATCACAGACCTTGGCAACTGTTCTGTAACTGACAAGAAGTGTCATTATTATTTTGCAGTACTACAAAATATAAACAATATCAGAGAAGCATGCATGCAAACATACACTTGAATTCCTTTAGCAGTACATTTAAATGCTGGCAAAAACATCAAAATGTAAGCTAATAGGATTTCATTGTTTGTATTTCAACAATTGGAAAAGCTGCCAACTTTCTCTGCTAACGTTTAAGTTTTGGCATCTTTATGATGTTGTCTATTACTCAATATTAGTATGATATTGTCTATACATGTATATGAAATTCCAACAACATTTCTGAATATTTGCACACATCAATGATATATGCTAAGTCTTTAGTCATGACTTTTCGCCAGTTATATAGTTATCAATATTTATCAGTTTCATATTATTTCATGACAAATGCAAGCCTTGCACTCAAAATAGTAGTCAAATGAGCAGTATGATTAGATCATTATCAATCGGTGGATTCTTGGAAAGGCACCCCCCCCCCCCCCCTCCACACCACCCAACTGCCCTGTAATTATATGTATGTAGTTATCGTGGGGTAATCGTCATTCGTTTTCCATCTATTTCTCTCAACCTTCTGTCCTGCATCATGAATTTGTTATCCATTTTTCTATTCATCTCTCACCTTTCTTCATACTCTCTCATTTTTCCATCTTACAGGACAAGAGGAATTTCATGAGAAATCCACCAGCAGGCGTCCAGTTCCACTTTGAATACAGCACAATCCATCCGATCGCTATGGCAACTCTCCAAGAGGATGGTAATCTGAAAAAGATGAGATTTGAACTGGTCCCAAAGAAGTAAGTTATTTCTTCATGCAATAAGATTAAGGTAGAATTGTACATGGAGCAGGAGATAAGAAGATGTGAAAATGATATAATTTGTATAAATACTGTAAAACCATATTCCTATTTTTGAAGTGAGAAACTTTTATGAATTACAAAAAAATTAAAAAATTAAAAATTGTATTTCTATGATTTGCAGCAGGACAATTTAATATTCATGAAAGGTTCATGCACACAAAAGTCACCAATTTCGAAATATTCGTCTGATTAATTAAACCAACTAAATGGGCAACCATTTTTTCACTCATCTATTAGCAGTAGTTCTTTTTCACACTTTTTGTTTGCGTTCTGTTGCATCCATATTTTATGAAATTTGAACTGGCCCCATTCACTAAATTCAGATGGAAGTATACATGTAGGTACATTATGTCTTTTAATTCAAATCTGTATATCAGCATAAGTGTTGTATGAAGCTTAGTTTATGGGAACATCATTGTAAAAAACTCCACAAACGGTAAACTTTACCACGTAAATGATATTTTTGTTTTCTCCAAAAGCTAAGATGATTCCGATTCATTTGACCTTTCAGGATAACGGAAGAGAATTTCTGGAGGAATTATTTCTATCGTGTGTCACTTATCAAGCAGTCATCACAGCTAACATCATTGGCAACCAAGTCAGGTGAGTGATATAATGCAAAAAGAGTATTATACAGTCATTTGCAAAAATTTAAGACCACCGATGAAAAATGCATTTATTTGAAACATGTATAATATCAATAAATTCATTCATTGTTCAGTTGACAAGAGATGAATTTTACAGTAATCTTTGCATACACCTCGTTCATTCCCCAACAAGAACTTGAGGGGTACTTCACAACAATTCTCTTATTTAGGGAATGCATGTTCATTGAAGGTGGGGGGGGTAGTTTTTAATGTAACCCCTTTTCTGGAAAAAATGAGATATCTTCTTGAAATTTGAAATGGTATTGTGCAGAGCAGTCTTGCTGGAACCACCTCTTTTGTTGATTTGACACTCAGACTCTGAGAGTAGGCCCTGTTAACGGAGGGACCTTTCGGGGACCTTCTGTAAAAATGGTCCTTTTTGCCCAAGCTGAACTACCACCAAAATTGTCAGACAAGACCAACCTTTGCAGTATAAAATCATTCACAATGAATCATAGTACTGATCTGGTGGATATGAATCACTGTAAAATACATATTATGCAATCATTCATGCAGTAAATGTAATGCAATCCCGTTGACCTAAATAAGAAAACATTCCAGGTGGTCTTAAACTTTTGCAAATTATTGTAAAGACATTTTGTTTGTTTTGTGAATCAGAATTGATTGCTTAAATTCCTAGTATAAACAGAGATCTAAAATCCTTTTGTTTGAGGGAGGGGAGGGGGGAGGTTTTTTGTCCCTCCTTCGAATCGCTGCCACTGCCGGGGGATACATTCGCATTGCGCGGCAATGGACATTTCTAGTTCTGTTGATTTGTTTATGATCTCCTTTTGATATGACAGTGAGACCCTGTCAATAATAAGCTGTCCTCATGTACAGGTTCCTTTTATACACGTTTCAATGAGAGACACTTCAAGGGAAACAAAAAAAATGTGGTCTTTACAGACAGATGGTCTTTCTGTACAGGTGGTCGCTAAAGCAGGTTGGACTGTATTTCATAGAAAATTTTGATATTGCCATTTGACTTACAGGTGATGAAAGGAGAAGGAGTGGTTCTGCTTCACATTCATCGGATGAAGGTTCTTCACTCAAAGGAGGTGAGCAATAGATATGTCAATTCTGGCTCTGGAGGGTAGTGACATGTTGACAAGGCTTAGAAGATTATGCAGCTTTTAAAGTAGTGCTCAATTTCGCCAACAGATGGCGTTTGTCATGCAAACCACGCATGTGCAGTGCTGACAATATCCCGATTGGGTCGACAAGGGTTTGTCTTTTTACATTGAAAATGTACACAGGTATTACAAAAATCCTCAAGCTTGAGTATAAATTAACCGACATGTTTGAAAAGATACCATGATTTATTGAGACAATTGCTTGCATTTTCAAAATTTGAGTGGTTTATGTCATGCGATCCAAAAATTAAGCATTTTAGCACTCATTTTGTTCATAAGCTGTAGTATTTCAATACGGACCGGAAGTGAAGTTGACGAAGATGCGGACCATTTCCATGCATAATATTGCCCTCTACGTCGAATATTGCATATTTGAGGTAGCGAGAATTAATCGCAAATTGACAACTTTTATGATTTCCTTTGTTAGGAGCTCTCCATGTAATTTGTACAACTAATTTCATAAGATTCCACTTTTCTCCAAAGAAAATGTTTTTTTCACACCTGTACCCTAGGTAAATCAATGGACACATATTTCTACTATTCCTCCTCTCTGAATTACATATAATCCTTTATTAACAAGCATGAAGAGAGATTTATTAATTTTTATGTAATACACACATCTTTTGTTAGATTGTTATTTGCTATTGAGTATATTCGAATGGGGAATTGTACAATGTAAGTTTACAAACATTTTTCTACAACGTCCGTTCAGATAAGACCCCTCCGATTGATGTGAAGGCCGCCCCCAATGCTCCAGCGAAACCCAGGAAGTCCGAAGAGGACCAGCTTGAGATCGAAACTCCAGATAGTCCACCCGGCTCAGAGTTTATCAGCGATGCCTTCAACTCTGAACTAGACGAAGTTGACCTGATGAAGGGTATGGAGCAACTTGGAATGGACAAGAAAGGTTTGTAAATGTCTTGAAATTGATGTAGGCAAAGTAGAAATACAATCATGTAAATTCCTTTTTCTTGGGGGGGGGTCCCTGTCCATTTAAGAAAGAACCAGCTTGAGACTGAAACTGCAGATAGTCCGCCAGAATCAGAGTTTATCGGCAGTACTTTCAACTCTGAACTGGATGAAGATGATCTGATGAAGGGTATAGAACAGCTGGGAATAGACAAGAAAGGTTTGTGTACGTCACTCAGAAAAAAAGAGGGATCTGAGCAAACCAGCTGAGTTCACAAACACAAGAGAGCAAATTCCCAGGTGGGGCCTCGAGAGAGAGAGAGATGTGGGTAGTCCGTCCCAAATATTCAGGCCTGCTGAGTTAGTATTCCACACTCAATAAAGCCCCTTTTGTGAGTTGGATAACATAAATCTCTAATGTTATTGACTAGTTGGAATATATATTTGTCTTACTGTATGTAATGTGTAAACTTTCCATAACAGAACTATGGGGACACTAGATCAGGTCTAACCAAGACTTATTATTTTGTGATACAATATCAATTTTCTTATCAGCACCTATATGTATACAGGTCTAGCGCCCCCTTAAGTTCATTCTTGTCACATATTTATCCCTTTGTTTTCTCTCTTTCACATTAAATCTACCTATAGGTGAGGATGGAGGGGAAGAAGAAGTACCTGAATGGGAGAAAGAACTTCAGCAAGAACTACAGGTAATTTACACATCATTTCATAACCTTTTCCAGTGTCCTATAATGGTTTAACCCATTGACTACTGAATTCTCTCATTGCCATAGGCTTAATACAGGGTCCACCCAGTTCCTGTAGGTAGTGGGTTAATAAAGAATACTTTGGTACAGGTGGTAACACATGTAAATCCATTGTGAAGGACATCCAGTGGGGGATTCTGTGTCCAGATTCGGAATTTTAAAAAGGGATGGATTTGTCTATCAAAACAGCAACACAGCAAAAATCACTTGTGATTCGTATTGAATGACTCTGCCTGTTTACTTCAGGCCCAATTTTCTAGCCCAATTTTCTAAACCTTATTATGGATATCAATAGGGGAATAAAATCCTTTCTTATAAGCAAATTGAAGTGGTTGGAAGCAGATAGATCAGAGAAGCAGGCTGCTGAAAGGTTGGGGAGGGGGCGGGGTCACATGTCTTAAACATGTGCTGACCAAAAAGAAGGGTGATCTCATTTTCACAGAGGGGAAGGGGCGAGCAGGTCTCTGAAAATTATAGGAGGAAAAGAGTTCCTACAAAAGTACACATTTGTGCATGTTCCTCCTCTTATCCATACGAAAGTATGGCAGATTTCGGATTTGCCTGAGGAATATGCCTATGCCCCCTCCCCCCATTCTCTATTTCAAAACAGAATATCTGGAAGTGGTGCATCTGAGGTTTCAAAGCTGTAGTCTATCCCATTTCTTCCATTTCTTTATCCAGTGAAATGGAGCTTTGTGCAGCTTGAAACTAAAAGATTAAAGGTTGGCGAGGGGAAAGATACATGAGACTGACATGTGTGAACAAACTTACTCAGCTGGTTTTGTAATGATTCTGTCCGACATTGTTGTGATTTGAAGTTCGGAAAAATATGGCTCCATGTATGCATACAGCTGTAATACTTAAAATGATATATTCTGATGTATGCTAGTAGATGGTGAACAGGTAGTGAATTTATAATGGTACATGTATCTTCTTCCAGTCACAAAGGTGAATGGAGCATTTTCCTCACTTTACCTTTTGCTATAATTCTGATACCCTCCTGAATTTTGAACCATATTCCAGGTTGTAATGTACTATTATTTGGTTACTTGCTTTTCTGTTGGTCTAAGTTCATTCTACCGCACCATTTTACAGCTTTTCCTTAAAGACATTTTGGATGTTAGACCATAATTATTATTTTGTCCACTTCGTTATTGTTTTTTCTTTATTTTTCATATTTTGACTAGTTCCATCAAGATACAAGATAGTTTGTTGTTGTTTTTTTGATATTTATGTGTTTTATTGGATCATCAGAATCATAAATTTACAGGTAATTGTTACAGTGGTTGAAAAATAGGAACATCGAATAAAAAGAAAAAGCAAACAAATCAAAAGGGAAAAAAAGAAGGGTAACACATCAGAACATATGCATTCTCCACTGACCCAGTAAGCTGTCGAGAGGAATAAGGTAAAAACCAGAAGAAACCCCTTTCTTAAAAAGCAGAATAAGCAAGCGGATGGAGCAGCCAGGAGCCCCATCCAGCCCAGGCACCTCCAATCAGGGACAGACTCCATGTAAACAATATGTGTAGTACGGATTACAAGCCTGGGCCCTGTTTCATAAAACTTGTCATCAATAACAACTGCCCCATTTCTATGATAAATTTGCTCACAGCCAATCAGATTCAAGGAATTCAGTAGCTTATAACAATTATTGTAACTTGTTACTGATAACAAGTTTTATGAAACCTGGGCCCTGATGTATGTCATGTGTCTCTGTTGGTTTTGTTGTGGTTGTACCATACGACACATGCTCCAGTCACGATTGCTTCGTAGTCATTGATCAATATCCCACACTAACCAAATTCCTAATTTCATCCTTGGAGCAAACCCTGTTCGTAAATCAGACCTAAAGCTAACCTACATGTAGAACCCAATCGCAACACAAAAGCTAACTCTATATCTTTGATGAAATATAGCCTGGAGCAAATGTGGAAGCGCCTTTGGTGTGAATGCATGCACCTGTTTCAGTAATCTGATGCCAAAGTAAATGAGTGGTAAATCCAGGTCCATGTATAAGCTCCTGCAATATAGATTTTATCCCATAGACAAATATGCTGGTATCAGTTTCAGGCAGTCTTTAGTTTGTTTATTCTGTAAGCCTCATACCCACATGATGTAGTATAAAACAGCCTCAAGAAAAACAAAGCAAACAAAACAACAGCAGCAAAATGAATATTATTTCATATGCAATAGCAGGTACATACATGTAGCTCATGTATACTTTCGAAATGCCTCTGAATTTTCTTCTCTGGGGACAAATTTTCCAATGAAAGAATTTTAAGTTACCCCTAGAGGAAAAATACTTTGCGTATTGCCGCTGCCTATCCCTACAAAGGTAGGCCTCTGAAACAAGAGGTCACAATGAATTTAGTTTTAGTTTTCACTTTCAGTTTAGTTTATTTCATATAAACCGTGAAAACAATCAAAGAGTGCATTCTTTCAGTTGTATCAGAGCTATCCATACAGAGAATCTTGACACTGGAGGTCGCTGCTGATTGGTCAGTCATTTCATGGAGCTTCAAAAAGTTCCCTCTCATAGAGAATGTACGCGAAAGGGAACTATTGGGAGCTCCATGATCCGCCATGTTTTAAACAAAGCACGTATACGTAGGCTTATTATGCTTGTGTCACAACTCTCTCAATCAATGCCCTCTGACTTGTATAGAAAACATATACAATATATGGTGTCAAGTCACGAAAGTAACGAAAGTAACGAAAGTAACGAAACAATGAAAGTAACAATGAAACAACACACAGAGATATAAATTAATATTCCATCGTATTTAAATTTTGACTAAAAACATTGGGGTGAAATATAAGACAATCTAGTAAGAAGCTAGGCTTGTAAATTGTAGATTGCCTTAATAAAGTAAACCACTACAGCATGCGATATATAATTGTGGAGGAAGGGGGGGAGGCAACAACAAATTTATGAAAAGTAATGAATTTAGGCAGTCACTCAAAAGATATTTGCCAGTTCTTTTTTTTGTATTTCAGGAGACAGACAAGTCCACACAAACTACATTTAGTCCTCCATTAGGCAGTAGTCCAGTTGGGTACTCTCCTTTACAATGTTGCTCTAGGCCCAAACGAATCTAGAGGTGATGTAGCATGTGCATAGAACAATCTGCACATGTGCATTTTGGTTAAGGTCCAAAGAGGCTTTTGTCTCTAGGAATCTAAATTCATCTCATTATTTTAAGAATTCATTAGCTGCAGATGGTCTTTGGTGAAAAGGAAGAAAACACTTTTGCCAAAATACAGTATGTACAGTTGAAATTAGTTTTAGAATGGTAAAATTTTTTCCCTTTTTCAGGTGTTTTTTAAATGAAACAGAAAAAAAGAAAACTGCATATAGAGCTCTGCATCTATTGAGGAAAAAATGTTAAATTTTAATCAGTACATTTGTCATGTCATGTTTTTATTCAACACAAGGACTTTACCACAAAAAATTCTGATCTCATATTTTCTCTCTCTCTCTCTCTCTCCCTCTCCCTCTCCCTCTCCCTCTCAGAGCTGTAATATCTTCCTGATTTTGCTATTTAGTAAATATGTATGTATATATATATATATGTATGTATATGTAGTTTCAGAGTTTGTATGTAAACTCTCCAATGACATTTTTTAGTAGAGGGAAGGGGTGGGTGGAGAAGAGGGGTCTGTTTTTGTGGAACCAAAATTCATCATTGAAAGTACTAAATACCAGATAATGACTTGAACCCTGACATGACAGCATTTTGGCATGTGTTTGTATAATTATCAAATTTAAGTTACTGTTATGGTGCATGAAATCAATGAAACATGTAGGAGTGTTGCTATGCAATAATGATAGTACTTGGGTTAAAGATCAATTTGAGTTCTGGTCATGGGATTACACTGTGATAGAAACTGTTTCAAAGCAATTGGGAAATGTTGATCATGTCTACAAAAGAATTGGTGTATACTCTGAGGTTTTGGAATCCTCATAATCATAAGAAATTGACCCAATCTCGATGAAAAGCACATGAACTGTACACAGAAATGGGTATATGGGACTGCATGCACATGTGTCATGAATGTTCGGCCCGAACATTCCGGCTATTTCTTCTCATATTTTGAATATGAGGGCATTTGAGGAGCAATTCTATTCAGGGTACAGTTCTTCTATGCTGTTCTTCCAAACTCACATAAAAGGAATGAGAAAGCTCACAAATTATTTTTCACCTTTCCCAGAACTCAACCTTCCCTTTAATAAGATCTTGTAGAGTGCTCATGTCTACTGCATATGGTGCTCCTGGGCCCCCATTTCATAAAACTTGTTATCAATAACAGCTGCCCCAATTCTATGACAAATTTGCTCTTAGCCAATCAAATGCAAATATTTCAGTAGCTTATAACTGTTATTGTAACTTGTTATTGGAAAAAAGTTGTAAGAAATGGGGCACTGGTGCTCCAGTAAGTAAAGACCGTATTTTATATAAGCAGGTCATAAATATACATGTACCTGTATGTGCAACAATATACGAGTGGGTTTAGACTAGTTTCCATAGTTACCACATGCACACTATTCCTACCGACACTCAAAAAAACATGTGCTTCATCTGTTTTATAGAACGGTGGACAATTTTTTTGCCAAAAATCCATTTTTTTCAATCATGCGTCCGGTAATTACCGACGCATGGCCAATTTACCGGACGCATGATAAGAGAAAATCCCTTATACAAGGCACTGCTTCATGCTTGAACTGGTAAATCACTTTCATGCATCATAAATAGATTTTTATAAATGTAATAAATTCCATAGGGAACTGAAAATCGGGCTATTTTAGGCTAAATTTCAGAATTTTATTTTTACATAAGTGTTAGTCTTGACCGTAAGCACACTACTGTCATCTTTTTTTTTTTTAATTTAGAATCTACAATAGTCAGCAATTACTATTTTAAGTTAGATCTAATATAGTATCTGGTCTATTTACATCAAATCAATTAATTTAATCAATTAATTTAAAGAATTCATGGAACTACAGTCTTGCAGTAACAAATTTTAAGACCAGGCAGTGACAGTGTCGCTGCAGTGGATATGCTGTACATTGTGAATCACCGCACCGTATACACGTACCGGTAGTACTGCAGTGCATGTGTACACGACAGTGACCCTCTCCTTTCAGTCTCACACTGCACTGATTTTCATTTTATCGCCAATCCGGGTTTTTGTTTTTAAACAGATAGACCTATAATCGGATTTTATTGGGCTTACCATCAGAATTCGAAGTCAACTATTATTAACATCTCAATTTTGTATCAATTCTTGCAATTCTCCGTCTGTAAACAGTCATATATCGCGCTCACACTTGCCATATTAGAAGGATATCGATAGCATGTTTACAGTGGCTATCGTCAGTGATCGTAATAGTTATCGATATCGAACGTCTGTCCAGTAAAAATCAACACATGGCTCTCGACCAATCAGATTGCAGGGATTTCTCGACCCGTTCTATAATACATTCATTTTAGTCATATTTTTATATCTAAACCTTTATTTTTCTCTGAGTTTTTATAACTTGAATGACAGGGTTCTGTTAGTTTGATGAAGCACAGTGTTTGATTGAAAACACAGAGTAAAGTTGTCAATGTATCAGTGTCAGTGTTGCATATTTTTGTTTTTAAAACATCACAAGTTGTCCAAGGGACAAACAGTATCATATTGCACTTCCGTATTGTTGTGATACATACAAATACAGTACTCTCCTTGAGCCGACTTCGTTCAGTATGACTTATTGATAAGATATTTTTAGAGTAGATTCCCTGGGGAGTGTTTCACAACTGTTATAAGCTACTGAAATCCTTGCATCTGATTGGCTGAGAGCAAATTTGTCAGATAAAATATCTGACAAGTCCTTTCATGAAACGCTTCCCAGGTCTTAGATGCTACAGTCAGATGTATCAAGACACGAGACATCCCCGGCAAAAAGCTACTTTCCAAAGAGCATTAAACATTACTTTCACTTTCTGAGTGATTAGCAATTTTAGCTTATCAAGGCCTCCCATTGTTCTTGCAGAAATTGATTTGTTCTTTCTATTGAAAGATCCAGCTTAGTTTTAAATAAAAGAACACATGTTATTTCCGTTTGATTATTTTTTATTTTGTATATCTTTCTTATTTTTACTTAGCATGTACATGTAGCATATACATGTAGGGATGTCATTTCAGTAAGGCGAAATATGAAAAATGCAAATTTAATTTACAAATAAAAATTGTTTTTGTACGTGTGTGGGTTTATTTACTCCAACTCTAAAACAATTGCTCAAATCATTGTTTTTTTATAAGATAACTTTGTCAGTGTGTCACATCAAAAAGATTACAAATGTACATTCAACTGAAATGAGTTTGAAGATCTTCTGTGTACAGATTTTTCAAAATAGAGCCTTGACTTTGTAACATATTTAGGAATGGGAGAGGTTATGCTGGAGAAGACCATTGAATGTTTCTAGAAGTTTGACATGCAGTTTCCTGAATATCTTCATCTTCCTCTGTTGATTTTAATTTCTGAAAACAGAAGCTTTACAGGTGCTTATGTTTCATTAAGTGTTTGGAGTCTTTTTGGACAAAAGCCAGTGTAGATGAAACAACAGGAAAACGATTTTATCTGCGACTTCCTCTTTTTATGCAATGGAAGAGGATCTAGTTTCGTAGGCTTCCATAGTGCATTCCATGTAGTCAACAGTTAGCCCCTCGATGTTTACAAGTATAGTACATGTAACTGCAGAAACCTTCATCCTTGAAATAACCGTATTTATACAAATTCTTCTCTTTTCTTTCTTTCTTTTTAATTTCTCTATTCTGTGGATAAACTGTGTTATTTTGTCAATGATTACATTTTTAACCCTCTTTTCAGTTTTACGTATATCCTAAAAAAAAATTTTATTCTATGATTACTCTGTATCTATTTTGGAATATGGTTTCATTCTTTTACTAGTAGTATTACAAACAAAGGGCCAATAAAGCACTTTGTGTATAGAGAGTCTGTAGAAATGTTCGGAAGTTTCACTTTCATAAATTGTTTTCTTTTTAGGATTGTAAGATTAAAAAACATTTGGTGTCAACACCATGTTTTGGATTTATATTAGATTTTCATTGATAACAATATATAAATTATACCATAAGTGCAAATATAGCCATGGAAAAAATTAGTAGTCCAAGAATGGTTACTGAAAGTGTTATATTTGTGGTAAGAAGGAAATAAAATATCATAAAAGCAAGGTACAATTGCTGGAATTAGTTACTCATACAATGAAATACAAAGACAAATCATTTCCATTAGATTAAATGCATATTATAGTACCTTTATTACAGAAGTTTGGTCTAATAATTTTTTTCCAGGGCTGTATATATAAAATCTATGAATCTGTAATAATTTGAATGTCTCATATATGTTTTGGGATGATTTGCTTATTGGCTTGACCTAAATTTGACCATGCAGATGTCCCATTTTTCCCCTTCACAGGACTATGAGGTTGTTGGAGAGGAGCAGAACGAGGAATGGGAAAGAGAGATCAACCAGATGCTGGAAGATGAGGTCGATAAGGAATCATAATAATAGCTGGACACAACCAAGAGGACCAAATACTATCTCGGACTGAACTCCCAAACATGTTAACCCGTTGACTGCAGGGACTGGGTGCTTCCCGTCTTAAGCCTAGGGGAATGACAGACTTAAGAAGTCAAAGAGTTAATCTTCTCTATCAAAATTGAATATGTCAACTTTACCTGGAATAGTCTACATGTAGATGTGACGTAGAGATCTTCAGATGGTAAGACACTTTAACCCATCGCCTATGGGAATTGGGGTTTATTTGTATAAAGGCTAGGGGAATGAGAGACTTCGGAAGTCAGTGAGTTAGTCATCTGTCAGAAGGGAATCTGTTACCTATGGCTGGAATAGTGTTATTCTGTAGAGATCATCAGATGGTGACAGCCCGGTGTTCTGGCACCCCCACTCATCTTGGCAATTCTCTGTTGGACTTACAGGACATGAGGAATCATTTCTCTCCTACTGACTGTACATGATTTGTTGTATGGTTAATGTGTAGTGGTACCAAAATGAAACGTTAGTCAGTAATCATATTGACAGATTTCTCATTTGGGGTATAAAATAAATATATTGTACAGGACACATTTTCATGGAATCGCCCAACTGTGTTGTGTAGCCATAGACTAAATGTCAAACATAATTCATAGTAGCCCTGGACTGCTAAACTGGAACTAGAAACCAGGGTCTAGACCAAGTTCAGACTCAACCGTCATCAGCAGTGAATATGAAAGTGCTATTAGTATGGGAACATACGGATGTAATCCTTGATGTTACAAATGGTGCAGAAGGGATCATAGGGGAAAGCTGTTCTGTGTACCAGTTACTAAATTCAATCATATTTCAGCTTCCATTGTATAATCTGTAAGAGTTTTCATGTCCAGGGCCCAGTCTTCTGAAATTTGCAGCAGATCCTAAATCAATCACAAGTTGTCTGATCATTCACAAAGTAAGTCACCTATTTTATGTTCATTAGGAGTACTTAGTCTCAATGGATTCAATTTTAAGTAGAGATTCATTTCAAATTCAATTTTTCTAAGACAGGGTCCTGGAATGATTGTGTTAGGTACATCTGATAATTGTTTGTGTTAATCTTGTAAATTTGTCTTCAAATCTCTCATTGTTCAGTAAGAACAAGTAGAGAAATTACTTTTTATAAAAGGTTCAAGAGAGATCTGGGCCCTGTTTCATAGAACTTGTCATCAATTACAAGTTACAATAATTGTTATAAGCTACTGAAATCCTTGATTCTGATTGGCTAAAAGCAAATTTGTCATAGCTGTTTAATATTGATAACAAGTTTTATGAAATGGGACCCTGAGGTTAACCATGTATATAATTTCTTTTTATGGAAAATACTGTTCTCCTGTGATCTTAACTTAAGTCACTATATGTAACACTGATTTTTTTTTCTTGTTTTGTATAAAATATATCCCTTTAAATGTAGTTTGTAACTAGTCCTTGGGCCGTTTTCAGAATACCGCCCCTTGTGTTTAAAAATACCACATACATGTAGTAGCGTGATGTAAGCATGAAGTAGGTCTGTAATGTTAATTGCTTATCATTGTAGAATCCACGTGACATGTGCTTTGAAACTAAATATTAATGTCTTTGTACATCCATTGTCTAGATGAGCTAAAGATCATAAACTTTTATGATGTACTGAGTACTTGTACTCATGTATTGTGCATGGGTTTATTTATATTCAGGCCCTATTACATCTTATATTTTTGTTTGATTTCATATACAGTTTTGTTTTTGTTGATTTGAAGTACATGTACATGTAAATGTTCTATGCTGGAGAAAATCGTAAGAAATATTTTGCTAAGTTCCCTAATTATACACTAGAAGTATAATGCAATAAAAATGTTTTTCTCTACATTATTGAGAGTGAAGGAATAAGGGTCATGTGCTACATGTATGGAGAAAACCAGAAGATGTGTAAAAGGAATTTTTTTTTTAATTTGGTTGTGCACATATTCTTTTTCAACATTTGGGATAGTTTTATGGTTATTTCATGACTGCTGTTTGTATCATTCGTACACTTATCAATTTGTAACACCGTCGCAAAGAATTTTGAAAAAAAATAAGGCAATTTCAGTAGCCTATTCCATCACCTATGGAAGGGTGCGAACATTACAGTGACGTATTACGTAATCCGACCATGGTTTTTATGGGATATGCAATAGAGTATTGAAATTGCCCGAGGGGGTTGATTTCTCCGAAGTCTTTGCGATCATGTGTTGTATTTAATGACCATCCTGGAAGGTGATCCAACATTTCCTCAAGCGTCAGTTGCTGCGGGCATTATTTTATCTAAGATATAACCCTTTAGCACATAAGGATTATGCGTATTGTAGTCATTTACATGTACTCCCTGAACTCCTGAACTTCAATGCGTATTCTAAATGGCTTATGTGTAAAGATAGCACACACAAAATTTCAGCGGCCGCTATCCCGTACAATACATTTGCTGTCGTGTTACACTGGTCAAAGTCCACGGATGGTCCTGTGTGGTCCAGTGAGTACTAAGAAGGACGGTCCCGTGCGGTTCAGTGAGTAATAAGAAGGGCGGTCCCGGTCAGTTTAGTGACTAAAAGGATAAGGTTATGGTTAGGGTTACTATTTGGTTTATGTTGGGTTTTGGTTTAGAGTTGGGTCCATGGTCGAATTGAAGTGAGGAATTTGACTAGTGTAAAAAAAAATGAATGCAGAGCAATTGCCTCTGAAGCACTATTTGTACATTCCCTGAAACTGATAAACATTATACCAAAAACTAAAACAAAGATACTGATAATATCATGTGGATTATCATGAATGTAGAACAATTCTAATTGAAACTGTTGTTTGAATGACAGTATGTGAAACATAGTTCTTGGTGCTTGAAATTAATTACTATGTTTTATTTTCAGAGTTTCTATAATCATATTGCCGACCCGTTGTATAAAACTATTAATACATGGTTGTGAGTATGTGCGTTAGTGCGATCCGGCAACATGCAGGTTTTTATCGTGGTGTCCAACACACTCGTCCACCTATTGTGTTCAGAGATTTTAATGCACTACGACCCATGGGCACAAATATTATTTGACGGTGGCTCTTTTTTTTCAGTTATGGTGGCTTTTACAAGAGTTTCGGGGGTTAATCACCCTTGGCCCCCGCTTATTTTTTTCACTGGGGAGGGTGCTGGACAATATTTGATTTATGAATCAAGTTTATAATTAAAATGTGATAGTATACTAGAGTAAGGTTTTGAAGAGTGAATTTTGAGCTTGTGCTACGTTCAGTAATTACATACAGTAAACTACCATCCCAATAAGTTTTGTGTTGACATGTAGCACTGAGGAGATATATGTTTTGCTCTCAGATTGGACATTTTGCTAACACTGTCCACCTACACACTGTATGCCCTAGACAGACGTTCAAAATTGAAACGTCGCATAAATTCCCCCGTTTTCCGTCGTTGTTTGTAAGCATGGGAATTGAATTTATTGAACATTAACATTTATTATTTTATAATTGAAGTCATGTTGAAGATTGTATTCGGAATACATAGGCCATGCTGTTTCTTATTCTTCAAAGTCAAAATGATTTCATGCTGTTACATTTCTTTGGTGGTTTTCTCTCTCTCTCTCTCTCTCTCTCTCTCTCTCTCTCTCTCTCTTGCTTTCTGTATTTCCCCTATTCCCCTTAAATATTTCTCCCTTATTTTCTCACCTCTTGATTGTACAATACATGTATCACACTTCTTGTGTATTGTGTGTACTTCCCTCTTTAATGTTTCATTTTCATTTTCTTATTTGTATATTGAGTACCGATATATTGAAATTTTTTATGCTGAAAAAAGGTAGTGCCCAATTATATGTTGTATAAACTATAAACATGTTTGGGAAAGGGAAAGTATTGATTGATTCCATGTAAAATATTTATATAATTGTCGATATATACTTCTATATTTAATACTTGATGATAAACATTGCTGTAACATATCAATGAAGGCATTGCAATATGGATTGTAATAAAATGCTTAAATATCATATGAATTTGTGTCTGTTTTTGTCAATTCTGTCAATTTTGCTGTGAGATTAACAACATGCAGGGTTTGTTTACTTTCTGGAGTCATTTGTGGGGCTTTTTTTTGTCCATATCAGTTCAGTTAACATGTATTGATTCATTTTATTGAGGAAATTTAGAGGGATTACTTTATAACATTTATTGTTGGATTGATACACAAGAACAAGGGGATGGATAAATGGAAGGATGGTTAAAGGGAGAGATGGATTGAGAGAGAGGGGAGATATATGGATGGATGGAGAGAGGGGGAGATAAATGGATGGATGGAGGGGGAGATGAATGGATGGATGGAGAAAGGGGGAGATAAATGGATAGATGGATGGAAAGAGGGTGAGGTGCATAGATGGAAGGATGGATATAGAGAGAAAGGGAGAGAGTGATGGGGAGATCGATAGAGAGAGGAAGGGATTGGATGGATGGATGGAAAAAGGGGGGTATTGATATTTGGGTGGATGTCAGATGGAGGGATAGATGGAAGGGAGGGTCGTCCAAGGGAGTGATTGATAGATAAATGGATGAATGGTCAGAGGAAGAGAATGATGGATGTATGGTCTGAGGGAGAGAGAGAGAGAGAGAGCCAGAAAGAAAGAAAGAAAGAAAGAGAGAGAGTTGGATAAATGGACAATGCATGGGTTGAAAAAGCGAGGCGATTATATTCACATCGTTATATTAGGTGACAAACTCTTGTTCATGATGAATAGACTGATCGATTGATTACTGTAATTACGTAATACACCGTAACACAGGACAACAGTCTACAGTTATACACTAATTAGTTACAGGGGATGGTCTTGCTTCAAAGATAATGATCGTCATTATGCAATGATCAAAATGAAAACAAGTCATTTGCGGCCGGTTCTCCAACATTATCAAGCCCCCGCTTTCGTCACTAACTAAAGATGTAGTGTTAGGAATATGGTTGCCATTTGGTTTTAGGTTCGGTGTACGGTTTTAGGACTTTATTAGTGTTTAGTCCATGCAGGCTTAGAGATGGAGGTACAATTAGGCCTCATTTTTTTTTTCATGCCACTGGAAGATAAAGAATTTACCTCACGTTTTCACAACTTTATTCTTTTCTTTCAGGAGTCATATATTTGATGTACATATAGGAGACCAAACTTGTCTGTCCCGAGGAGAAAAGTTGGCGGGAATGAGTGAAGTTGTGAAAATGTCGGGCTAAATGTTTCCCTATATACCAAACTCTGGGGCACTGAACTGCAAGTGGGGGAAATTATCAATTGAAATCGGAGTATATCGTATTCATATAAGCTGTGTCAGTCCTCCTGTTTCCTTCTGTGTGTATTGTATTGGGTATTTTTTTTTTTTTATAGGGGTTTTTTCAGCAGCGAATCTAGCATATGGCCCATTTGGCCAGAAAAATCGGAACTAAAATCCAGAGTCTCACAAGCCAAAGCCATTTGTTCGTGTTATTTATTTGTGTTTATACTTTGTTCAATGAAAATGTACTTTCAATGCCTTATTCAATGTCATTGATTTTATAGTCACGCAAGATTTTATTCTTTTGAATTGTATATTTTAATTGTATTATTTACTGAATATTGATTTGTATTGTTGTTGGAAATGGAAATAAACTAAACTGAAACTGAAACTGAACTGCTACGCCTCCTTCCTCACAGAATATTAACAGTTTCTTATTCTTTCCTTTTTCTTTTTTCTCTTCTTTTTTCTTCTTCTTCACTTCTTTTCATCACTATATATTCCGTCGGCGAATCCTCCTGTAATGTGGTGTTGTTGGGTTGTTTGTTGTTGTCTTTTTCGTTGTTGTTTTTTTTCTTTGTATGTCTTATTAAAACAAATAAACCACATATTTACAAAATTCGATAAATTAGAAGAAAAAAAAAACATTTTTCGTTGTTGTTGTTATCCCAGCCATTCTTAATGTTATACATTTCCTTTCATTTTTAAAGAAAAGAAATCTCATCGGGGACAAGTTTTTAAAGAAAACAATGTGTGACTTTCAGGTCGGGGACGAGGTTGGGGCATATAGGCATGTTTCGTTTTATCACAATCATCTAACAACTGTTTCGTTTTATTCCGTGTTGTACTCTGTTGTACTTGTGTTTTTAAACAGACAGTCATGTGGTAAAAGTCTTACCACGTGACTGTCTGTTTTAATATTTGTCATTAGAAGGAATCAGGTAAGTGTAACACATCTTCATGGAATAAAGAAAATCTGTTACAAAATGCAGGCGTGGATCCAGGATTGAGTAAAAGAGGGGGCACAAAAATGAAAGTTTGTCAAAAGGTAGACCCGTTTTTTTTGTTTTTTTGGTCTCGCCAGCTTCTCCAAAAGTCGCTCAGGGGGGGGGGGGGGGGGGGGGGGGGTGTTAGGGACAAAAAAAAATTCGCCAAACCTTCAAAAATTGCTCAGTAAGGGGTTATGGGGCCCAGTTTCCCTCCATAATTCCCTGACAAGCAAAAAAAAAGTCCTCAGTCTAAAAAGGGGGACACGGGCCGGCTGTGCCCCCCTCCCTGGATCCGCCACTGCAAAATGCACTCTTAGGTATAAACGAGTATGCCTACATTGATGTTCGTGAATGCCAAGGAAGCATACTAGTATTTTACCCCCCACTGAAAAAAAATCAAAACAAATGAGGCGATCCCTGAACGCTGTTTGGCACAGTTACGGTAACCCGTCAATGCAAACCGCAACGTTGGGCGTCCCGTGTGCAAAGGATAAGCTAGAGTTGTTTACCTGCAGCTCTATGCAAATTTCTAGTTACATCATCGTGATCCAATCAAATAGTCCAACACTCCACTATATGCATACTTAGTCCAATAGCAGTCTGTGAACCAAATATGCTAATTTGAAGATCTGGGCACCGGGACACGCCTCCAGCGGACCCAGCCAGATCAAAACAATCATTTTGAAAGCGTGATACGAACCTCATGTGCACTTGTTTACATCATAAATTTGACTGAATTTTTGGATTTATCAATACACTGTTACCACCATTCTGTGTAAAATGTAATCGTCTATGTGTCTGTGTGACAGCCATGCCGTTTTCTCGTGATGATAAGCAGCATAGAGCGGACCAATTTCGGCAGCAAGTTGAAGAACAGCTGGATGAGCAAGATGCAGGCGAGGGTGAAGGCGAGGTAAACAACAATGAACACGAGGAGCCATGTTGTGTCCCGTTGAATTGCAATGAAGGCGGACCTGTGCACACAGACGATCCGGATGACTGTCAGAAGGTCGTCTGCAACAATCCAGAATGTACGCAGGGCAAGTTCATGCACAAGATTTGCTTTGATATATGGGAGGATGAAGTCCTGACATATCTACGATCGTCCGGCAGGGCAAGAAGCTGGTCGGAGAAGCAGCGTCGCCAGAATTTGTGGACAAAGAAAGGCTACGACTTGGCGTGGAAAGCGTGCTCATGCAAGTGTAACAAGGGTCATCTACGGAAGGACCTAGAATGGATACCGCCGAAGCTCCCCGAGGGTGCCGCGGCTGAAAATGCCCAGCAGCGCAGGCATCGAAGACGTAAGAAGTCCAATGAGAAACCAAGCATCGGTCGAGCTAATTCAATCAGTTCAAGCTCAGGAAATGGCAATGGAAATGGCAATGGAAATGGCAATGGACATGGGAATGGAAATAGTCATGGAAACGGGCATGGTAGACTACGACACACTTCAGCCTCATCGACTGCATCAACAGAGAGCAACCATACCCCACCACAGAGTCCGAGTGTTTATCAGCCAAGCAGCAAAAATCAAACCCGGTTTCCTCCGCAGATAGCAGTGGCTTCTTCTACACCTGCCACTTCTTCTGCTGCCAGTTCAAGCCATGCAGCGACATCCACAACATCTTCAACGTCTACGACTACGGCTTCTTTGTCTGATGTTGGTTCGTCAGGCAGCCACTACACACAGTCACAGAGCCATGATAATTGGAATAAGCGGCAACATGGTGGAAGCAGTGGCGGGAAGAACCAGAATCAACCCCATCACTTTGTGTCTCCGATGCCCCAGCAGCAGTATCAGGGACCTCCATCTCACCATGACTACCACGGCCCTCCCATGCCCCATCACCAGGGGGGTAACAGGCAGACACAACCTACCAACAGAGCATCTCAATTTCACCATGGGGGTCAACCCGACTTCAGATCACAGGGTGAGAGATCCAGCAACATGCAAAGCTACAATGCCAATTTCTTCAGCAGCAATGTGTACTGGAATCCCTCGACGGATAACATGCCTCCTGGAAGTGGTTCCAGTGGTAGTGGTAGCAGTGGTACTAGGGGCTTCCTACCACGCATGGATCTATCTGCATTCTACCAGGTGTTGCCAGCGCATAAGCTCAACTCCTATCACATCAAGATGGAAGAGGATAGCCAGCCGGAATCTGAAGAGATACGCTCCTTCATATTCGCGACTCTCAATATACATGGCACTCGCGTCATTCCATGCTCCGTGTGCACTAGGAAGCTCCCCGTCTTTGATCGCTACCCTCTGATTGACGGCACCTTCTATCTCACGCCACAGCGACAGGGTGAAGGCAACAAGGGCCTACAAGTAGGTCTCCAGAGCTCCCAGTATCTGAATGCTGTCTGCATGCAGTGCCTAGAGGGTGTTCAGCGCATCGTCTGCCGTATATGCAAGTCTCGCTGGGATGGGAGCCATCACCAGCTGGGTACACTCTACTCCTATGACATCTTCGCAGCCTACCCCTGCTGCCCGGGGAGGGCGGGATGCAAGCGGTGCGGCAAGCCGGTCATCGACCCCACCCGTGGCACGCACTTCTTCAGCGAGTACTCGAGGAGTATACAATGTCCCCACTGCGGAGTTCCCGACTTCCACTTTGTGAAACCGCTGAGCAGCTACGAGGTCCACTCCAATTCTGTACAGCAGATCAATGTATGTTAACCATTGCATAGGACGAGAGCACTGATTTAGTGTTGGTGATTGCTAGTTGCTACACTTGTAGCTTGCAAGAAATTGGAACTGCAATGGAAGGATCCTAGACTGATTTGAACTCTCTAGAGCCTGATACGGTGTTATATTTTCTGACCTTTTTTCATACATTTAACCCTAATTTTCTCAGCTTTAATATCTTGTTTGATATTGATATTATATTTTGACTATATTTTTCGAAATATGGGTATTGAACATTTACCATGGTGCAGATTTGCCATCTGTATTATGTTCCTATACAGAATAGTTTGTATGAATATTGATGTTTGTCTATCTTAGCAAGCAGCATACATATTTTGTGTACAAATCATTACATGTGTATTTGATTATATAGTGTGCTTCATTATTAATGCAGATGATTAGGTACAACTGTAACAAGTATTGATTTTCTAATCTACTATTTGCCAAATTTATGCATGTAGATCACAAAGTTGGCTGGAATTCAGTTGAGAAACATCTGCTTCCTATCATGAAAAAAAGATGAAACTTTTTTTTGGGGGGGGGCTTATTTCTTTTAATTTTTAGCTAGATTGGAGAATGTTGATATTTATCAATGATATGGATGAATATAGCTGTGAAATAAAGGAGTAAATAAAGGAAACAAAGGTGAATTATTAATTTTGCCTGGCCACTAGCTGGGTACAATGCTTTTGTTGTTGATAGTGATGTAAAAATGGCCATTCATACCACCAAATCAATACTGTTACAAATGTACTATTGATTTAGCAAAACAAACCCTCTCTGAGGGAACTTTATCCCGATCATAACTTCAATTTGAAAAGATGGAAAATGTACATTCGTGGATGCCAGTTTTTCAGCCTGATTATAGTGTCTGAAATTCTCAGAATTGTTTCTAGGTGTGGTCATTGGTCAGTTTAAGATATGAACTACAGACATTTTAGAAAGTCAGACTTAAACTTCTATTTTTCACCAAAGTGGTAAGCCATTCTGTAGGAGTTAAATCTTTGACAACATGACGGGTTCTAGGCCCTGTTTCATTACAGTTGGTGTGATTATCAATAATAATGGACAGTATATATTTATTGATACAAGCTACTTATTTGCTTCTTTCTATAGACTGTACACATATTCTTGATAGATTGGTGGCAGTTATATTTGTAATGAAACGGGGCCCTGTAGTGTAGAGAAATGAATGATAGTTGGGGAGATTGAGTCCCTGTTTCCAAAAGAAAGTAAATCTTGAATATTGTGAGTGAAACTGTCTGTCAGGGCCAGTGTTGTATGAAAGTCATTCTAAAAATGTTGATAATAAATAGCACATTAAATCCTCATAAAGATTATGGGGTTGTTTGGACTTTGGCACCCACAAATTTGTAAACAAACTTTTAGAGACATGCTGAAATGCAGTGCTCATAAACAAACATAGCAACACAGACTGCGAAAATTCAAATTATAATTCTGACACACTCCAATATGCTCAATCTTTCTCTGTGTGTATACTCAAACATTAGAATGTACACTTCTCTCTAGGTTTTCAGAGCTTTATTTTGTAAATTGCTTTTAATTCTGTGAAAATGTATTTTTTGTTAAAGTCAAAACTTGAGGCTACCTTGAACACAATTTATTTCTTGGTAACTGACATTTACATATATATATAGACTTCATTTCTCATCACACTCTATTGTTGAGGGAATGATAGTCTACATATTCCAGACTTTATTTATACTAAGGGGCTTTGGGAATTACTCGTCCAGGCTGAAGTTGGTTAACAGAAAATTTCAATATAATCTAATCATTCAAATCCCATCTTATTTTTGAAAGTAATCTTTTGTTCTGGCGATGACAGAAAATACAATTTCACAGATTATAATTAATTACTTTGGATATTCAATGTTTTAGATAAATGATACCTGCCTAACAAATTTGATAGGAAATGTATAATAGCTGATTGATAAGCAGAGAAAGGTTTAAATTGAGACATTCCAAGCATGTATCAAGCATTAGAATTCATGGTTCATTCAATGCAGTTTACAACAAGTTTTTATTAGTTTGATATAAAAACACTGGTCTAAACAGTATTTAAACAATTCAGAATCTTTTTAACCTGTTGGATGCTAAACCAGGGATAACTTGGTTGATGTCTATTGAAAATGCACTTTATAGCAAAATAAAATCGTACACAACGGGTTAAAGAGAAAGTTGAGTTCTGGTCATGCGATTACATTGTGTAAGAAACTGTCTGGAAGCAATTGGGAAAGGTTGATCATGTCTGAATAAGGATTGCCATATACTGTGAGGTTTTAGAATCATCAAATTGATATGAAATCAATACAAACGCGCTCAAAAGCATATGCACCAGACAAAGAAATGGGTATATGGGACTGCACACAGATGTGGCATGAATGTTCGGCCGGAATACTTCAGCTATGTTTTTGTCATATTTCGAATATAAGGGCATTTGAAGAGAAATCATTCAGGGGACATTTCTACTATGATGTTCTTCCAGACTGATATAAAAGTAATGAGAAAGCTCACAAATTATTTTTCACCTTTCCCAGAACTCAAACTTGCCAGTTTAAGGTAGTTTCTCTTAACTGCAGTTCCATCAACAGAACTCAAGATAAGCTTGGTTCAGGCCTATGGATTTTCCACACTTTGCTGGTTTGTGAAAGTTATAGTAATGTGATGGTCAAGAAAAGTAAATTTATACCTACTTCTCCACAGACTTTGCATGGGAGAGTAAGCTGTATGGAAACATGCTTTGATATTGTCTATTGGAAATGCATTATTGGACCAACGAAAAACATATTTTGTCCACTCACTCTCGTGCAAGAAAGGAATGTTTTTACACAGTGTTACAGTTATTGAAAGATGTACATTGTTCTTGTGGAATGATGATTTTGAAGGCATTATATTTTGGTGTTTCCTGCTTGTGTAATATTGCAGCTGCTTATTAGTGATTTTTTTTCTATTGTATTTTACGATTTTCTGTCACATGCTAAATTATTTTAGCTTACCTGGGGTGGTATTCTGAGCATCATTTTATCTCTAAAATTTTTTATTTTATCTTTTTGTATTCTGAGACCACATTTTATCTCAGATTTTATCTCATATTTTATCTCAATCTCCTACCTCTTGCTTGCCTATCCATGTTGTACGCATGATACTAAGCCTGAGTCATATCGAATATTTCATAATACGGGATTCGACGGCTTTGATTCGATCGAATACCGGTGCATCGATAAATGATGGGCGGTGAAAACAGAGTTGCACACAGTTGCACGCAGTGCATGCACCATGCACCGGTGACCGGTCCGCTGGCATTGCGGGCATATGTGTATATGGGCTCTCGCTGCTCGACATTAACGATAGCCCGCTAGCCAATGGCTAGTAAAAATCACAGCGGACGAGCCAAAATCTTAAGTTTCTAGTCCGTATGGCTAGCCAAAATATCACTCTATATAGTGTCGCACGAAGCAATGCTCATTGTCGACACACCCGACAATGATTCAAATTCAAAGAATTAATAATCTTTGTCTTTGGAGAGCTGAATGGAACACGTTTGTTCGATGCAAAAAAAAAACAATACAAACTTTTCATCGCTCATGATCATGACGCGACATACTCGACTTCATTCAGCCTAGCCTCAGATCATTCAGAAGTAATTGCCAATTTGATGAGAGTGTGATATTAGTTATTGCGAATTAAGTAGGAACACTCGTACTCATGCCCGTATTTATCATGTTCAGTTATACAATTGTCAAATTGACAATGCAGAGAGAGTGCAAGAATATTATCGTAAACTTCAGTTCGTAACGACAAAACAATTTTTCCATAGAGAAAGCACAGGTAAAGCGCGACGTCCTCCGCGAGCGAATTAGCGAAAGTTAGCCAACAGTTTGAAGTCGCCTTCACGTTCTCTGCTAGTATTATGCTGGATGTTACGGAGTTTCTTTTTTTATTTGCTCTTTTCATGGTGGCTACGGTAGTCAAAAATCTGGCGGACTACAAATCGATGCACCGGTTTTGCCAAAACGGAATCGGGATTCGATGTCTTCGATCGAACACCGGCTAACCATTCGACTCAGGCTTACATGATACGCACAGGTTTAAACGCTTACGCCAATCATATTTGTGGGAAAGATAAAATAAAACTTAAAATAGGGTAGGGGCTATTTTATCTCTAGGATACACGGTGAGTGCGATATATTTGGACAAATATAATGCTAGTCGTGCGATCAAAATAAACGAAAGATACTGAGTACTGACTAATTTCTCAAGCAACATTCTCATATGATTATCAAATTCTATTACAAGATTTTTGCCAACTAATATCACACTTGCAATAATGCTTGTGATGGTCTTCTAAAACCTCGGAAAGTACCCTAGTCGTTTTCATGAAATCCTAGCAAAAAGCGTGATTGCGCTTTGATGCACGCGTATTGAAAATTGTTATAATAGCGCATTCGCGCTCTCTTGCGCATTCGCGCTCTCTTACCCAAGAGACTGGCAGAGAGCAATTCTATTGGCTGAGCATGATAAAAGTGAAATTTAACGACATTTGTTATTGGTTAAGGCATCATAAATGGGCGTGTCTTAGATGAGATAAAATCTCGCTGAAATGGTTCTCAGAATACCGATTTAAAAATATTTTAAGGGTATTTTATTTCACTGACTTAAAATCTCAGAGTACCGCCCCTGGTGTATATATAGGGAAGAATAAACATTTTATTTGCTTATATGTACATTCAGCTTGATTGTCTACTGAATGTGTGTAAGGTAAAGTTAAGTTCTTGTACATCAATGCAGAGGATAGTAAAGGCCATTTTCAAAACATGTGAAAGATACAATCAAATAAGACAAATCATTTCTTTCATTTGGTTTGATAGTCTTGACATTCTTTCTATACATTTGGAAATGCTTATAAGCAATGGCCTCATTTGGAATTTGAGGCACAATTAACCTATGAAATCACTTTAATCGGAAATCATGAATGAAAAGCAAAAATGTTGGAGACATTTATCTTTGGTACATGGAACGTTTCGAGAATTAAGAGCATAATTATTTAATTCTAATTGACTTTTCACTATCAGAAGTTAACGTTACCTTGAACATGACATACGCTATAGGATGTCTTGTCATTGTCAAACTATGTCATGTGTAATTTTGCCATATACTGAGAGTAAATATATTTTGAATGATACAAACAATCCGAGTAAATTTTTAATTTCATTTTCCTCGGTAATTGTACCTTTTCTCTACAATAGTAACATACATCTACATGTAGCAACATAATGTAATGTAATGTAATGTAGGTAAAACAAATACCCTGTGCAAATTTATTCTACTCCTGTAAAAAAAAATTAAAAACAAGTCTATACAATATTTTGAGTATTTTTCATTTTTTTTCAGAAAAAAAATCCCACCTCATGTAGGCTTACAATGTCCATAATTCCATATCCATGATTATTTTGCAGTTGATTTGAAATTTTTCTGAGGGAATTGTTGTGATATATTTGAAATGATATAGTGAATATCATGGAGAGAGAGAAAATCTGTTTTATGAAAGTTAAGTCTATACTGTGAATATCCAGTATAATATCATTTTCATGATTTGCCATCATATTTAATTGACTTGAAAAATGATGTATAGTCTCATTCAAATCAGTATTTTTTTGCCTCTTTGCATTTTGTTTAAGTTGATAGAATGTTAGTATTATGTTTGTAAATGCAGGGTGGTTCTTTGAAATTTGCTTAGATATATATACATGTAGCAACAATGATGTTTTTGTTTTTGTTTTTAAAGTTTGTTTATATCAGTCAGAAACTTTCAAATAATTTCAAAGTCAGATCAATAGAGTAATGCTGCATTTACACTTTCCCTAAATTTGTTTGCGCATTGTTCATGTCAGTGCGGGAATTATTCGTGGCAGCGTGCGGGCAGATGCTGGAGGATGCCAGTGCTTGAAATGCGTGACAGAAAATTAAAGATGTTTAATTTTTGGGCACAACAAAAATTTTTGGCAACATTTGTGAACAACCCATGAATTTCACGCAACGTAGCCGTGTCAGTGCGTGCCATCGGCAAAGTGGCACGCATGTTCCAGACTAGCTCATGACTAGTTCACAAATAAGTTGCCAAAATCTGCACATACTCCCCGCGCAGTTTTCGCATAACATGCGCATAGTTTACGCATGTAGAACATGTGATCAAAACGCGTGGTCTTTTCGACTGATCTCTACGTAAAAAATCTTAATCAGCTTTCCTTCCTTAAATCGGCAGCAATTAATCTTATTTCACTCCTACATAATTTGATAAAAATAAAAAATGTTTATTAAATGAACCAGCGTGAATGAAATTGCAAAATTTAACAGAAAAATTGCTGATTTGTGCACCAGAATTCCAAGACTGTAATGATCATTGTCAATTAAATAGATCTGATCATGAATGGCACATTGTACTGCATTGAAAATAAACTTAACTTTTTCTGGGATTTTTTATCCTTTTGCTCATGAATGTATAATTTGTAATTCCTACTAGTCTCTATCAAGAGATTTTCCAAAAACCTCCCTAAAAGGAGACACTGTATTAATCCAGTCGATCCCGAACAGTCGTGAAAATTAATGACGAGTTGATGCTTGAACAATGATTAACTTTGGCGTAAACATGGCGTAAATAGTTCGTGAAACAGACTTGACCCCCAATTCGGCGATAACCATGCCACGCACTGGTACGCAATAATGCGGGCCTGTGCGGGACCAAAATGCGGGCAAGTGTAAATGGGGCATAAGTCAGAAACAGCAAAAGATAGATATCTGAAATGCAAAGACCCTGAATCAGGTGAGCATTGCTCTCAGATTGATATGTTGGTTAATTGACACAATCTTTAAAAGAAATTTAAAGATTTGGTTTGCTTTTTATAAATGGTGAAGTTTTTCCATTGGTCTCTTTAATTTTACAACTCCGCTACAAGCAAAAGATTTGAAACTTTATTTTTTGACTTAAAATTTATTTTGTCTACTTTACCAAGCAACATCAGATATATCGTTTGAAACTTGAAAGATGTATTTCCCAACAATACAATGTGTTTTTGTGTATGTAATACTGTGTATCTACGATGATGATTGAATAATCTGTCACCTATCATACACACGTACATGTATCAGTATTGTATTTGTTTTTCATTATATGACTGTTGGATTCTCGTCATTTTTACCTCATGTACTGTAAATATTGCTAAAAAATTTGTCTCAAAACAGGAAAAAACAAAATGAATTGCCTTGATGTTTGATCAAGGTTGGATGTTTCAACAAGGACAGTAATGGTATTGATAATTTCCTATGTGAGTAAATCTCATTGTTAGTCTTCTGGTCTTCAGGCAATCCAGGCATACAGTGTACATACCTACCTGGGTTAGAAACTGGGGCATCTTTGGAATGGTGACGTAGTTGACGTTAGTGGTCAGTTACAGACATACATAGGCAAGTCCTCGGTATTTAGTCGTTTCCATTTAGTTTGCCATACATGTATGTTACCAAGTACGACAGATTGGTTACGGTAATTCTCGCTACCTCAAATATGCAATTTTCGACGTAGAGGGCAATATTATGCATGGAAATGGTCCGCATCTTCGTCAACTTCACTTCCGGTCCGTATTGAAATACTACGGCTTATGAATAAAATGAGTGCTAAAATGCTTAATTTTTGGATCGCATGACATAAACCACTCAAATTTTGAAAATACAACCAATTGTCTCAATAAATCATGTTATCTTTTCAAACATCTCGGTTAATTTATACCGGTACTCAAACTCGAGGATTTTTGTAATACCTGTGTACATTTTCAATGCAAAAAGACAAACACTTGTCGACCCAATCGGGATATTGTCAGCACTGCGCATGCGTGGTTTGCATGACAAACGCCATCTGTTGGCGAAATTGCATATTTGGGGTAGCGAGAATTAACCCAGAAGTATACATATATACATGTACATTTCCCTGATATTTGGTCTGATCCATTTATACATTTGTAGGTGTAGCCTATTTTTAGGGACTGTTGGGTCCAGTGATATACAGAAGAGCAGTGACAATTAAGCTCTTGGAAAGCTCCAAAATGAGCTTTAGAAAACTAAACAAGAAATTTTTTTTTTAAAGAATTACATATCTGTAAGTGTAAACAAAAGCAAAGTATTTTTTATTACACTATTTAAATTTATTTCAGTTTTACAGAATACCATGGACAAGCCCACAATTTCGCATACACAAGATGCATGAGTCCTTCTAGGCAGTGTTGGTGTGCAGCACATATTTGCTTAAAGATTTTCCCATCTTGGTCACCATATGGAGAACATTTATTACTCAAGGATATAATATTTTGATCTTATAGTCATGGCATCAATGTTGATCTTGTTTTGTTTTGTTTTGCTTTTTCATGAAATTAGTGATTTTGTAACTAAAAATCACCAGTCTTAAATTTATTTTTGATAGTTTGATTGCTCATTTGAATCATGATAATTATGCCAGTTTTTGATCATGGCCACTCTTTTGTATTTTTTTCTTCCTTTTTGTTTACAAAGTGAACCAGTATTCATACTTGTCTTAAGTGCAAGTATACATGTATGGTTTTGTGTATGCTATGAGGATATATGCTTACATTTATCATGTACCTGTAGCACTTGAATATATATGAGCATTGCTCAGTTTAGGATAAAGCCTTATATCAATAGGCTGTTAAACATGGGAGAGATTATAATTATAATCTTAAATTAGAAATATTTTACTTTGCTTTATTTGCCAGTCATATCTTCATACATGTCAATTTTCTTTCCTCTTTGAAATTGCATATCCAAATACATGTTATTGCCAGTAGCAAAGTATCATTAGCGAGTTGACAAGGTGTCGATGAATGATTGATCATGATTGTTTGCATACAATATATAAAAGTGTAAGAATGCATATTTCGTACAAAATCATAGGAATAACACATGATTTTGCAACCTCTGTGATTTTTTAAGGTCAGAAGTATCTTTAGCATGTTACATTTTGGAGGTCCATGCACAGGGGAAAATGCACTGTAAAGAAATTCATAACACTGATGAAGACAATGTGCATTGTGAAACTTGTTTTTTTATGTACATGCATGCATGATTACTATCTCGAGTCCTAGGAATAGTGTTGGTCCACGGCCCTGTTTCAAAAAAACTTTGTTATCATTAACAAGTTGCAATAAATGTTATAAGCTACTGAAATCTTTGCATCTGATTGGCTGAGAGCAAGTTTGTCATAGAAATGTGGCAGTTGTTACTGAAAGTGGAAATGACTTGTGTTTATGTCATGTACCAAATCTAAGATACATTTGAAATCGATGCCCCCTCTCCTGTCCCAAATTCCTGGATCCGCGACCAAGTGGGGCCTATAGAGTTTAAACATTGGATTGATTACACCAAGATAATCTTGCTTCATGTGTTAAGTCGAGATGTGGGTAGCTTTCCAATCAACTTGGTTGAATGCATATATCTCTGATTGTAACGTAAAGAAAAAAAAAAGTTGTCGTGTTTATTTTGTACATGTATTATAGTTGTTGAAGAATAAAGACAAGGTTTGGCGCCCCTTTCCATGCCTATGTACGTGGAAATTTGATTGAATGCCTAAGCCTTGTTCTTCAAATCGAAGGAAAAGTTATATATATTTTACATTGTATTGTTCTTTACTTGACATATCATTGTAGAACAGCTTGTTTTGTCACTACGATGCTCGAATAAACTGGAAAATTTATATGGTTTGAAAAACATTGCATGTTTCGTTTTATTTCTATGATTGTCTTATTTGAAGATGTCATAACTCTGCTTTATTTTGTCAAATTATACATGTGTAGGATTAGGGTTAGGTCTGGTATTGGGTCAAGGGTCGAAGTTCGGAATTCGGGTGGTGCAGGAAATAGCAAATATTCCTGGAGCAGGGAAATGTAACATTTTCCTGGCCTGGCATGTGTCAGAGAACCCTCATTCTGAGGCAAAAACTTTTATTGGATTTTCGTTTTTTTAATCTCAATCAATTCATAGTCCCGTCTTGTAGAGAGTTTTATTTGGTCTAAGTCTAATTTGCATGAAAGATACAAATTTGTTAGTTGGGATTGTTGTGTTGTGTCAAAAAAGAAAAACATCCAGAAAATACTAGTACGCGCAGAGCTACATGTAGCTAGCTGTATGCATGGGGAATCCCCATCATAACAATAACGCTGTGACCATGCTCTGACAAAGAAACTAGTCTTATCTCGGGACTCCCATACATTTGAGCATAATACATTTTGAAATCGCTTCACATGATTTTGGTATTTTCATGTTTATGTTTCTGTTGTTGTTACTAGATCTCAAATTGTGTCTGATTCAAATGTGGCTTTCACATTTTATCAAAAATTATGGGATTGATTCAACATTTCGAATATTTCATATAAAAAGAAACATTGTATATACTGCATGGCAGTTTATTCCTTTTGTTAATCCGCCACTTTTGTTGCGGAAGGACTTCGAGTCGTTTACATTCTCTCTCTCGCTCTCTCTTGTTTGTACTTCTTGTTTGAACTATATTTAATTATGTATACACGCCCTTGCATGAACAAAATAAAGAATCTTTAATGTGCCGATAAACCTTCATCTACATTGCTGCGTGGTAATTTTGCAGCTGTTAATTGTTTGTCTCAAAATAAGCATTTGTTTTCAAATCATTGTAAATTTGTTGAAGATTTGTCAGAATTCACACTGCATCAACTGCGATGATATGTCGGTAAATGTTGCTTTATTCATGGTACGGTCTTGTGTGGCAAAAAAAAAGTCTCATTAATTCATCAATCGTATTTTCAGAGTCTTGTATTATGTATAAACTTTTGGAAGCACATTCACGAATAGAACTGGTTTGGGGTAAATTATTGATTTATAATTTCGAACAAAAAAAGCCATGAAGGTGACATCGAAAAAATAGGCATGAACAACATTATATTCATTGTTCGGGACAGTCTGCTTACTGTATTTTGCCTTCACACAAAATGTCTTCCATTATACTTGAAACATAATATAGTCACGTACTGTAGACATGTTATAATGTTGCATTTTGAGATAGTGAAAGATATAAAGATATGCCTTACGGCAAGTGGTGTAGCGTGAATCCAACAATGGAGGGGGCATTGGCATCTGGAGGTGGGGGGGGGGGGGGCAGGGGAGCTCTACTACCGGGCACAAACTTTAGTGGAAAAATGAAACGCGAATTTACAAGGCCGCTGCTTAGGGGGAGGGTGCGGGTGTCTTTTCTCGTCCTTTTCCCCCTTCTACCTTCCCTTTGCTCCTTTTCCCCCTTCTTTTCCCCCTTCTTTTCTTTCTTTTTCTTGCTTTCATCGTCATTCGATTTTGGCCACTGCACTACGGTCATCTAGAACTGAGCAACAATTACCATTTCATCTGATCTGCCACTATCCAAACGGAGCCTGAAAAGTAAAGCTTGGCCAAAAAAGAAATTTTAAAAAAGGCCTGGACATCAAGGATAGTGATCTCCTGTACGGCTAGACGCTAGTATCAACGCTTTTGTCGACGACCCCCGGGATATCAACAAACATAATACCTACAATATAATGCAATGGCAGACACTCTATATATAGTATCATATTATGAACCTATTGTTGACTTCCCCATACACATACCGTGAATCAATTCGGGATTTCTCAAGTGCACACAATCACAAGGTTTTGTGCAGAAATGCACGTCGTATATGTCTCATGCATGCACACGATTGCCATCAAGCTAGCTCAGCTCCGGAACATAATATTGGGCGCGTGCCAAGATTTCCGGTTTTGAGAGAATCCTCCTCGACCTTGATCAGTAGTCCGTATGCGAGTTGACGATTGATCAGAAGTAAAATCAAGGAGAAATTGCGCGGTCCCCCTCCCACGACCCCCCCCCCCGCCCTCTGTTGATACCCGAAGTTTGACTAATGGTGAACCGATTGAGCGTCAGTACTTATATTTTTCACTTCTTTAAAAAGAAAATCGCAAGAGAAGAACAGCAGCTTTTAGCATCTGATCATAGAAAACAGTGAAACTGACACCCTATTCTACTAGTATTTATTTATTCCTGCTGAGGAAATCAGCGAGCCAAATGGATGTTGGTTTGTTGAAGGTTTTGAATGCTCTTTATCCTAATGAAGCAATATATTGTCTTTATATATATAGACAAAGAAAGTATTTACAAAGAAAGTATTTAAACAGTTAATGCATTTTATTTTGTTAAATTTTCGACGCGCCTGTCGTCTTCTTATACGAGATCATGAAGAAACATGCGAATTCGAAGGAGCAAAACTCCCGAGCTGTAGATAAATATCTAATTTTAAACCATTAAAAAAATAAAAAAATAATTATTTCTGTAGCAACTTTACCTTAGATTTGGGGGCATATTAGTAAGGATCATACGTTTTCTTCATTTTCCTTTTCCTCTTTCTCTCTTTTGCTTTTTTGTTTTTTGTTTTGTTTTTGTTTGGCCCTTCAAGTGCCAACCGGTGCACGTGCCCCCTCTGCCCTCCCCCTTCCGATACGCCACTGCTAATAATCCTGCTTGACCATCATACTACTACCTGCTACCACAACTCTACTTTGATGATGATGATGATGATGATGATGATGATGATGATAGTGATGATGATGATGGTGATGATGATGATGATGATGATGATGATGATGTTAATAATAATAGGCCTAATAATTAGAAAAATAATAATACACTGTAATACTAACAGTATTGATAATGATAATAATATCAAGAATGATAGAGTAAATGGGCGGCACATGTTCACAGATGGCAAACGGGGAAGAGGTACTGGTGTCTGACTATAACAGAATCATAATGAAGAAGAGGGCTCAAGACAGAGGGATGGTCACGGGCCGTTGGCTCTGGCGTGTGGACGTGCCCTTCCCAAAACACAAAGGAAGTAATAGTATTAATGAATATTATTTTACATAGCAAATAATAACCGGAGCGATTTTCATTCTTTACATTCGAAATATATCAATGGAATATGTAAATAAAATGTTTCACTTTTCATCATATGACTACTTGTATAGTTGCAACAAAAAAAACACCATGCCATTCAATTTTTTTCATGCGATCCCTGAATGGGGCGAAAATTGTGAAATGAGAGATGGCGCTATATAAAACGCCTTTCTAAAAGCATGAAGTCCGAGGGCGATTCCCAAAGATGTATATGCAAGCAAAAAGTATTTATATAACTATATTTTTATAACACCATGAAACATAATATATTCGGCCAGCGAGATCTATTTCGAAACACCTTCAGAATCGCAAAGTTTAGTCAAAAATTCATAAATGCACGTTAAGAGATCCCGGCTATATTAGGGATGCAGCTTTTGAAATTGTGGTTGCAGATCCCCGTTCCCATAAGTGTAAATACTGAAGCTTTTCCTTTTTTATAGCTCAGGACTTTAAAGTGTCCTACAATATAAGTTTTAAATTCAAAGGGCAATTCAATTAGTAATAAGTTGATTTACGTGAAACAAGCAAAATAAGAGAAACATGAATCGATGGTGAAAGTTTGAAAGAAATTGGACAGAGAATATAAGAAAGCTAAAAATGTTTGCAAAATGCGATCATAAAATCTATGCGAATCTCCGATGGGCTGTTTGGTGAGTCGATTGACTTTGACGTATTCCTACTGAAATATGTTTAATTTTTCTCCTCAGTTCCTTTTCAGTGGGGCAGTACTCAAAAATATATTGTAGATAGCAGTCTCCCAAAAAAGATCCTGCTGAGTTATGAATTTTGAAAAATTGAAATTTTATTTATATTGTGTGTTGGAGGTTGTCCGCTACTATACATCACAGTGCCATATTACCGATTTGGGTCAGTTTGAAATTCCCATAAGTAGTGATTGCAACTTCAAAAAAAATCATAACTTTCATAATATAACTTGTCCGATTTCGTTCATATACTTTCACTAATCTACTTTTCTATAAGTTGCAAATTCACATGCAGGTTCCGTTTATATGGCGATTGTTTGAAAGATTCTGTGATAAAAGTCTCTAACAGTCATGATCATGATTCTTTCTACTTAATATTATGTCATGTCAACCAATTTACAAGATTTTGAGAACAAAAATCAGAGCTTTAAACCATCGATTTCTACAATTTTGGGGGTGGAAAGGGCGGTCATCCTATCGAATCTCTTAAGTACATTGATTACATTTTTTAAACAATTTTTTTTGAAAGTTTTTAAAAAGTTTTTCTGAAAGTTTTATGCAAATAATACGTGCTGCTGGTTATAAATTCACGTCTTGATCTCAAATGCATGTAATCACTTTGTACAGAGTCTAGAAGATTCTTTTTTTTTTTCTTTAAGTTTTTATTGATCAATATAATAGGATTACAGAGTCATCACAACATGATTAAAAACATTAAAAAAAACCAAAAAAAACAAGAATTAACACAGTTTAACCTAGAATTAAACTTGGAGCAGCATAAAATAAATCAGCAGAACTAGTGTATATTAACTCTAAAACATAGGGAAACAGCCTCACAAATCAAACCTCCATTTATGAAAATGAAATGCAAGTTTTCCTTTCCTTTTCGCTATATACAATACTCAGTTTCTTTATAACCCTTCAAATAAACTTTAAATCCTTGAAATGAGGGTAAACTATTCTTGAATTTATAAAAATGAATATAATATTTGAAGATAAGGGAAATATATAATAAATTTTTCATCTTGAAGCCCATTTTTTTTTTTTAATGTGGAGGGGTTTAAAATCTTCTTCGTATTTCGAGAAATTACATTAAAACAATCTCATCCCAAATAGTTTTCACATGGTGACATTCAATGAATACATGAATAAGAGTTTCTGGATGAGTCTGACAGAATGTACAATTTGGGGAGTCCCTCCTTTTAATTCTATGCCAGAAATCATTTAGTGCTATAGCTTTATGAAAAAAATTAAAATAAAAAGACAGTGCACGCGAGAGTCAACTGAAATTTTAAAATTTCTCAAATTAATTTTATCCAATGTTTCAGAATCTGGATTTGTTGGAACAAAATTCTCTATCGTAATTGACTAAACATATATTTGGGGACCTTCCTTGCTTGGGACAGATTGTTTAGTATTTTGTTATAAATTTCATTGTGGTCCCAATCTCACATGGTTAACCATGATTGAGGAATATTTTTCATTAGAAAATTGGAATAATAATACTAATACTAAAAATTCAGTAGTCTTTCCATGCACTATCATAGATTTTTTTTTTAATCAAGAATTAAGGAGTTTCACCCAAGCCATTTTCTGTGACATAGCAAAAACATATAGGAATCAATCATTCGCAACCCACCCGAAACAAAATTATTACAAAAATATATTTTATTTTTACCCTACACTCTTAAAAATGCGGGGTCGCATATTGCGTGGTCGAATTTATTCGACCACGTTTCGGGGTTGTTTTCGATCAATAATGCTCCCGCTGCATTAAAATGACCAGTTTTCGCGTGGTCAAAATGACCACGCAAAAACTGGTCATTTTAATGCACTCTAAAAAAGGACTGGTCAAAAAATGTACCAATGCGATTGGTCAACACCATATGGGTTATTTCCAAAAATATGTTGGTAACAATGTTCCAATTTCACTGGTTAATCACTAACCATTTGAAATATTGCTTATTCATCAGCAAAGTATTGGTCCGACTTCTACTTGGTTAAACGTTGGGCCATTGTCATGAATATTCATGATGTATCCTGAATACCCATGAGCAACCGTAAACAACCAGAATTTATATAATTATATAAATGACACTTGATTTTTGAGTTTTTATGCAATGATTGCACTTTGAAATGTGATGAAAAATGTATGTATACTAATTATTATGTTGTACATATTCAAACATGTAATTAGGTTTAAGATCTAAAAATCTACATTAGAAAATTAAATTAAAATCTTTAACCTGGCACTTTTAGCAAGCACTGCAATACAGTCCCTATAATAAAGTAAAGGTTTTCAGGATAGATAGGTATAGGACGTAGGACTATAATAGGAGTAGGGTTAAAGTTAGCCTTTTGACAAGGCCTCGTGACTTGGCCATTTTCCTCGCCATGCTGTGCCTGAGATGAGACTAGCCGGCAACGAAAAGAATCAACACGGCCGGGGTGACGCGCGATCGAGCGACTTTAGTCTTGAGGCCTTTTGGAACCTGGGTTTCCATCGTCCGATATGAATTATTCACGAGTTGACATTCGTATGCTAACACGCCTACCGAGGATTATCGACCAATCACAACGGTATCTGCGGGGCTTGCTTTCCATGATTGATGTACGGTACTAGTAGCTTGCACGGGCCGCGCTAGCTCGAGATGAAGGCGAATTTGCATACCAAATGCATGCTGACGTCATGCGAAGATACGTTTGCTGATTGGCTCCTACCTATACGGTAGCAGATCCTCGCTAGGAACAAAGGATAACATAAGAAATACAGGCCAGGTTCCAAAAGGCCCTCGGACTCACGTCGCTCGATCGCGCATTCACCGGGCTGGGCGGCTAGTCTTGTTATGCAGCCAGAGAAAAATAGCCAAGTCACGAGGGCCTTGTCAAAAGGCTAAGCACTAGCTCGCTCGGCACGTACTGCACCCGGCGCAAGCTACATCAATCATGACCGAATCACATGGAAAGCAAGCCCCGCAGAGACCGTTGTGATTGGTCGATAATCCTCGGTGTAGGCGTGTTAGCATACGAATGTCAACTCGTGAATAATTCATATCGGACGATGGAAACCCAGGTTCCAAAAGGCCTCGCGACTAAAGTCGCTCGATTGCGCGTTCACCCGGGCCGTGTTGATTCTTTTCGTCGCCGGCTAGTCTCATCTCAGGCACAGCATGACGAGAAAAATAGCCAAGTCACGAGGCCTTGTCAAAAGGCTAGCTAGTGCTCGAGATGAAGGCGAATTTCATACCAAATTTATGCTGACGTCATGCGAAGATACGTCCGCTGATTGGCTCCTAGCAAAAAGGTAGCAGATCCTCGCTCGGAACAAAGGATAACATAAGAAATACAAGCCAGGTTCCAAAAGGCCATCGCGACACGTCGCTCGATAGCGCATTCACCGGGCTGGGCGGCTAGTCATGTTATGCAGCCACTACTAGCTTACTTGCCAAGAAAAATAGCCATGTCACGAGGGCCTTGTCAAAAGGCTAGGTTAAAGTAGGATGATAGGGGTATGATATGCTATACGATAGGAGAGGATAGGTTATAGGTAATAGCGAGCAAAATATACAAAATATGTTCTGTTATGTTATGATATTAATTGACATTAGCTTCTTTTTTTAATCTTTGAAACGTGGATGGTACACGCGCATCCGGCAGAAGTATCAACCCCGTCCGACGGGAAATGACCACGTTGCGTGGTCGGAAGAAATGACCCCGTACGTTTTGACGGGGTTATAAGGTAATGATCATTAGTATGCGGGGTCAAATTATGCGGGGTCAAGTTATGCAGAAATGACCACGCAATCGTGGTTAAATTTTGACCACATTCGGGGTCGAAATGTAACCACGCTATGTGGTTACTTTGGGTGACCCCGCACGGGGTTTGTGCATAGTTGATCTCGCATGCGGGGTCATTTGTAACCCCGTTTGGGGTTATTTTTGACCACGCATTTTTAAGAGTGTATCTTCCACCACTCCAAATAAATTTGTAAAACATTCTGTCTAACTCTTTGAAAAAAACTTGTTTGTAATCCTTATGCATAATACTGAAAAAAGATACAATAACTGCATGGGGTAATAATAATGTTTTAACTATAAACCTATCCAACTATATAAGGATAAGTTTCTACAGCGCCAACAGTCAAGGGTTGCTTCTATATAAATTTTAGTTTTTGGTTTATAGTTATGAAGATCAAATATTTTCCTGACATCTAATGAGAAAACAATTCCAACATTTTGGTGATGTTGTTTTCCAAATAAGACCATTTTCAAAATAGGGATTTACTTGAGAGCCCTTTTATATAGCACCAACCCAAATTGCTTCAGACTAGATATATTCAGTTTACAACCAGAACAAGCTGCAAATCTTTTGAGCAGATCAAAATGATCAAACGAACAGAGTAAGCCATCATAGAAAACAAGTGGAGTCATCAGCAAATAAGGAATATATTTTCACTTCTTTCCCTTCTACAGGAATACCCCTGATATATGTCTTACACCAAGTATATACATAATATACCATCGAGTCTAGAACACAAACATATAGGAGGAGATCGGACAACCTTGAAAAATTCCTCTTTCCATCATGATTGGTTAAGTAAAAAAATCCATTATTTACAACATTAAACTCTGCCCTCCAAAATTAAATCTTCCTAGAACTTATAACAATGATCATGATTTACACTATTATATCTAGAATTAGGAGAATATCATGAATTTCAGTATATTCTATCAAATCCATCATTAACCCAATATTAGTTGAGTCTAGAAGATTCTACTGTAGAGAGCAGTTTTGTTTTTTTAATTTATAAGGTAATATTTTGGAGAGTTTCTTAATTATTTCGGGAGGGGGGAGGGTGACCCCTTGAATTAGTATAATATAAACATATGGTATACACAGTGGCGGATCCAGGATTTTGTGAGGGAGGGGACCAATATTCACAAAATTTCTGACAAGCAAAAAAAAAAAGGACTACATGAAGTTCCACCACCACCCCCACTTCTCGCCGCCTCCCTGCCGACCCACCCCCATCCCCGGCGCGGCCCCCCAAATATGCCCAAGCACCATGCATGCATGCGCTTTTATGCACATTTACGTACCCGGCGCTGGCGCGGGCCCCTAGCCCTATAGCCTCGCGACCCCCGTACGAGATTATATTCGGCGCGCCTTTCAAAAACTTAAACATGGATTTGGAGGAGTATTGGATGAGTGCTTGGACTTCATTATCAAGTACAAATTCGAAAGGTTGGGTCCATTCTTTGACTGATGTGGAAGACTTTTTGAAGCTTTACCGATCAGTTAAAGGTAATTTCATCGGAGATAAAAAGAGTCCCAATTTCGGAATTCATCATGTCGTCAACGCGGCGCTTCTCAAGAGCCGTGCTGAGCCTGAGCCTATGGAGGCAGAGTCTGGCAGCCATCCTGACCAGCCGGCTGGCGACACCGACGGGCCGACACTAGCCCATGATCCATTGAAGGCAAAGCCGGTGACTGATGCTGCCAAACCTAACTGGATTGTTTGTCCCCAAATTCAAGTGGCCCCTCGAAAGAATGCTGGCAACGGTAGTAAGTGTCACTCTGCTGATAAAGAGATTAGACTATACAAGACTAAATAGAGTAATACAATACAATACTATACTATTTTTGCATTTTTTTTTTGCTACTGTCTAAAGTCTAAACTGCTACAAAGTGCTAGGCCTAGATCATGAGATGATGAGTATCAATCTGGTATTAGTATTACTATTAATTATCTAGGGCCATCAATCATGGGCAATGTCATTGCTATAAATTTAAAGTAGTAAAAAACTAGTATAAACTATAGGTTTAATTACATGTAGGCTTAGGCTAGTTTACTTTTTATCAAATTTAGCAGAGTTAGAGCAGGCTTTCTTTTGTTTTATAAACTTAATTTTTTATAAAAAATCCACTTCCAGCATGTCCAGTGGTAGCCCCAGAACGCTGCCACGTTCGGGCTGCCGCAGTAAGTCCAGTGGCAGATCCAAGAATATGACAAGGCTGGGGGGGGGGGGGGGGGAATTCATAGGCAGAAAGGACCAGCAGTTGGTGAATACACATTGTGCATAAATTTTGTGCACTGCTACACAAATAATCTGTTGCAATTGCACATCAAAAATATGAGATTGAAAAGGTGAAAGTTAGAATCTCGCTTACTTAAAAGGTCATTGTCTGTCAAGGAAAGTCCCTCTTCTTTGGTGACCAGCTACATAAAACCCACTCACACAGTCTATGAGAGGTTATTAGGGAGGTTTTGAATGTGTCGACGTGAACGCTGTCCTAGATCCTCCAAGCGACAATGGACCGCTTTGTCTTAACTGTATGTAGGTGAAGCATGAAGCTAACAATGGGTGAAGCGAGGTTCACGTTTTAGAGAAGATGGCAATACCATGTTTGACGCGTTCTCAATCTGACTAGTGGACGAGGGAGAAGCCAGTGGATGGGTGAGCTGTTCTTGCACAAAGAGCGGTATGCAGTTAACACAAAGCAGTCCATTGGCATTGGAGCTGGGATGATCTACATGTAAGAGGGCGTTCACGTCGACACATTCAAAAACTCGCTTTTGTAGATGACCATAACTTCTAGAAATTTTGAATTTTTATCATCAAATTTTGCATTGATATTTTTTTTATAAGACCAAGTAATCTTTCTGTGTGTCACCCTCTCTGTGTGGAGAGAGGAAATCTGCATTTGTTTATGTTGATACTGTAGTACAGCACTAGGGGGCAGCAGTTTTTTATTTTCACCGGCATGACCATATTGGTTTAGGAGTACAAGGGTATATTATAACCTCGTACATGTACATGTATTGGATGAGTTGGGGGGGGGGGAGAAAAAAGGTATACCTGAAGTACACACACAAAAATATGCCGTACGGCTACAGTTGTTTTTGACTGTCCCCCTTTTATTCAGTTTAACTTTAAGAACGAAATGTTTATCTTCATTCCTTGTCAAAAAAGGTCTAGCCTTGAAATCCTTCCTTGTGAGGTTCATTGACTGTAATGAGTCTGTCATCCCAAGTGATGGAGTACCGTTCATCATCATTGGGACGTACCAGTTGAGCTGCGTATATGGGCGCAACAAGCACCAGTGTTCTCAAAGAAGGGAGAGAGCTGTGAAGGAGGAAGAATTAAAGGTCAGTCACAATCGAGGGCTCTGTATTAACTTCTTTTCGCAGTGATTAGTGCTTACTTTTCAAATCTCGGCACTTCATTATTTCACAGAATATTGTGTACAAACTGTGTAGGAAATTTATTACAATTTCTTATGATATCAGACATTATTACTTTACTGAACTTTATGCATAAGAATTATTGAAAATTTGTCCATCCATTATTTTGGGGTGTTTCATTTGTTTACTCATGTTTAATGTTGAAATAAGGTAAAATCTTTTTAATAGATTTATAAGTGCCAAAATGTAAAGTTCTTTTCTGACCAAACACTACCTAAGTGACAAAGGCAATTAAATAACTGAATGCTTGCTTTAATGTTAAACTCTTTGAATATTTTAATTGTTTAATAGGAAAGGAAATATCTAGTTACTATGTTTGTTGACTGTTTACTTGAATCAATGTTGTTTTTTCTATTAGAATGATCAACCAGGGACAAAGAAAAGACGAAAAAGGAAGGAAGGATCGAAAAAAATTGGATGCCCTGCTAAAATAGTGTTGAAGGAAGTCATTAGATTTCCTGAATTTCAGGTACTGTACATTCCATTTGATAGAAACCCAAATAATAATTCTCCTACAACTCTACACTTTATGTCAATAAAAATGTTAATAACATTGACTTCAGCAGAGGCACAAGAAACTTGCAGCACAGTTGAATGTGAGATCGAGCATCCCGTCTCACAAAAAAGACACTTAAAATAAGAGTCACAGACGAAATACATTTCTTACTTTATATCATTGATCACATGCTTCAGTGGCTGTAGACTAATGAAGACATGTATTTTGCAAGCAATTTTCCTTGAAGATACATGTCCATATTTTGCAAAAATAAGTTTTCAATCTTGGGTTTAAATATGGCAGATATCCATGCCAAAGTTTACATAATGAGTCAACGTTAGTGTTATAGTGTTTAGTTTAGTATAGTATAGTTTAGTACAGTGTTTCAAAGTGTGTCTTAAGTAGGCATTTTCATGAAAATCATGACAAATTTTCTGATTCATTTTTAATGTCATGAAATTTCTGCTTTAATTTGGAAAGGTACCCCCAAGATTTCAACCTAGAAATTAAACCAGGCTTCAGAATATGTATGTGTCATCAATTCATTAAATAAATCTTGGTGAAATTTTCGTTTGAGTTGGACAAAACAGAAGTCAAAAGCAAGTATGCCCGAGGTGTGAAGAGCCGTGAGGTGCGAGAGGCAATGAGATGCAGCTCACAGTTAGTGACTGAGCATAGAATCTACATCTCTGTCCCAACGGATGAGGATCACAACGACATGCATACTGTGGGAACGGTAAACACATCTTTCACTCACATTCTTGAAATGCCTTTCATGCTAAGCTTCTGTAAAGGAGAATAGCCGAGGAAGTGTAGATTCGTAATTACAAATCTACGAGGCGTAGCCGAGTAGATTGGGAATAGCGAATCTACACTTCCAAGGTTCTCTGACTTAAGCCATTGCTATGACGTCAATCTATTCAATAAAGTGTAGATTATTTTTACGAATGTACTGTTATCGGTAGCAATGGTTTAAGTCGGAGAATAGCCGAGGAAGTGTAGATTCGTAATTCCGAATCTACGAGGCGTAGCCGAGTAGATTGGGAATAGCGTATCTACACTTCCAAGTACATTCGTAAAAATAATCTACACTTTATTGAACAGACTGACGTCATAGCAATGGTTTAAGTCTGGGATAACTCCTTGGGCCGTATTCTGAAAACTGTTATCTTTTATGTTAATTGTCATAACAAACTGAATTTGCGTGGAATAAACGCTTGGTGCTTAGTGCTTGCGCAGATGTCTGTTTTATCTTTGCATGAACGCATCCAGCTTTGCACAGAAATTAACCAATGACTTGTCCTAATTTTCATTTGTTATGACAATGGACAACATTTTACTATAAACATAAAATATTACATAGTTTTCAGAATACCATCTCTGGATGTTTGTCTGTGAACTTTTGGTGGTAAAGTTAAGGCATTAGAGGCTAAAACAACACACATTCTAGTCCATTGGACACTCCTATACAGCAAACAGTGAACCTAGAAAAGTTCTCTCCGTTGAACTTTTTGTTGATTTGTATTCGTAAGTAGTCAAAGAACATTTTCAGCTTTGTTGCCCAAGGGGCAATCTTAAACAATTTGCATAATTTTTGATATCAAAATCCAGTGTGTTATGCATCTTATGCAGCATAACCTGTGATGCAATGAATGGAGGATGTACCAGGGAATTGTATTGTATCACAGGTTTCATTGCACAGGGTTGACAACACTGTTGCCGTTGGGTGCAGCGCGTACATTTCGCGTAAGTTGTCTCAGATTGTTTAACCTTGCCGGACTAATAACTCTGTGGAGCGCCAGGAGTGTCAAGTCTGACAGACATGTGTGCTATACAAGAACCCACTATTATTATTATGGGATTACCATGGGATCACAAATCAAAAAAAAAAAAGCTTCAACGGAAAGAACTTTTCTAGGTTCATAAAATGTCAAGTTGACTATTCTGTGGAGTGGTAACACACACTCGTTATCATGCAGTCATGTGTGCCTTTCATGCCAAGGTTGCTTCTGGGCCTGGGTGAACACCTGGATGTTACTCTGTAAACTTTTGGTATCAAAGATAGTAACTGTTACAACAGCATGCATTCTGTGGGAGTGGTAACACACTTGTTATCTTTGTAGTCACATATGCTTTTTACAGGGGTGCATGCAGGATTTTGTAAAAGGTGAGGAGCACATTCCCTAAACTTAATGAAAAGGTCGTCACGTTTTTCTTTTGTTGCAAATTTAATCAAAAATTTCTGACAAGCAAGCAAGCAAAAAACAAAAACAAGCAGCAAACAAACAAAAATGAGATACTAAATTTTGTGGGGTTGTGTACCTAAGGTTGCAAGCCACTGAGTTTCGAAAATGGGAGGGGGCATGGGCCAGTTGTCATTTGAAATTATTTCTGCAATAAAAACTACAAGGACAGATCCAGGCCCAATCTATCATACAAAGGTTATGTCTGGGGTAACACCTTGATGTTACTCTATAAACCTTTGGTATTACAGGTGATTGTAGATATAGTGGGTAACACCCAGGTAAGTCTAGGGTAAAGTCTACTGTAGATTCTCCAGGCTGACCTAGGGGTAGCCTGGGATAATATTTGGAAGATTTATATATGGAAGCTCTCGACTAAACTATTTGGAAAAAATAAAGAGGCAATTAGCTAAGGACATGCATTGTTACATGGTTGGCCTATACTCCCCAATTTCTCTGTATTTTGAGCAATACAGATATACATGTAGTTCCAGGCCCATATTCTGAACTCCGGTTTAACTTGAACTCCAGTCTAAGTCAAACCAGAGGTTAATTAAAACCGCTTTGGACCGCAAGTCTAGTGTAAATTTCTGTACAAAGTTAAACCACACTTAGCCTCAAGTTAAGTTAAACCAGAGTTCAGAAGGTGACTTTCTAACACAGGTTTAAAGGGCAGGTTAAGACTGGGTTTAAACCACACTTATGGGGTGTTGCAAGAAAGTTGCGATTGATTGCAAGTTGCAACTGATCGGTACTGACCAATCAAAATCATTGTTGCAAGCGCATCTTCTTGAATGGGCAGACCCTGAACCATTCAGAATGGCTGTTCCAATTTGCTTTACAATGTGCAATCAATTGCAACTTTCTTGCAACACCCCATTAGACTACAGTTTAAGTTGAACCATGGTTCTGAATAGGGGCCTGGAGTGTATTATATAGTACCAGCATATATTTGTTTATTGGAGTTTTGCTATCACAGCAGTGAGATTTATTTGCAGTGATTTTTATGTATTCCATTTTATTTATTACATTTTTTCCAGAGCTCTTTTGAAGCTTTCCAGATCTAATTTGTACATTTTCACTTGCTTCAATAAATAGTATGGACTCATTAGATTTCAAAATTTAAGCTCAAAACAATTTTTAGAAACAATGATAGCCAATTTAAACAGGTAAATAATCATCCAAAGATATGAAATGTAGGGTATTTCTTCGCAAATTAAACAAAAAGGTATATAGTCAGGGGCGGATATCTAGAAGTGTGTTAAAAAAAAGGGGTGGAGGTCCATTCCCCCAAAGCCTCCCCGAACCAAAGGAGGGGGGGGGGTCCAATCAGCAAAAAACAGGAAACAACAATACTACTAAGTACTAGGATACCAAAACAAACATGACAAGCTGCTCCCCCTCCCCCCCCCCCCCCATGAATTGAAAAAAGGGGGTGGTAAGGCCCCGTGACCCTCCCCGATCCGCCCCTGTATAGGTCCCGCCCCTGTATAGGTCCCACCCTTGTGGTCCCACCCATCTGGTCCCACCCATCTGGTCCCACCCACTTACCCACCCATCTGGTCCCACCCACTTACCCACCCATCTGGTCCCACCCACTTACCCACCCATCTGGTCCCACCCACTTACCCTCGTGATCGGTGCATAAGCATGCATGCTAAATATCATACATACCATATCTCAATATGTCAATTAATTAGCTCATGTCCCACCTGTGTTAATTGGTGTGTTGAGGAACTCACGATTTTTGAAGAGATTAATCAAGATTTTTAGGTCAGTTTTTGGTCTCGTGTGCGGTCAATTTAATAAAAACAATGCAAAAATTAAGTTTGTGGACTTCAGTTGCCACATTTTCTCTATGTTAAGCCTAAAAAGTGACGAAGGTTCGCCCGGACAGAATGCAGTTTTGCAGCGGAGCATTGCCCTGCCTTGTAGCCTGAACTGCTGGGTAGAATTCCAGCAGTAACTGCCTCTCTCTCTGCGTGCCTTACCTGCTGCTATCCCGAGTGTTCAGTCGTGGAAACGGTGTTTAATTGTCATCGTTTTCGGGAACAATGCTGTTAATATGTGGGGATACATTTAGTTTAACATATTAAAAGAAAGATGACTGATGCATATCTACCAAGTTTGAAACTTGTATAAACTATAATGTTACTACTCTCTGAGTGTGGTAGACCCAATTAAGTGCTATGCTTTTTTTTCTCTCAAAAATGTTGTTTTTGAAGATAAAGTTCTTTTTTGTTACTCGTGTGGAATATTTGTATTGTGATGACGGACTTCACTTTGATTTTATATACTTTGTGGTTCTGAATGTGGTATTATATTAAGTCTCTTTTAATGTTTGTTTTTTTTTTTTTTTTAAGTAGACTCTAGGTCTACACAGTCTTCAAGCCATTTAAATAAAAAAAAAATTGTGATAACATTGACTTATTTTTCAATATCAACAACAAATGATTATACAGTAGTGAAATTACTGCCTCGGGTCACTATGATTTAGCCCCCCCCCCCCCCCCCCCCCCCCCCCCCCCCCCCATCCACACATCATAACATGTAATGGAACAGAGCCCTCTAAACTTCTTTTTGAATTGTATTTGAATTGTATTTTTACCTGCATTTATGTATCTGAATACATTACATAGATGGTTGCAGATGTCTCTAGTTTTTTTGTGTGTGCTACAGTGGCACATCTACGGGGGAGGGGCCACAGGGGGGGGGGGGGGCATGCTTTTTAACAATTTTTTTCAGGGGGTGGGGGTGGGGAAGGGCTAATTTCCAGATATTTGTGACATAACCTGTGGCCCTGCTACCACCCTCTGTTGATATAGTTCTGGGTCCGTATTCAATTCTATACAAAATATATATGAGTATTTTACTTAATTTTGGCTGAGATAAATAACTTAAGCAACTTTGGTATTCAATTGAATGTTTTACCCTAAGTCTAAAGACAGCTCACTAGCAGACTCGAGCCAGTTACTTGATTGGCAGGTATGTGGCTTTCATACGCAGAGGAGTACAAACTGCGCCTAAGTAATTTATATAAGCGAGCATTAAATACGATGCATTTATTTTGTAGGGGATAGGTGACGTCACAATGGCTATCAGTATTTTTCCTTATAGTAGGCTTGCGAAAGTAAAGTACTTTGATTTGAATGAATGAATGAATGAATGAGTTTATTACCAAAATCACAGTGATACATACATCTTGGTAAAAATCAGAATAACATCTAGGTAAAGGGAGCTAACAAATACAAATACGAGTTAAGCCATTTTATTTAGCCAAGCCAAATGGTACATGTAAGTAAAGTGCTTTGCTTAATACTTATTTTGAATTGAATACCCTGGATCTGCCACTGGACTTGCGATGTATGAGATTTATGAATACCAGAAAAAGGGGGCCCTTCCCTCCCCACCAACCCCCCCCCCCCCCCAAAAAAAAGAGGTCAAACCTTCAATACATTCTATTATATATATATGTTTTTTAATATTTTGACCTTGTAATTTTTACTCAAGTTCCCAATATTTTCTTTCTTTTTTTTTTTTACATCTTTATCCTTGGTTTTGCTTTACAATATCTGTATAAAAACTCTTAGCATGAGGTCTAGGCCTAGGCCTAACTGAACAATGAAATATTGCATTTCACATTCCCATCTCTGACACTAAAATCTTGATATTGTATGAATTGCTTGCTTATAGGACCTCCGCTTGCAGTGTGCCATGCCATCAGTGATGCAGGCAGTGCAGCAAACCGGTACAGGAGGACCAGAAGTCCTGGGGCTTGTTGAGGTACCTGTCCCACAGCCGGGACCTCATGAAGTCCTTATGAAAATACATGCATCAGCTATAAACCGAGCTGATACACTCCAGGTAAGCTTCACATTGCAGATTGGCCGAGATATTTGCCAGACCCAACATGTAATTGGAAAAGTTTTTTGAAAATTGTGAAAAGTTTGTAGCAGAAGGTGATATGAAATGTATGTAGTTGACTGTTGAAAAGCATGAAGTTCATATGTTTTTCTTTCTTTTTCTTTTTCTTCATAGATGTCCTTTTGTTTCTTATACCTCCGCCCACCAAAGGTGGTGCTGGAAGCACTACTGTTTTCGGGTTGTCCATTCGTTTGTCTGTACCGCTTTTCTCGTTAGCGCGATTGTCAAAGATAGATAGATAGATGGATAGATAAATGGTATTTATTGATTCATTTCCATGTATCGCAGTTACACAGTAACTGAACTGCACGTGAATAAAACAATGATGGAAAGACAAGTAAACATTTCAAAAGATATCACAATACAATCTACATAATTAAGAAGAGCATGTACATGTATATTGTATACCATTAATCTTATACAATATTACAATATAAAAATTTGATTAATCTTGCCAAGAAATAGGTGAAGAGAAAGAAAGGAGAGAGATTTAGATGGAGAGAGAGAGAGGGAGAGAGAAGGAGAAACTGAAAGAGGGACAGATAAAAACTTAGAAAGTGAGGGAAAGTGGGCTCTTGATAACGATTATGTAGATACTAATAAAATACAGTGGTACATTGCAAAAAAATGAATGTTAAAAGGTAACACTAGATATATATAAATATGCATCGTATACTTCATGTCATAAAATAATATAATGTATGGTACAATTTAAATGTAATACATTGAATGATTGTTTAGTATAGTACCACTTGAGGTATGAACTTCAAACTTGGTAGTTGTATGCTACACCATAGTGAGACAAACTGATTAGATTTTGGGGTAAGTAGGTCAAAGGTCAAAGAGGTCATTTACAATGAAATTTCAGGGTTTTTTTATTCTGGTTATTACAATATTTCAAGAAAAGTGTGAGCCATGAACTTAACTGAATTTAGGCAGAGGCATATAGGAGACGCAATCACATTCATCTTGTTAGTTGTTAAAGGGTACCGACCCCACAAAAATATTTTGCTCTGTATGTTAGGGGTTCCATGTCGATATATTCAAAATACATGTATGAGTTTCAAATGTTAATTCTATAAAGGGATATGGAAAGATATGGATATTAAATACTCTCTAGATTAAACATTACAGTGACTTGTGAATAGACTAGTCAATGCACCCGTACGTGCTCACACACAATAAGGCCCACGCGGAACCGAAGACAGAGTTGGGTTCTGCGAGGAGGTTTTATTTTTTCCTTAATTTTCTTGCTACTGCTTAACCGTTAACCTGTAAAAGTTAAATAAAGTGTTTTGAAGTTAATTTTATACTTTGTAGCTGTACACAAATTTTTTTTTTAGGTGAGTGGTACACTTTAAGCCCTTTTGAACAATTATTTATAGTTTGTGATTTGATGGGGATCTGCCTCAAAAGTCCAATGGCATGTGTTTTTCCCTTGCATTATCTTTTTGTCTTTTTAGAAAATATGGTGTATTTGTAATTGTTTTAATCTGCAATCAGTTGCTGTTGTGACTCTTCTATTTTGGTCTTTCATTTGGTCTCTCTATCTGTCCTGGTTTGCAGAGGCGTGGTTTGTATCCCATCCCTCCAGGATCAACGCCCATATTTGGACTTGAGGCAGCTGGAGAGGTATGTGATCTCACCCAATCTACTCCTGGCAAATGGAAAGTGGGTAAGATACTTGTATTCTTTGAACCACCTAGAGCTTGAAACGCAGTTTCACATTTTTTCCTTCATACATCTTTTTGTTTTGTCATGTCATGCATTCTGCAGCCTAGAATCGCCTGGAAATAGAAGTCATAGTTTTCTTTTAATATGATGTTGTTAACAAGTGCGCTTTTTTATAAGTAAAAACCAGTTTCTTTGTTGATAACACTGGTTAGTGTTATGAGTGAATATTAATATCAATTTATTTATTTATGCTGGCATTTGACAAAATTATCTCACCCCACCCTCCCCCGTTTAGACAATGTTTTTATCAAGCTAAGATACATGTAAGCTAGAATTTGTACTTTAGTTATGAAACAGACTAGTTTGTACATAAAGTTGATGATTTCATGACAGTATTGGATAATTATGTACTCAAGTTTTTAAATGAATAATTAAATTGATATTGTGCTAGGTGACAGAGTGATGGCCCTCCTTCCAGGGGGAGGCAATGCTCAGTATGCAACAGCCCATGAGGATCACCTGATACCTGTACCCAAGCACCTGACAATTCAACAAGCAGCTGCTATACCTGAAGTGTGGCTGACTGCCTTTCAGGTGTTATTCTTCGTGGGTAGGTTTCTTGCATGCTTATGCTGACTTTCTGGTGAGGACTAGTATGTTTACATCTGTGAGCCTATCTATATTGTTCTTATAATTAAGCTCTGTGTGTGTTAGGGAGCAAGAAATCGTAATGGAAAAAAACAGTTGCCGGTTCAAGGGGATGGGGGAACAAAATCAGCCTGGTTCATATGTATCTATCAGAATTCCATTTTGTTTTTGTCTTCAAAGACTGATTTCGGGACATGACACCCTCCCGTTTCAGGCTTTTGCAGGTTTGATATTGTGCAGAACAGCCTCTTTTCCGGCTCTTAGGGTAAAACAACTGTACTTGTATGGATCCCTATGTCTGTACTTGACACATCAGGTTGAAGTTATGGCTGTTTTATAGATTTGTATGAATATGGCTTTATACATTATGGTTTGTCAAGTAATATATGAATAACTGCAGACACTACAGTGAAAATGGCGTGAAAACTAATTCCTGCTTCTGTTGTGTCATCATACAGCTAGCTTAAAGGAAGGAGACATAGTCTTAATTCATGCTGGTGGAAGTGGTGTTGGTACAGCCGCCACTCAACTCGTAAAGCAGGTTGGAGGTATCCCTATCGTGACGGCTGGTACAGAGGCTAAGCTGGAGAAAGCCAGAAGTCTTGGGGCAGCGGAGGCTTTCAATTACAAGGAGGTGGATTTTGCAGAGAAAGTTTTAGAGGTTACAGAAGGTAGTTTCAAGGGGAATGAACCAATCATTGAATGTTAGGTCCAGTGGAAGCAGAAAACAGAAATGGATGATTTTGAAAGTTTGAGCTAATAGTCTGAAAAAGAATGTTTCAAAATAATTTAAGGTATATTTCAAGGGGAATCAACCATCATTGAAAGTTGGGTTAAGAGTAAGCAGAAAATCTGAGGATTGGAAGATCCATGAAAGACTGAATCCGATGACAGGGAATAAAGGAAAATGCTTTCCATAACTGGCTATCATCTGTAGCGCAAGATATTTTGGTTATATTTCAAAACTTGCAATATCTTTTTTTAGCTCTTTGACTTTTATTAGTGGCGTGCATTACCTTTAATGAGGAACAGATGTATTTTTGTTTCACGGGAGGACATGTGACATGGCATTGGCATGTGTGGGGGATGATTTATTCACAGAGAAATAAAAATATGTGATATTCACGTGCAAAGTAATTGTAGAAATGATTAGTAAGACAAAATCAATGACAATTAAACTACGCGATTTCATTGCATTTTAAGTTTGCACGCACCAGAGGTACGCGCAGCTCATCCGTGCTTTAGAGCCTTTTTGCCGTGTGTTATCACTTTTTTTTGCACGGTCACGTGTAATTTCACCAATCAGGATGGCTACATTCTTGAACCCGTTTTATAATATCTTTTATAAAAGATTAAGAGAAAGTACATTGACTCTTCCATCCTAGGACAAGGAGTAGCCATCATCTTGGACTGTGTTGGAGGATCATACTGGGAAAAGAATGTGAAGGCCATTGCTCCTGATGGTACATGGGTGGTTTACGGACTGTTGGGTGGACGGAATGTAGAGGGCCCACTACTGGGAGACATCCTTCGTAAACGCGTCACCATCCGAGGAACAACTCTCAGACCGAGATCAGATCAGGTGAGTTTATGATTATACTCATGTAAAGTCTTCCTGTCTAGTTCCAGTCCAAAGAGAGGATAACTAGATAAACTATACTTCTGATGAAAAAGTAGGCCTAGAGTTATGCTTTAATATTTTTTAACTTCTTGGAAAAGAACAACAGTGAAAAGGTTGATTGCTACATGTAAAGGATCATCATTTCACTGTTTTAGAAAGTAATTTTGTCCTCCTTTGTATTTCTTAGTTTTATGTACGAGTTTCCTGTAGGTACTTGGTGGAAAATAACAAAAATCTCCCATAAATATCATCTCGTACAGAACGAAGAATTTTTTTCATAGGTTGTCTTGATAATCCAAATGCTCTCGATGTATATTTCATAAACTGTCATGCATGTCTAATTGCATTCTATAATGACTTTGCCTACACTCAATTTATTATCTATCAGTTCGTCCAAGTTTTTTTATTTGTAATTATTAAAATTTCTTTGTCACTATTTTTTCCAGTACAAAGCTGAGCTGATCAAAGCATTCACAGAGAATGCTCTACCTCACTTCACACCCTCGTCCCAAGGAGAACAACCTTTGTTCCAGCCGATTGTTGACCGCGTCTTTCCCCTGGAGGAGATCTCAGCAGCCCATCAGTACATGGATGAGAATAAAACACTGGGTAAGGTTATACTCAGTGTTGCACATAGCGCCAATAAGCCTTCTGATGAATTATAAACCCTGTTTAAAGATAAAGTTGAGTTCTGGTCATGAGCTTGAATTGTGAAAGAAACTGTCCCAAAGCAATTGGGAAAGGTTGATTATATAGCACATAAGAATAAGTGTATGCTGTAAGGTTTTCGGAATCACCAAAATGATAAGAAATTGAGTTAATTGACTCAATCCTGCTGAGAGTCACATGCTCTGCACACAGAAATGTGTATATGGGACTACACACAAATGTTCGGCCCAAACATTTCAGCTGTTTCTTGTCATATTTTGAATATGAGGGCATGTGAAGAACAATCCTCTTCAGGGGACATTACTACTATGATAATCTTCCAAACTAACATAACAAGCATGAGAAAGATCACAAATTATTTTTTACCTTTCCCAGAACCCGACCTTCCCCTTAAGGCTCAGACATGAGGTGATGAATAAAAATGTATCCTTCCAATGTGTAATTTGTGTTTAAAGTAGAAAAAAGTATGTGTTTAGGTCTCCTTACAGTTCAAGAAGAATGAAACCCCAAAAATGAATGCATTTTGATAGAAGCATATCAGTGAAAGGTTGAGGAAAAACGGACAGATAATAAAAAAGTTCTGAATATTTGAAATCCTAAAATCGCTAAATGAATGGGGATTTGAAATTGGCAATGTCTTCATTATGCTAATGAGATGCTGTGATGTAAATGTGATATACTTTCCATTTGCCTTATACAAATAATTTTAAAAATGTAAAAATCCATTTTCCTGGAATATATCTCAGAAAATTTGATTTCTGTATTATAGGTGGTGTTCATAATTTATTCCTCACAATATATTTCAAGCACAATGTTTATAATTCAGTTTTCTTTGTTTAAAAGCTGAAATCTGATAATTCAGTGATTTATTACCTATTATATAAAGAGAGAGCACAAAAATGTCATAGCATCTCTTTAGCATAATGAGTATTTTGCCAATTTCATTTAGCGATTTTAGGTTATTAAAATCTTCATAACTTTTTTATTCTTTATCCATTTTTCCTCAAACTTTCAGTGATATGCTTCTAAGATTTGTTCTGCTTCTGTAAAGTGCTCTGTTAAAGTGCATACAAGAATAGTATGCACTTTAACAGAAGCAGAAAAATCTGAGAAGCATGTCACTGTGGAAAGTTTGCCAAAAAAACGGATAAAGAATAAAAAAAAGTTATGAAGATGTGGGGTTTCATTCTCCTTTAAGATCAATTAATATTGCTGGATGACTGATTGCATGGCTTTCTTCCTTGGGGACTTTGACTGTCTTATTTTAGGGGGGAGATTTCCCGTTTACATGACATTTTTTCCTAAATCATCTGCCCAGAGAAAAATAAAACAAATGTGTACAAAAGAGCCTTTTTCATTACTAAAGGCCCCATTCCACATAACAGAACCCTTGAGAGACCACTGAGAGACCCCAAATTGGCAAGATCTCTCAGCAGTCTCCAAGACCAGATAAAAATAGTGTCTATGTGGAATTTCTCTAAAAACCCTTGAAAGATCATTGAAAGATCATTGAAAGACCAAAAAGTAATTTTCCAGCAAATTTCTCAAAGATCTCTGTGGGACCTTGAAGATTGCCAAATGTTCACTGAGAGACCAATAAGACTATTGAGAGATCACTGAAAGATCATCAGACATACTCCCTGAGATCTTCGAGAGATCAATCAAGATCTCTGAGAGACTGATCGAGACCTCTGAGACGCTTTCGAACAACTGAGATCTCTGAGAGACCTCTGAGATAACAACTGAGATCTGTGCAAGACCATTTAACATAAATTCACTGCTGATCTTGCAGTAGTCCTCTAGCAATCTCTCAACAGTTTTTCAGTGATCTTTCATGCAAATTATGGTCTCTCAGTGATCTTCATGTAAGTCTTTCACTGGTTTCTATAGTTTTTCACTAGTCTTTCAATGATCCCTCAATGATCTCTCAATAATCTTTCAATAATCTTTCAGTGAACTTCTCAATAAATGTAGCAATTCTTGAGAGACTGCTGAAAGATAATTGAAAGACTAGCAAGACCCTTGAGCGCTCATTGAGAGATCGCTGAAAGACTGGTGAAAGACCACTGAAAGATTGCCGAAAGACTATTTTGAACCGTTTCAAAAATTTTTGGAGACCATGGAGACCATGAAATTAACTGAAAGATCACTTAGGAATCATGAAAGACCTCGGAGATCATTGAAAGTTCACTGAAAGATCATTGAGAGATCTGTCAATTTTTACGGTCTTTCAGTGGTCTTTCAGAGGTCTTGCCCTATGTGGAATGGCCCCTTAAAGAAAAAAAACCCTCTTGGAACCCATCAGTAACTTGGTGCGTGCAGTCTGTGATCTGCGCACTCAGAGTGTGGTCTTCAGTGTGCAGAAGAGACCAGGCTGGAGAATCACCAGCTGATGCTTTGAGTTGGAGTCCATATGGTGTAGTTTCATGTTTGCGTTATTGAGACGAGTACGAAATGCGGATTAAATGCTGTTTTTCTACTGTGCATGATCATACCATATCATATCCTGATCCACACAGTTGTTACGTGCCATGCTTAGTCTTGTACGCTTTGACAATCTAAGGATATGACCTACATGTATGTTGTACATGGTTAATCCTTGTATGTTTATGGATGGTTCATGTTGAAATATTACACAATTATTCATTACATACCATTTCAAATCCATTGTCTTCCAAATGATCAAGGAATAAATGTGGAAAGTTGTTCAGCATGCACTGAAGAGGAAGGAAAACAAATATTTTCCATTTATTAACATACCCTTGTCTTAGAAACAAAATTAGGTCTTGACAGATCTCTAAATTAAAAAAAAAATGATTTTTTCAAATTAGTATGTGATCATACATGTCTTCATGATCATCATTTATATCATTGATATGACTTTAAACTGATATTATAATTACATCACATTTGGTTAGTGAAGATTCATTTGCATCGTAGTCTTGTGCCTTATTACTATATTCCTCGATATATAACTTGCAGAGTACATAATTCTAGTTCCTGCTATTAAAAACAAAAACAAAACAAAGACAGAAACACAAGACTTCCAGCTTCTAGCAGTAAGTATAGGGTTACCTTTCACGAGCCTAATGTCATTCCTTGATTATTTTGTACATGTACCAGGTACTTCATAACTTTTGCAGAGTTTCGCAAAATTCCGCGAAACTTTGCACAGGTTTAGTAGACATCCCTGTAGATTCTGCCTATGAAATATCAATGTCACAATTTGTATGAGGGAGCTATTAAAAAATCACTGCAACAACATTTACTTGGAATGGTCAAAACAAATTTTAAATGTACCCCTTTTTTTAAGGCAAAAAAAATTAAGTGTTACCAAATTTTGTGGTTATTACTTCTTTCAAAGCAAATTATAATAATCTTTTTCACATCCGCACATACTTTTAAACTTCCTCCAATTCATTGAAGTATGTGAACACACAATATACTCAACCAAAAAAGTAAGTTACCGCCCCACCACCCCCCCCCCCCCCCCCCCCCCGGCAACTAATATAACTCAAACATTTGATGAAATTTGTTGATGCAGAATTTTCTAACCGTTTTTCTTTTTTAACATTTTTTCATTTTTTCATAAAGAAATCATGGTTTTTATTGCAGTTGGTACTAGAAAAAAAGTTGTACTTTGCATTAAGAAAATCCATCTTACTTTGCTTTTTTAATGACAACATTTCATCAAATATTTGTCGACTTATGTAAAAATTGTCAGGGGAGAACCTACTCTTTTGGTTGAGTATATTTAGAATATGCACTGAAAACTTACTTGTACATGTATTTGCCATCGTATACATGTATATATGTCTATCTTAGTGAGAAATAAGTTTCAATGCAAAAAAAAGAAAGATTATCACAAATTTCTCATTGAACAAACAAACTATTGACCTTTCTCATATTTTATTCCTGTACAGACTGTGATGGTATCTTGATTTACAAGAAAAATCAAACACTTCCATTCAGATGGACTTAAGTCTAGAAAAATGTAAGCATTTCTGCACTATGGCAGCTACATAAAAACATAACTTTCAAAATTGTGTATGGGTTCATTCCGAGGGTTTCCAAATGAAATATGACACCCCCAAGAAGTTCCCAACAAGTTCCCAACAATGTTCAGTAACACTTTGTACAAAAGATGTAGCATGCACATGTAGTACAATTGAATGAAAAAAAAAAGCTTTGGGGTAGCCCAGGATCCAAGACAGGACAAAGATTGCAATCATGAACGCTGGCAAAGTGTGGGAAATTACAACATACAGTGCATCCTTATTGTACTTTTATGCGATTGGGTTGAGATTCTGTATAAAAAGTAGGAGTATGTGATATATTCTGAATTTATGTATATCAATATATTTTTATGAAATGAGATCTTGACAACAATAAAGATTGTTGAATACAGCCGAATATCAGATCGCTTCTTTTGTGCATATGTCTGGATTACTCTTCTGCAGTAAAATATTCCTTGGTATTATTCTTTCTTTTTTGCTCTCGAGAATAGACTCAGCTAAGGTTCAGTGATTGACAGTTTCACAACGATGTCCTATCCATGCATGTTTGAATGCCCAGTTCACTTCAATTGAATTTGGCAATAACACAGTACAGAATGATACAGCGAGAGCAGAGATAGCAGTGGCATTAGTGTGACAGTGCAAAGGAAAGGGAGGGATTAAAAACAGAGTGAATGAAAGACCCAAAGTAGCGAAGAAGACAGAGAGAATGTACATTCTCCTAGAGAGAGAAAGAGATGCAATATAGAAAGAAAAGAAAGGGAAAGAGGGAGAAGAGGGTTTTCTTACTGATTGCGAGAAAGAGAGAGGAAGTAACAGTGATGATTAGTGAGTAAGATGGAGAATAAGAAGAAGGACTGATATTACCACGAAAGAAAGAGATGGAGAAAGACACGAGACACAATTGAAAGCATATAGACCTACATGTATTTTACTTTTCCAAGCAGTAGTTTCCATGTAGGAAGGACAGCTCAATTTAGTTCGCAATAATTCGACGTCGTAGGCAAGGTACCGGTTCTCTAATCCTGGAGAACTTTCCGCGAATGATGCATCCAAAACTGTGCTTGAAATCGGGATGCTTCCAGGCGTAAATCAGGGGATTCCAGCAGCAGTTGGAGAAGAGGAGCAGAAAAGTGATCCAGCCATGATCTTGCTGTCCCGGCAGAAAAAGCATGAATATCGACGGCGTCATGCAGGCGAAGAATGTGACCACGATCAGGAGCATGTTGAGGGTGATCCTTGATTCGACCTTGATGTGATAGTTTTGATGATGGCTTCGATCGACCTTCTTTCGGTTGCTTTTTCTGACGAGCATGCGATGACTGGTCGACTGATTGGACGGAGAAGCTGCAACTAATGAAACATCAGAAGCTACCCGAAAGCCAAAAGCTTTCTCGTCATCCGTGATGCCCGAACTTGCACCTCCGTTCTCTAGATCTGGAGTGATTTGTTTCCTGAGAAATGTTTTTGAAATGGTTGTGTCTAACGAGGATGGTGCTAATTGTTTCAGGGGATTGTTAGATAGGCTTTGTCTATAAGTTTCCTTTGAGATCTCTGATACACATGCGTTTGTATTCAACGTGCTTAGAGATGTAGAAGCGACGTTGTGATCATCTCTGCAGACAAGTTTCCCCAACTTTATTTTGGCTTCTGATGACACCTGTGAAATACATCGTAGGTTGTGGTCTATCGGACCAGTCATGTCCAAGCTGTACGTATCCGTGTGATTCAAAGACTCCCGTCCGTTGATAGACCCTACCTGGTGACCTTCAGAAGATGAATGTGCTCTTTCATGTCTTACAGGACGTCCGCCTTGCACATGAGCGACTTGACGGAAATGCTGCCTCACATGACAATAAGTTTTCGTGTAGCAGAAGATAATTACAATCAAGACTAAGGATATATAAACTCCTAAACCAATATCTGTGTACCTTCTACTGCTATAGTCGCAAATTCCTCGAATTCTCCCAAACGTGGTGCCGTCAAAATAGATTGAACAGAAACAGCCTAAGGACACAAGTGAAAACAGTATAATGATACTGGCTACAGCTCTCTTGCCTGTTGGCTTATAGCCTGATGAAGGTTTGGTAGTAATGACCTGCATACGATTTACGGCAATTAGTGTCAAGGTCATGATACTGTACCCCATTAAATTAAAATTGATTGCCGCTGAAATCCCACATACTTCAAGCAAAGCTCTCGATCTTGACTTCGACAGCAGCACAACGGCTTGAACGACCTGGATATTTGCGGTTAGAAAATCAGTGATTGCCAGTGCGACTACAAAGATGTTCGTGGTCGTCTGTAGTTTCCTAGAGAGTACGACAGCGAGGATGACTAGGCTATTTCCCGCTATGCCGAGTACAGCGATGACGACAAATATCAAAACTGCAACCAGTTTCTTGTATCCTGCAAGTTCAGGAGAGGTATCAACGGTAATTGCCACCGTGCAATTCATTATAGGACTGCTGAACCTCCAGCAAATGTTAATTGTAGCGATCGTCTAGAGCTTTTTTGGAACACGTTAAAGCTTACTGTACCCTTGTTGTCTTGAAACCATTTTACAAAAGACATTCCACCACGATATAACGTCTTGCAAAAACAGTTGTAAGAGTTGTAACTATCTTCGTGGAAATAGTGTAAATAAGACGTCTCTCTGATCACTACACGCTTAGATCTCAAACGAAAGTGTATATACCGCAAAAAATGACCACGATGCGTTCACAATGATGTATATTGATTGTCTGATGCACCAAGAACAAATGTTTAAATGTAAAATCAATGAAAATATGAAATACCAGTATATATGAACATTTCCTGCCCGGAAATCAAATTTTGCCTAATGGGACAGTATAGCGCTTTACACATACACTTTGAAATGTAATCATGGGAATCTTATTGTGGATGGCATCGCATCGTTTCCTTGGCAACAAATGCAAACCTCTTCCTCTCATCACCGTATTCTCGGGAGCAAAGACATGTATTCACTGACTGAAAATACGTTTAGCGATATACATGTATGTGACTTCGAATCCATTTTAGGAAGTAAATCACAGCCTTGTCAAGTTTGCATTCGTTATTCAACGGAGGAGCACTTATCTCGAGAAGTCGGTATACGAGAAAAGTGCTCAATTAAGTTAGTCATGTTCAGTGACAAGGTACATACCCACCGCACGCTATATACTCCCCATGGCACCTTTCAGTATAACTCGATGAATATTTATCATGTTAAAAGAGACATCTGCGCAAGCACCGATAAGTTGTTAAAGTAGCTATTCAAAGAAAATCACAAATATGGCAAATAATGTATCACTAGAAACTGGGAAGCTTACATCGTATAAGTTTTACGTCAACTGCGTATCTGATGATTATAAAAACAACATAAATAAAAGCTCTTCTCAACATCTGAAATATCAGAGGATTCGCCAGATATATAGCGATGTTTTGATGACGTCACACTAGGGAACGATCCTGCTTAAACAGACGACGTCCTATAACGAATGAACGTAATTGCAATGCAATTATTTATCAAATTATAAAGAGTTTGGTATATTATAAAACATGACCTTATTTCACACCATTCTAAAAGGGAAAGTGAAACTGATTCTGATAACTAAAACCGTTTGATTGTAAATACACAGGATAAGGGTCAATGATCAATGAAATAAACCCCACTTTCAAATTGAAAAGCCCTCCGAATAATAGCACGGATGGTATTCGTTCCCTCTTGAAACGCCGAACATGCCCCGATGCAAGCAGCCGAAAATACAATGGCGTCTTATTTCGTTTACAAGTGACCGATTCGAATCCCGGTCGGGGCATTATAATTTTCTCACATTTACTTTATGATATATTCAATTTACTTCAATCCTATCAATTATGATATTTAATTACGAATTCAAATTGTCCTCTATAGAAATTCGTTGGCATGGATTTGCCCGACTTTAGAGGGAAGACCTGTCTCATTGGTAGGCCATTATATAGCGTACGCATGGAATTGGTATGGATGTACCCCCTACGCTCGATGGAAAGAGAGGGGCTATATGTGAGATTGTTACTTTGCTTCGACGGGAGCCCGGATAGCTCAGTTGGTAGAGCACTGGTCATGTAATCCAGGGTCCCGGGTTCGAATCCCGGTCGGGGCATTGTAATTTTCTCACATTTACTTTGATATATTCAATTTACTTCAATCCTATCAATTATGATATTTAATTACGAATTCAAATTGTCCTCTATAGAAATTCGTTGGCATGGATTTGCCCGACTTTAGAGGGAAGACCTGTCTCATTGGTAGGCCATTATATAGCGCACGCATGGAATTGGTATGGATGTACCCCCTACGCTCGATGGAAAGAGAGGGGCTATATGTGAGATTGTTACTTTGCTTCGACGGGAGCCCGGATAGCACTGGTCATGACTCCAGGGTCCCGGGTTCGAATCCCGGTCGGGGCATTATAATTTTCTCACATTTACTTCATGATATATTCAATTTACTTCAATCCTATCAATTATGATATTTAATTACAACAATAAGTATTAAATCATTAAAGTTCTATTTTAAGGGGCCGTCACATATCCCAAACGGAGCCCGCCCGACTTCTCCTGAATACGACCGGAATGCGGACGCTGCGGGCTCCGCCGTGTTTTTTAGGGGTCGGCCGACGTACGCAGGGCACCGAAACCTGCTCCCAATTCAACGATTTTACAGGTCACCTGGAGATCCCTCGGGCATCGGAAAAGATTTGATCGATATTCGGGCGGCAATACGACGATTTTAAACCATTTATTTGCTTTAAAATTCGGACGAAGTCGGCAGAAATGAGCGGCCGCCGCACGGGCTCCCTACGAACGACCCCCTTCCGTATCCCGCCCTATTTTGCAGAAATCGGGCGGGATACGAAAGGGGCTCCGTGCTGATGTCGGGTCGGCGTCGGGCGGCTTCTACGGGCCCCGGCCGGGCTTCTCCTGTCAACTCAGGAATTTTGCACCTTGGGCTCACTAATATATTTATTAGTGAGAATTAACGCTCTTCTGGCTCCTTACAGACAATATTTTCGAGGCGCGGAGGCATCGGAGGACGCTAGACAGGATGTCGGCGTGCGCCGGATGTCGGCGTGCGCCGGATGTCGGGCGGGCACCGACAGAACTAGTGATCATCGACGGAAACTCGGACGGCATCCGCCCTTATGTCGAACGGGCATCGCCGGACTCCTTTTTGTTACTGACGGGCGCCGGGCGACTTCTGATCACTATAATGTTCAAAGGGCTCCGCCCTTGCCCCGTCCAATATGTGACAAGGTATATTTAAAGCGAAAAATACGCTCGACACCCGGGCATTTCTCGAGTTATATTGAAAAGTTTCGGGAGGAACTTTCTTTTTGGTTGAGTATATCTATAAAAATATGCACACTCGGTTATTGTAATGAAACAGAGTTTTAAGATATAAATAACAGTCACATATTTTTCCATGTGAAAGTATGCGATTTGGAAATATACATAAACATTTCCAGTGTATATCCACATCATAGTTAAACCTTTGGTCTGAAGCATGGTATGGACAAGTGTTGGTTAGTGTATACCCGCTAGGACAATTAACACTCTTTGCAACTACTCCCGGCAACCACACCTCAAGAAAACCACCCCAAAAGCGATTACCCACTTGTTAACACTACCCCCTAATGGAGGTAGTTGTATGGAAGCTAATTGTCCTATGGGTATTGTCCTGGTGGTAGATGCCCCCGACGTACTTGTCCTCTGGGTAGTTGTCTAGGGATACTGTTCTGGGGATTGTTGTCTCAGAACTATTAGTATTAGTAAATATTCAAAGCCGTAACTTCAGCCTAACTGATAACTTTTAGTGTGCCATAATTCGGCGCCTCAGCCAAGGTACCGGTTCTTTTATCTCGGAGAACTTTCTGCGAATTATGCAACTGAAGGTATGCTTGAAATCCAGATGCTTGGAGGCATAGATCATGGGATTCCAGCAGCAGTTGGAGAAGAGGATCCAGGAAGAAATCCAACTATGATCTTGAGTTCCTGGCAGGAAAAGCAAAATGATCGACGGCGTCATGCAAGTGAAAAATGTGACGACGAGTAGTAACATGTTTAGGGTGATCCTTGATTCGGCCTTGATTGGATTTTTCTGATGACGGTTACGTTTGAATTTATTTTGGTTGGCTCTTTTGGGGAGAGTGTGTCGAATGCGTGATCGGGTAGGCGAAGAGGCAACAGTTGACACAACTTGAGGGATATGTGTTATAGGAGCAGATCTTGAAATTGATGTGTCCAAAGAGGTTGTTTCTATATGTTTCACTGAGCTGAGGCTATCTGTGTTGGATAGGTTTGAAGCTTCATCTGATGGAAAGGTGACGGACCTAGTGGCTGCAGAAACCTCTGGTAGATTTCCTGTAATTGTTGGTACTATTTGTCGTTGTTCTATTCGTTGAGCTTGTTTACACCCTACCATCTGAATCTCTGACACGGGCATCAATGTAGGCTCCCTTGTGTCCATGTCTATAGAACACATTCCGCGACCTCCGCAAGATGATTCTTGTTGGTTTGAGCTGGAATTTGATGTCGCTTTCGAACTATGCTGTGTGTCATGAAATGACGAAGAGGTTATATCTGATCTACCAGCATGACCTTGAGACCTGTGTCCGTTGTTAGAGTCCACATCAGTGACTTGAAAGCCTACCGAAGAGGGCACTTCCTGTTCATTGTTGAAAGGTCTTACAGGACGTCCGCCACGCAAATGGGCGACTTGATGGAAATGTCGCCTCACATGACGATAGGTCCTTGCGTAGCAGACGATAATTATACTTAAGACGAAAAATATGTACAGACCCATGGATATATCTGTGTATACGCCACCTTGGTAGTCGCATGTTCCAGATTCCCGTACTATTCCAAATGTGACACTGTCGATGTAGCTAGTACTTAAGCAACCTAACGAGGTGAGCAAAAACATTATGATGATACTTGCCACAGCTCTCTGGGCAGTTGGCTTTGGGCGTGATGACGGCCTGTTTGTAACAACCTGCATACGATTCACGGCAATGAGGGCTAAAGTTATGATGCTGTAGCCCAATAAATTAAAATTGACTGCCGCTGTGATACGACACACATCCCGCAAGAGTTTAGATCTCGACTTCGACACCAGCACAACGGCTTGGATGATCTGGATGAAAGCAGTTAAGAGATCAGTGATTGCCAGTGCGACGACAAAGATGTTTGTGATCGTCTGGAGTTTCCTAGAGAGTGCGACGGCGAGGACGACCAGGCTATTACCCGTTATGCCGAGTACAGCGATTATGAAATAAAGCACAGCTGCAGTCAGTTTTTCATTTGCTGTAAGTTTAGGCAGGGTGTCACCGGTACTTTCCCATATTGTAGTCATGGTATCGTCTGTAAAATTTTTGGAAAATTCCATAACGAAGATATAGTGGGGTACATGTATTTTCATGAATAAATTATTTCAAATTATCATTCGCTGTTCAACCAGTCATCTGTCTTGCAGAATTGAATCTTTCATAAATGCCTGGAATAAAATCTGGATCTGCGTGACTCCTCTCTGTTTCTTGAAAAATTCTGTCAAAATCCGAAGAGAATGATTATGCAAGAAACATTATATTGGTGCGGGTCGGTCGAAAGAGACTTCTTGCGTGGTTTCGGAAAGACTGAGAATTAAAGTCTTTGGGCCTATATAATCTACTTTTCTTGTCTGCAAACAAAAATGGACAACCACCACGCAGATATCTCTACTCCCAGATGAAATTGTAATTGTTTCCTAGCAACGCCCTTAAAACAACTCGTATTTCCACCGCCCTGATGTGTACAAATATACCTATAGATGTATAATGATATCAATATCAATTTCCAAAGCTAACACTTTTGGGGTACATATTCATGACGCTTTCGGTGTTGGAAGCAGTGGAGTTTGACCATAGGGTTATGGGAGTGAGTCTTATTAGATTATTCACCTTAAGTTTTGAAGCGGTATACTTTTAAATTCCACATTTTGACGTATAGTGAAGAGTTGGGGGAGGGGAGAGGTGGAGAGAGAGGCAGGTGAAAAGATACATGTATTTAGAGACATTAATAACTGGAGGAGAGGATTGAATACACCAATCCCCATCTTTGCATTTGGCATATTGCCTACATGTACATGCATATATATTTGGGCCCAAAAGTTTACATACAGTGATACACATAATATATGAAAAACAGTTTATCTCACATTTGCCCAACTTCACTCATTCCGAAGTATGTCTCCAAGAGACTTTACTTGATGCACATACTACATACATTAAGCAGAGACCACACATGTCTGTCCTCCTGAGGAGAATTTGCAGGAATGAGTGAAGGTGTGCAAATATATCTTGTTTTTTCTACCTGTTGTACGTAAACTTTTGGTCCCAACTGTACATGTATCTCATTCTAGAAATCCAGGGGAGCATTTCATCAAGCGTTTTGTCAGTGATTTTTACTGACAAATTTGCTCTCAGCCAATCAGATGCAAGAATTTCAGTAGCTTATAACAGTTGTCTGTAAAAATCACTGACAAAACGCTTGATGAAACGCTCCCCAGGTGAGAGGGGTAGGGGTATGAAAGAGGAGGCCCTAAAGGACCAAACATATAGAAAATGACATAGAGGAATAAAATAACATAGCAGAAGAATGGAGGAACATTAATATATCGAGCCCAAAGAGGAAGGCTATAACACCTTTTAGCATGAATATGAAATGAATATAAAAAAAACTGTAACTAGGCCTAAAATAATGATTAACCACTTTCTGGATATATACCGGCTTCGTAATGTATGCCTATCGTGAAAGGTTAAAAGCATCGGGAAAAGTCGCAAGAATAGATCGACTTTTACATATTTATATACCATTTATTTCACGCATATCTATCTGTAAATAATTTCCCTGATTTTTTGACAAAGAGAACATAAATGACATAATAAGTGGTAAACAAACGGAGGTGAGGATAAAGAATTATACAGAGAAATTACCCGTCAGTGCCAGTGCATTGTCCCAAGGAATGTTGTGAAACTTTGTTGATCAAAGGCTCTTCTTTTTGTCTTGTGTTGTGATACAGTATGAAAACAAAATAAAACGATGTAAATTTATAGCCAGAATATTCGCATGATCCAGGAATAACTCCCAGAGTAAATGACTCCATTATTGCGTTCTGAATGGAACTCGTATTTTTTTTTAGATACAATCTAGTTTTGATTTTACTCGTATCGTTGATCCCATATGACGGAGCATGGTGTGAGGGCGCTTGGTTTGTTGTATAAACAGTACTAATATTAAGGGCTTTAAAATACACATTTTATTTCAATTTGCACGATGTCAAATCACTTCCCGGAGACTTGGTTTGGGCTTGCGAAAGGTTAAATAGTTAAATGAAATAGATTATGCCGATTTTGCCTATTCTAAAATAGTCGTGTCTCGCATTTTCATTCAGATCTTATATAATTGATCGCGGAACCGTCCAGAACGTATTTTTGGACACGTATACTTCTTGATATTCAATTCATCAGCATATTTAGCTTTGTTTCTTTCATTACGAGGAGAGATTCAGTTTGAAGTAATTCGACGTCGTAGCCACGGTACCGGCTGTCTAATCCGGGAGAACTTTCCACGAATGATACAGCCGAAAGTGTGTTGGAAGTCCGGATGCTTCCACGAATATATTAGGGGATTCCAGCAGCAGTTGGAGAACAGTATCAGGAAAATGATCCAGCTCGAATCTTGCTGACCCGGCACAAGAAGCTGGACGATGGTCGGGGTCATGCAGGCCACGAATGTGAGGACGAGAAGGAGCATGTTGAGGGTTATTCTCGATTCAGCTTTCATACGATTGTTGTGATATCCTACACATTCGTGCTTTGAGGGAATCCGGAGATTAGCTGACCGGTTTAAGGAAGAAATTGCATTGGAAGCCATCTTGGACCCATCGCGTGTCTTATTGTCTGCACTGGATCGTCTTGCATTTTCATTTAAGTTAGCTTCTTGATGGTGGAGGCCAATGTTCTCTGTCTCATATTCAGCTGACATTGTTGCCATTCCTGAAGGTACTCTTTTATTTGCAGGACTGTGCACGTCAATCTGGAGCAAACCTTTGTTAGTTGGCAAACTGGTGACTGGAAGACCATCTGCAATCTGCTGCGATGGTTCTCCAAGCTCTGGCCGAATAGCTTGTTCGCACGGTTTCTTCGACAGCTCGGAGATGCTTACAACTGTAGCAGACGCAAACTCTTGTCCGCAAGCTACCCCTGATGTTTTCAAGTTAGCATCTACTTTTGGAACTGAAGTACACCCTCTGTCTATTCGCACTTTATCATTCAGTATCATATTAAAACCAGGAGGAGGTTTCGAAGATGTGTTTCTGCCAGCTGATCGCACATCAATGACATGTAGACCTGGACAGCATGGTCTTTCATTTGGGATACGCCTGGCTTTCATCTGAGCGACCTGACGGTAGTGGTGCCTTATGTGATGATAGATTCGACCATAGCAAACCGTGATGACAATTAACAGAATGAAGATATACACGCCTATGGCATAATCAGTGAAGTTTCCCCCCAAATAGTTGCAAATTCCAAGAAAATTTCCGAATGTGATACGATCAATCAACCCCACTCCTACCAAGCCCAAAGCGTTGAACAAATAGACGATGATGATACTGGCAACGGCTTTCCTGGCTGTTTGCTTCAAACTAGACAACGGCTTGCTCGTGACGACTTGCATACGATTCACGGCGATAAGTGCCAGAGCGCTCACACTGCACCCTAGTAAAACGAAGTTCAATGCCGCTGCTCCACTGCATACCTTCAGCAAGAACCAGGACCTTTTCCTCGACAGCAGCATAACGGCTTGAATGACCTGGATGATTCCGATCAACAAATCGGTAATTGTTAACGCAACGACATAGATGTTGGTGGTGGTCTGCAGTTTCCTAGAGAGTGCGACTGCCAGGATGACCAGGCTATTTCCAAGGATGGCCATGGCAGCGATGATGATAAAGACCCCAGCTGCGATCAGTCTTTCGTACCCTGAGATTTCAGGAAGAGCACCATTGGTTGTTGCCTCCGTGGTGGTCATGATGGCTAATGTGGACTTTGGATGATAATGACTTACCAGGAGGCACCTACACCAATGTTTAATTATCAGTTCGGTTGAAGAATCTCTTCATGAACATGATGCAGGGCGTAGCTGGACATGCTAAGGGAAGGAGTGAGGTGTGACCCCCCACCCCCACCAACCCCCGTTTTGGAAATTAACTGACGGCAAATTTTATAGCCAATATTAGCAAATATCAAATTTGATGACCTTTGTTGATCTTTTGTGCCTGTCGGATGTTTTCACCCAAATTATCAGCAATTTTGGTGGGACAACCCCCTCCCCCTATTTCAAAACAGTCTAACGACGCTCCGGACATGATGGAAGATTTTTTTTTTGTCTTTCATAAAGCTATCTGATCTTTATGCAGGGTAGTCCATTTTGCCATAAGGTGGCTTTCCAGTATTCAGCTGTTTATTCAATTGATCATGTCTTCTCATCTCAACAAATAAAGCTTCATGTTGCTCCCCTGTTTGTTTTAATGGAAGTCACGTTTTAGTAAAGGTTAAAACGAAATTAAAATTAATGCCACTCTTAAAAATGTCATGAAAATTAATTCATTGATCCATCTGAAATTATATCATTAGATATATAACGTCATACTGGCGCCAACTGTATTATTTACATCGCCAATGCTTGCTTTTACAGACATCACGTACAGTTGGCAACCTAACGCCGATATAGCCTTGGCAACGCAAATGTGGTTTACTCTCCTTTTAGAAGTAGGCCTAAGCAAATATTTCATAATGGATTCATGCTTTTAGGGACTGTCATGTCGTGATGTCAAGACCAATATCAAGATTTAGTTATCTTCAGACCTATTGAACCACCTTTTTATGTTGTTCAATAGTGAGTAAAGACAGGAAGGATAGGTTTACAGAGTGGGGATATATGGGGAGGGGGGGGGGGGCACATTCAGCCCTTGCTCCCCCATTTGAGCTGATGACCTTTTAAACTTATTATTGTTCTTTTATTTTGCTTGTCAGAGATCTATGGACCAAGAAGACACCACCACCACCCCCCCCCCCCCCAAAAAAAAAAAAAAATTGATGTTACTTTTTTTGTGTGGGTTCTTGCTTGCTTGCTTGCTTGTCAGCATTATTTTTACTTGTGCACCCTCTTCTTATAAAATCCTGGATCTGCCCTGGGTCCAATAGAAATGTAATACGAAACTAGTTATACAGGTGAATGATATCCTGCCTTATCTTGTAAGAGTAATTTATTTTGGTCTTTATATAGATAAAATCAGACAGAACTTTAAAAGGCACAAAGTTGTAATCAATCCATTCTCAATTGTTACGCGACTGTATTATGTACCCAAATATGTACTCAAAACATAAGAAATGAGATTATAAGCAGTATAAAAACATTGAAAGGATAGCACATGAAATTACCTTTGATTAGGCAACTAGATATTGGCGCTTTATAAATTCCCGGATTGGATTTGATTGAATATATATATTTAGCTGATTTCCCATGTGGTGACCCGTGATCTATAAAATTAATCAGCTTCTCCGAGGTATTTATTTCTTATCTTTTATTCAGTCTGAACAAAATACAGTTTGCTACCAAAGGTTTAAAAAAATGATAGACTTGTGACAGATTTTTTAATGATATATATACTCTTTATACAAATCCGACACATTTTGTGTGGATTGATTCTTGTATCATGATTATCTATTGGTTCTTAGTTTTGTCCATTTTAACAGTTTACAATATAAGCTTCATTATTATTTAGTCTTTTATTAAAGAGACAGACTTTTATATTTTTGCATAGAGAGTTCACGACTTTAAAACAATTTATAATCTTTCGCCAATAGATCTATAGATCTCCTTAGCGAGATGTAGATTATTATCATTATTGTCATTTTGTTATAATCATTATTTTTCATTATTATTATTATTATCCTCATTTTTATTATCATTATCATTTATTCAGCACTTTCATAAATCAAATACAACGTTAGGAACAAAAATAACAAGCAATAAAAAACATTCATGAATGCCAAGATATTTTTAATAGCAATATTCTGACAGCAAATGATGTCTGTCATGCAAGGAGAAAACAAACTTTATTTACTGTAACCGTAATGTTTACAGTAATTAAGGTTGCTTTCTCCTTCGGATGAAGATTGATTGTAATTAGATTATTATTCTAAAGAAATTTCCTTTCATTTAAGAACCAAAGAAAGGCTTACCTGTCTAATCTGTCAACTTGACGACACGTGGAAATGAATTGTGACATTTATTAAGCATGATTATGGGAAAGTATAACGGATAACGTATGCCCAGACGTTGTAATTCCGGACAGCTTGTTAATCCGGACAGGTCATTTTTAAACCGTAAATCGAACAACTTTTCATGCAAGTTGTCACGAATCTTTCACAGGATAGGTTGAAAATCATGTGAATTGCAAATATTCACTGGTTTTAGTGTTACTTGATGCATGTTTTGCGTAAAATCTGACGGCAAAATTGACAGGCTAATTTTTGTTAAGTGTCCGGAAATGCAACTCCCCATCCTACATAATTATTGTTGTTACGTCGCTAAAGCGCAAAAAAGGTTTTTATAGGTCTACGGTTGCTAGAGAAACTCATTTATTCATTGTGACGTTCATGATAATGGTTTGCGCGCTAACGCACATTTCTAAGCAACGCTCTTAAACGCGCGCGCCTAGCTGGCTATATGCATTCATCATTGCACAATTTATGCTTGCGTTTGGCCTTCGTTACAAAATTATAAACAAATGTGTTTCTATAAACTTTTCTTTGTCTATTGTTCATCTCTAGTTCTCTATCTTTCATGTTTTTCGGCAGAGACAACGATGGTCCCATATGTGGTTTATTTTGCTTCTCTTTCACAATATTGCTAGGACATCATGTCGAAGTATCCATGCGATAACTGGTCTTGGTCGTCACGCAGATGCGATCCAAAGTTACGTAATCGCCACGACGCCAACAAAGAAAACAGGGACCCCATCTCACCGCTTTCCCGTCTTGCCGAGAGGGTGGATGATTCCCGCCGTTGGGCCCCTATACCAGACAGATGGCATAACCACTGCGAGTGGTTGGTCAACCATCATCGGAACCTTCGAAAGCGATTCCGGAGGACCACGGCAAACGATCGGCTCTCTGAAGTGTTAACAACGTTGAAATGCACCCGAGAACGGAGGAGAGGAACAGATGAGAAAGGGGCAGTGATCGGTAGCGGAACCAGGTGCAAACGCATCAGGTATTCGATTAAAAAGTGTTATACTATATCTAGAGTGGATGCATCTAAGTTAGATGCAGGTAGACTCTAACCTGTCATTCTCTCTTTCTCCATGGTGGAGATTGGTCAAAAATAAAACCTCTATGAATGAATAATAAAAGAATGTATTTAGGAATATTTTCTAACCTAAGGAAATATCTTCAGAATATTAGGCGTCATAGGAAATAATATAATTTCACTGAGTTAGGATTGGGGGTTGCATTTTCGGACACTTAACAAAAATTAGCCTGTCAATTTTACCGTCAGATTTTACGAAAAACATGCATCAAGTAACACTAAAACCAGTGAATATTTGCAATTCACATGATTTTCAACCTATCCTGTGAAAGATTTGTGACAGTTTGCATGAAAAGTTGTCCGGATTAACAAGCTGTCCGGAATTACAACGTCTGGGTATACCGATTTTCATCATTCTTTACACTTTGGAAACAGAGTAGACTGATCTAAATAGTCTTATGGTCCCCTATTATACATAAAAAATCTTTTAAAATGATAAAGATCCAGAAAATATCCAGAAAGTATTAGGCCTATCATCTTCATACTCATATAGGCGGATCAAGGGGCGCGAAACGGCTGTGACCCCCTATTTATTTAGAAAGACATAACATTCAAAACATTCATAAGAGGTGGCGAGGGCTGGTGAGATTCTCGCTGCGAAATAGTTTAGGTGACTGAAATAATCGTGTTTTTTGTTATCATCCCCACTATGGAGAGGTAGCTTGGAGAGGTAGAGGGTCGGCGGGATGCACAAACTCATGTTACCAGAAATATCATAAATCCCCCACCTCCCTTTTTGACAATCCTTGAGATGCTTTCAAAATGTTGGGTTGAGATGAAAGCTAGTAAAGATATCTTCGGTAGATCTGAACGAAGTTTACAGTCATTTGTATGTCCCAAAAGTATGAGAGAGGGCGCAAAGCAGAGAATGTTAAAATTGTATTACGGTACCTTACAGTAGAGTCTAGCAAAAACAGAGGGCTCCCCATCACAGTGGCGGAATGGGGGGAGGTGCAAAGGTCTTACTCGCGTGAACAAGGTCACTTACGGGGAGAGTACGGGACAGGGTCATTCTCTTTTCTCGTATTTACCCCTTCTTCCTTTGCTTTTCTATCCTTTTCTCTCTTTTTTTTAATTTTATTTTTTCACCATTTGATTGGAAGGGGACATACCAAATCGTGCCCCCCTCCCCCTGTATCTAAGCTACAGTCCTTTATCACATGCCTACATTTTTTTCTTTTACCACAGAAGCGAGGTACATGTAGAATACCCACAGCTCCAGCCTGCAAGTACTTGGCTCGGATCTGTTCACCCAGAACTGTTTCAACAAAAGTTCCTAACACCTCCAAAGGTCCAACCGTTTAGTGAAGAGGATGACGAAATGGAAGTGGAAACCCAGCAATCTGCACCGGAATCAAAAGCTGATGATATGGATACTAAGCATACAAATCCAAACACGTCGTCCGAAAGTGGTGAATCAATCGCCGAAAGGACAAAGAGTTCGAAAGCTACTGCAAACCATAGCATCTCTCGATCCCCAAGTCCCGTCGATGGCGACTTTGAACCCGAAAACTTCCGAACCAGCACGCCGACCGCCAATGAGAAGAGCCGTCGCGATGCGGGAGAACCTTGCGCGACTTTCCGTAGGTCTTCGGCATGGAAGGATTACGTAATGTCTCACGATCCGATCCTCTTCCGATCGTATGTCGACACGCAGTATCCTAAGAAGTCTTGGAGGCATAGCCATCAGAAGTTAGCTGCACGGCATGGCGGGAAGTATCGGCGAAGTTCTTCCAGACGAATCCGAAAACCGCCGACCCCCAAATCCCTTAGAATTTCGTGGAATTCTTTGGATGACGTGGTCCAGGTAAGTGTTTCTCTCAGAGCAAAAAATGGATAGCTTCTTTAAAAAAAAATATATAGAAAACGGACACCTTTGATCAGGAGCGTCACAAGACTTGATGTAAGGGAGATAATGGTACCCCCCCCCCCCCCCCCACACACACACACGCACGTTCAAAATGTCTGGCAAATTAACCCATTCCCAGTTAACACATTATAACAGAATAAGGGGAAATTTTTTTTTTTTTTGGGGGGGGGTACCATTATCTCCCTTACATCAAGTCTTGTGACGCTCCTGATCAAAGGTGTCCGTTAGAATATTTGTTGGCAGACTTAGTCCACAAATTTGTCGTGCACTAACCCTCACCCCCTCCCATATAAATTGTCTAGCAACTGCCCGAGGCAAATGTGAATGCAGTTCCCAGAGTAACTTGACAGTTTATATTGTGAATTATACGCCTCCATTTTATTGAGACTGTTTTCAATTAAACCATGCGTTTATGAGTATAAGCTAATACTTCAGTTTATACACCTCCAGGCTCTATTTTATTGAAAATGTTTTCATTCTACAAAACATGTCTTTTCGTCATTTTATTTTTCGTGTAATATGTTTATTAGCGTTCAAATACCTTTCCTTTCTGCTACCCACTTTTTCTTCCACTCAGAACGAAGGCATTCTTAGATCACCCTTGCAGCTCCCTCCTATCCTGCCAGGAGATGTCACTCCACCGACGAATACTGTCAACGATCACGGCAGTGATGTCGAACGTGATGACGAGCTGTCAGCTAATAATAGTCATGTCGACGGTGATCTTGGCGATGTCATTCATGATGGAATCCGTGCGATTAGAAAGGTATAGCTGTTGATTGACATTGACATGTTTGAAGGACTCATGGACCCTGTCTTGCCATTGATCCAAAGTGATAGTTGATTTTTTATATCCAGGGGCGGAAAACATCCCGGCAAACCCAATTTGGCAAACACTTTGAATATAAAAGAAGAAAGTAATGTCCCCTCTAATTTTACCAGTCATTTACTGTAAAATTAATATGCTTCGATTAGTCAAGAAGCCAAGAAACCTTTCTGTTTGCATTCGACTTCGATATAGGATTGCATAGCGAGATACCAATCCGCCGACGATTCCTACGCAGCTAGTGATGAGAGGGACGTAGCAGACGGCATCGACCCTAGCCAATTGTCTGATATTAGCTTGGGAGAGGAGGGAGAGTCAACTATTGAGTCAACTGATACGCACGGATATGGTGGGTGTCTTCAAAAATAAAATTTGTAGTCACAATAACGTATGTCTTGCATAGCAGATATGTACTTATTATTGGTAGTGCTAAATTTTAAATAGAATTTCGATACACTGATAGGCTATACTTATTGCCCTAGGCAAGGGGGATATCTAATTTCTTTTGATTCTTCCGAGTAACCTTGCAAAATGTCATTTTAAGTTTGTATTACCTTCAAAATTCCTTTATTTATCTTCTGTTATGTACACTAGATTTGGATGAGGTATCAAGCGATGAAGACATTGACGACATCTGCCGCATTGTCGATAAAGAGCTGAACCACGACGATTACCATCCCGACGACATCCTCACTGACATCAGTTTCGATATTTTGGACGATCTGGAGGTCGACTCCAAGTATCCTCCGAACTACTTCCGAGCGGGTTTCGCCGACCGAGCTGTCAGGAGAAGGAAGATGAAGAAAGCTACAAGCATGATCAATAAGCTAGATCCACAAGCCAGATCTTTCAACCCGAGATACACACCCGAGAAAGATAATGCAGATCGACGGATTGTGAAATTTGCCGATCGTGAGACCCCGGATGAAGTTCAGGGCAAAGAGCCTATGAAGGACGACGGTTGCGACGGTGGCACAAAATTTTATCCAAGTGATGTTCGTTTTAATAATAACAATAAGGATGGATTAACGAAGTTCGGGAAGATCACGAAAGCTTCAGAACACAAGAAGGCAGAATCAAAAGCAGTGATCCCTGCACCGGTTCCTGTAACCATTAAACAGGTTGATCTTAAACATGTACAACAGAAGAATGTCAAAGAATGTGAATCAATAACGAACATAGAGTCAGAAGTGAAAAAGGAGAACGGCGATCGTCAACGGCAATTCCGAAAAGGAGAAGCGTGCAAAACAGTTGACTCGGAGCGATCCAGCCCAGAAGCAGAAGAAGAAACAATTCGAGATGCCGTCGAAAAGGAGAAAAAGTCATCCATCAAACCAATAGCGAAAGGGAAGGCGAAGCGTCAAGTGGCGCACAAGATATCAGTTGTAATGGGCAGACGACCCTGGAAGGCTTCCCAAGTCATAGAGAACCCGAATGCAGATGATGGCGGACGTTACGTCTCGTGGTTACCTGCAGCAAGAGGAGATGACGACAATGGTGGCGTGGTGCCGAAACGTATCCCGCAGCTTAGACGAGTAGAGGTACTCCAGGGCGATGCAAGCGACGTAGGGAACGATGGTATGGTGCCATCAAGTGATGATGACGCAGTAGAAATAGTCAGAGCGGATGATGCTGTCCATGATAAAGTCGTACCTGACGCTAAAGGAAATGTTACAACTGAACTAAAAGGACACATGGGTCCAGCGAGAACAGAGGGCAATATCCAACCTAATTCTCTTCCATCTGAATCCAGCATACGAGGTATTGATGCGAGTCAACCCCGGCATAGTGCCTTGATGAAGCAACGTCTTGCTCTTCTCAAGGAGAGCTATGGAAATAGTCCTGTGGGAGAGGTAAGGTCGACGAACTTGACCAATCACAGCGACCAAGAACAGCCGGATTCACAGAGGACAGCTAGAGTCAACAAAAGTGTAACATCGAACGAGTGTGAAGAACCTCGTGTGGACAGGCTGGAGTTTGGGGATCATGGAGATGAGCTTCCTGACGTGAACAACAATCGAACTGTCAATAACGTTCCTCAAGCTAAGATAAACCACAGTTCCAAGATTGAATATGAGGAGAAAAATAAAGAAATCGACAAGGGGAAATGCAACTCCGACCATGCGTCCGAAGCAAAGCAGAATGATCTCTCCTGTAAGAAGACACACCCAGCGAAAGAAAAAGAACCAGTGTCTTTGATGAACGTCGAAAGGGCGGCACCGTTGCCATCTGAGCAGAACGAAATGAGAAGAAGTAGAGCTACTCCTCTCACAGAGACGGGTCGAGCTAATAATCCTCCACAACCTCTCATGCAGAATCCACCCAATCGATTTCCGCATCCTCTGCATAACATGAACCCCAATGTGCACCCAAATATGCATCCCAACATGCACGCCATTCCGGGAAACACCCCTCTCTACCACCAACACACACCTGATCAGCCACGCCCATACAACCCGGCTTTTTCGGCTTATCACCGTCATCAGATGGCGTTGCGGGCTGCGGCTATGCATTACTACAATCAGCAACGTCACATGGTCCTTCAGAGGCATCATCATCCTGGGTTCTTTCCTCCACACCCGCATCCTATGAACATGCATCCTGGGTACAGACCCGAGTGGAATATGCCAGGGCCGGGACCACCGCGGTGATCAGTTGATGGCCCATCGATTATGATCCTCGTTAAACCAGTGGCAATATCCATAGATTGATCAACGTGGGAGGGTGGACTTGCAACAAGATGTATTGACTTTGTTCTCTGGACCTTCCAGAAAAGGTGGGCGGGTGGTAAGCCGGCTCCATCTTGAGTTGCATACGCCACTGAATGTCTGCAGGTTTTAATGGTTCCCAACATACGTAATTAAGGCATGTTTTCGAAGAATGACAATTTGAGTAAGAAAAAGAAGGATAAAGGTGATATGACGAAAGAAGAAGAAAAGAATAAGAAAAGAAGGGCGATGATGCTGCTGCAGATGACTATCAAGAAGGAGAAGGAAAAGAGAATAATTTAGCTCGTTGTTCCTCGCTTTACAGTTCTTATTTCCACTCTTTTTAAACACCATACACTGAAAAAAAAAGTTTAGCTGTTTGCATAGTTTTCAGCTGTATTTTTGTATTCATTCCTGTAAATATGTTTCATTTATGCATTTGTAAGAAGGGATTCTTTATGGTTCCTAAACCTTTTGGTCTACTTATAGATCTGTTAGTGATATTTATTTTTTCCCTTTGATTTATAGACAGAGTTTTCTTTGTATTCTAATGACTTATCAAAATGTATGCAAGGTGGCGGTACAGTTAGAATGTCAATTTTGTTTCTAAAAATTTATGATGAAATGAATAATAGATTTCAATCGAAATAGGGATATCTTGATGTAGTGATGTATTTTATTTTATTTTATTTTATTTTCATTTTTTTAAATTCCCTCATTTGCCTACATGTATATGACATCATGGTCATGTCAATTGTGTATATAAGTATAAATATTCAAATTTCGTTTACAAGTTTACAAGGAATCATCTTAAACGATGTGTAAACGAATTTAATTGCTAGGAATTCTGGCAGATTTAAGAATACATGTACATGCTTACCAAAATCGTTTTCTGAGAAGCATTGCGCCATCTTTGGTTTAATTTCTTATCGAATAATTGACGTTCCTTGCATCTAGTCACGTTTGCTTGGCTGATTGTCAGAAGAAATGTTCAAACTGATGATTTTTTAACATTTCCTAGTCAAATGTTGGGTATGAGAAAATCGAGGATGGCATTGGTGGCTAATTTCTGACAACAGTTCTTACGTTCTTTATAATTAATTTTGATTTTTCTTTTAAAGTAGATATTCAAAGAAAATCACAAATATGGCAATTAATGTATCACTAGAAACTGGGAAGCTTACAGATGGCAATGGTATAAGTTTTATGTCAACTGCGTATCTGATGATTATAAAAACAACACAAATAAAAGCTCTTCTCAGCATCTGGAATATCCGAGGATTCGCCAGAAATATAGCGATGTTTTGATGTCGTCACACTCGGGATCGATCCTGCTTAAGCAGACGACGTCCTATAATGAATGAACGTAATTGCAATGCAATTATTTATCAAATTATAAAGAGTTTGATGTATTTAAACATGACCTTATTTCACACCATTATAAAGGGAAAGTGAAACGGATTCTGATAACTAAAACCCTTTGATTGTAAATACACAGGAGAAGGGTCAATGATCAATGAAATAAACCCCACTTTCAAATTGAAAAGCCCTCCAAATAATAGCAGGATGGTATTCGTTCCCTCTTGAAACGCCGAACATGCCGCGGTGCAAGCAGCTGAAAATACAATGGCGTCTTATTTTGTTTACAAGTGACTGATTCCTTTATTTTTTTAACGCTGCATTTTTCATCAAAATAATACCATACACGAAGTTAAGAGTGAGGCAACAGACTAACATTAAGACTGACGCAAGCGAAGGAAGAGAAATAAGTGAAGAGGAGATGACAAAATAGGCTCTGAAAAATGTGTAAGATGTTATGGGACATCGTCTGCTTAGACAGGACTGGTCCATGGTGTGTCGTCACATATCTCAGCAGCGTTCGAGGAGCTCTTCAGCTGCTATATCGGGGGCTGTATTTTACCGTTTTATAATTGATAATAATCATTACTTCAAATGTTTCCAAGCGTTGAATTTGGATAACCTTGTTTAATTTATGCCATCTATGCAATAATAAGTATTAAGCCAATATTTAAAATCATCAGAGTTCTACTTTAAAGAACAGTAAATTTTAGGTGTGCCTTCGCCGAAGTTTGAATGATGCTTCGATCACAACACGTTTTCCCCTACCTGCCCCGTTTTGTTTTTGTTTTTGTGTTTAATACTTGGTGCATTGTACGATCCTATAAAACCATTGATGCATTTCCTCGCATCATATGGAAAAGGGCGTATCTCCAAAACTGAGGGCATCTGTTTTAAATACCACGACATTTACCGAAAAGGTCAACGAGCAAATGTTTTCGATGATATGCTTCAGCTCTTTTCCTATAAGAAATAGAATGAAACGCTCAACATGTACATGAGGTTCAACTACGGGATCTAGTTGCTTGTACAAGATCACTTTGGTGATGATTATAGAAGTGAAACTCGAGAAAGGTCAAATGAAGACTGTTTCTAATCGATTCGTAGGTTCGTCACCCAAAAACATCAGTTGCGTCCGGAGTGTTACGGAACTGGAATAAAATTGGATGCACAATTATCAACGTTAGGAAATATGGCGCGAAATTTGTTCATAGACTTCACTAACTGTAATATCTGTCAATTTGTCGTCTATATAGTGCATGGTTTCATTCAGTGCTGTATAGGATGGATGTATTCGATTATATTTTCTTTAACTGATATCTCGCTCCTGCATGGGAACTCATTTATTATACGATTATTATTGTGTATTATGAAGTTGTATTTTTTAATTTGTTTTGTTTGCTTTTAAGTTTAAATAATTTCATTGCTTTTGCGTTTAGTTATTGTGTCTTTGTGTTTGATATTATTAATCATACTTTTTTGTTGTAGTAATTATTGGAAAGATAGGATTTCTCAATAACCTGAAAAATAAGCTATATGCCTTATGAATATTACTATACATAACCATATTATTCATACCGATTTGTTGCAAACGGATACAAGAGGAAGAATGATCTATCTTCCGTATGAATTATTTTCTTCATCGATTTTCAGGCCAGTTGATATTTCAACCCCTCTTGTCTTCGTTCAATTTCATGAATGCTTTCTTTCTTCATGTCATCACAATAGTTTGATTGGGGTTGATGGATATAGCATGTACAAATCCTTCAACAAAGAGATCTAAGTGGACATTGAAGCTCTACGGAATTAAAATAAAAAACAAATAATGATGAATTTCCTACGTGAAAAACAATGTTACTGAAGGCTCATGAACGTCAATTCTCCATCCATCACGAAATACACGTCATCATGTTTTCGCATTCAAATCTTCGAAACGATAATCATCTTTGATAGTTCTCAGATCAGGGGCCAGTTCCATAAAACTTGTTATTAATGACAAGTTGCAATAACTGTTATAAGCTACTGAAATACTTGCATCTGATTGGCTGAGAGCAAATTTGTCATTAAAAATCACCGACAAGACACTTGATGAAACGCCCCCTGAACACATGTCATTCTAAGATGTCAATAACCTATCATATCAAGATATTAACCTAACTTTTGACGTGACATGATTACATTTTTTCTGCATTATGAATGAATTGGATCAGGTTTCAACTCCTTCCATCCTGTTCAGCTGTTTCTTATCAAATTAGAACAGTCAGTGCATGCATGGCGGGTGCATAGCGGATTTCCTCGAGAATTCAATTGGTATGTGTTTTGGGTTTTATTTTCTTTGTTTTAAAACTTGGCACTTCTTGTGTTTTTGTCATTTCGATTTAGCTGGTTTGGAAGCTATTGTAGTAAATGCTATACAGCTCATCAATCACGATGCTTGTATATAAGCTTATGTTGAGTACATAAACATGATTGTTTATATTATTGCGAACTATTTTAGCTGCAATGAAATTAATAATTTTTTATATGACTGATGTTTTCTGCGACTTCTCCCGCGCTCCCCTCCTTTTCCGTTTCTCTGTCTCTCTCTCTTTCCTTTATCTGTTTATCTCTATATCTTGCTTTTCCTCCATTCACTTTCTCTTTCTTCCCCCCCCCCCTCTCTCTCTCTCTCTTTAATATTTTCTCTTTGTAGTCATCTCCCATTTCTACATCTGTGTCCATCTCTCTGTAATGTCACCGTATAGGCTACTTTCTCTCTTCTTTTTTATACCCTGACACCCTTCAAGTTCCTCTTCCTCAATTCCTTCTCATGTGTTCTCTCATCCTTCATTATGCCAAACTGTCCTCAAGATAAAGACGAATGGAAATGATAAATGTAAAGAAAGTGATAAAATATCGAGGAAAAGGGGGCATCTGGCAAGCTCCTGTGAGGAGTCCCGCTGCTAAATCAGGAATACTGCCCCGGGACTCATTTCCGTCATGTCCGCCTGGATTTTCCCGCAAGTGACAGCTGAGGTTACCGTGTGATTGCCCGTCTTATTGTTTCGTCAAGTGTGTGCGATCGATGCATGTCGTGAATACGCACCTGTTCTGGCTGTGCAAAATTATTGACCCATCAGTAATTATCGTATGCACTTTTTTATTAATTCTGATAATTTCTTTTGTTTATTCGGCGGATCACTTTTTGTGTCTAATGTCATTATGTCCTTAAAATTTCGATAAGGAAGAAGATTGTAGATATTGTATTATCAATTTTCAATTTCATTTTCAGAAGAACATATTTCAGTTTACTTTGCTGATCTTTATTTTCTTCAGAATGATGATTCGTAAAAATGAAACCTGAAGCTGAAATATGATCCACATTTTATATTGGTAATGATCAATCTTTATTTTTAGTTTGATAAACTGTTACATTATCTTAAGTCTCCAGTGGATTCAAGGGCGTAATTGGAGTTGTCGAATCAAATTTGCCGATAAGTTTGCTGGAAATTTGCAAAAGGAAAGTGTCTCAGACTGTCAAATTTGCCATCATGGGTTTGAAATTTGCTGACAGTTATTTCGAGCTGCACATATTTAGTGAGGATCAAATCACATTCACCCCACCCATCCCACCCCTATAGCGATGACGCCCCTGCAGTATATGCTTGCCTGTCCAGCAAAGTCTAACTGTCGCATGGGCGTCAATCCTCACAGGAATTCTATTCAAGTGGGGGGGGGGGGGGGGGGACACACCTGGATGCAACAATGGGGTGTCCCCCCCCCCCACTTGAATAGAATTCCTGTGAGGATTGGCGCCCATGAACTGTCGTGATTATGAGATTTCTTCTTAACGTCACACATCATGTGCAACTTGTTGAAAACTGACTTACAAATTAGATTAATTATAAAAGCAAAGAAAAGTCTAGCACATAGGACTTAGTTAAAGTTGTGATAACTTGACGAAACACATATTTATGTAATTTACTTAAGGGCGAAATACATAATTAGTACTCTCTCTAAAAAAAGAGTGAATTTTCACTCTATTTTCACTCCCCAGGGAGTCACGTCAGTGATCACTTGTTTAGGAGTGAATATTGAGTGAATATCGAGTGCTCTCTAAAAAGAAAAGAGTGCTTTTCACTCTATTTTTAGTCCATTTTCACTCGCCCGGGGAGTCACGTCAGTGATCACTCGATTTTTTTTAGAGAGTATTGCCAGAAAAGGTAAGCAAGATATAATTGAATCCTGCACATCAATTATCCAATTTACTCATATAGACAAAAGGATAACATGAAAACATTTCCATGACGATCTGTCTCCGTTGCTATGCGTTGAGTGACAGTTTCCATAATCTTATTGTCTGTCTAATACTTCAACAGACAGAATATCATATAATGAGGTCATTTTTCTTTGACAACATTCTTCGTTCAAATATATGTTGATTGAACGTTTCCAGACAGTCGGCAAATCTTGACGACGCTTACGTTCTTCGACCCAGCATAATTTGGCTCTCTGAGTAAAAGAACTTTAATGATTTTAAATATTGGCTTAATACTTATTATTGCATAGATGGCATAAATTAAACAAGGTTATCCAAATTCAACGCTTGGAAACATTTGAAGTAATGATTATTATCAATTATAAAACGGTAAAATACAGCCCCCGATATAGCAGCTGAAGAGCTCCTCGAACGCTGCTGAGATATGTGACGACACACCATGGACCAGTCCTGTCTAAGCAGACGATGTCCCATAACATCTTACACATTTTTCAGAGCCTATTTTGTCATCTCCTCTTCACTTATTTCTCTTCCTTCACTAGCGTCAGTCTTAAAGTAGAACTTTAATGATTTTAGATATTGGCTTAATACTTATTATTGCATAGATGGCATAAATTAAACAAGGTTATCCAAATTCAACGCTTGGAAACATTTGAAGTAATGATTATTATCAATTATAAAACGGTAAAATACAGCCCCCGATATAGCAGCTGAAGAGCTCCTCAAACGCTGCTGAGATATGTGACGACACACCATGGACCAGTCCTGTCTAAGCAGACGATGTCCCATAACATCTTACACATTTTTCAGAGCCTATTTTGTCATCTCCTCTTCACTTATTTCTCTTCCTTCACTAGCGTCAGTCTTAATGTTAGTCTGTTGCCTCACTCTTAACTTCGTGTATGGTATTATTTTGATGAAAAATGCAGCGTTAAAAAAATAAAGGAATCAGTCACTTGTAAAGAAAATAAGACGCCATTGTATTTTCAGCTGCTTGCACCGGGGCATGTTCGGCGTTTCAAGAGGGAACGAATACCATCCTGCTATTATTCGGAGAGCTTTTCAATTTGAAAGTGGGGTTTATTTCATTGATCATTGACCCTTCTCCTGTGTATTTACAATCAAACGGTTTTAGCTATCAGAATCAGTTTCACTTTCCCTTTATGATGGTGTGAAATAAGGTCATGTTTAAATACACCAAACTCTTTATAATTTGATAAATAATTGCATTGCAATTACGTTCATTCATTATAGGACGTCGTCTGCACAGACAAAATCCCTTTTTTTCCTATTCATGTCAGAAGATGCTTACCAAGCGAACATACAACGTTTTTATTACGTTCACATAACGTCAGGAGAACGTTCAAGTGCTCATAGAACGTTTCTTTTAAAGGGAGCGACAAGTCGCAATCTATGGGCGCTTCAATTTATCGTGCGCAGCTAATAAAAGTTCGCACATTGACCCAAATTTGAGTAAACAAGATCGCGCGTTCTTTATTCCAGTATTTGAATCTCATTGGTCGGTTGCGTATGGATAGATTCGAGTTAACGATCGCGCGAGGAATCCGGCAATAACATTCCTTCGGTAGCGCACGATTGGACCTGATTGTATCCGAATTTCCCCGAGTCAGGCCAACTGGTCAGGCCCATGGATTACGACTTGCCACTCCCTTTAATGTACCGAGAATGTTTTATGCTCAAGGGCAGTGCCGTATATAGAGATACGGCACTGCTCAAGGGGTATGGATATCGCCCTCTACCGATATCAAATTGAACTTTCTGGAACTTCCTTGCTAAATTATTCGTTAAAAAATATTATGATCCTCCGATTAAAAGTGGCATTTTACTGATTCTGTATTTATTTCTGAGATTCGATATTAGTCATATTAATGGCACTATTATGTCACTTGTCGGCGAGGTGGAGAAAAATGAACGTTGCTGAGAAAAATGAAAGGGAATAAAACCCGATTGTGGTGGAAAGAATATAGCACTAATGGTCATCGTTTAACCTCTTTGTCCACTCTCTGCGGTCATCATTTATTAAGGGCATTCATAATTTAATAAATGGATACTGCGGACATTCATGATTAATGGACATTTCTCTTTCGCCTTGGATAATTCCTAAAACGAGACCTGGACCGCGTGACTTCGTATTTCCTCGAAACTGAGAAGCTACTTTGGGCCGGCTTAAGATGTTTCATTAATTATTGTGAGATTGTTTTATCCTGGAGTCATTCGACTGCCCTCGTGATACAATTACGGTTTGTTTCATATTGGGATAATTGAACAGTGCAGATGTGTCTTATCAGGGGAGTGTTTCATGCAAGGAAGTTGTCGGATATTTTATCCGACAACTGTTATAAGCTACTGAAATCCTTGCATCTAATTGGCTGAGAGCAAATTTGTCGGATAAAATATCTGACAAGTCCTTTCATGAAACGCCCCCCATGATTCTCTTATGGCATCTCCAATTATGGTTTACTCTTGTGAGATGTCCACTGTCTAAAGAGGGAAGGGTCAGACTAAATTAAAATCACCTTAGAATTTTAGACGATTGTATCATCGATCTAGTCCAATACAAAGTCATTATAGAAAATCAATAAGGTCACTTTGAATATTGTTTAAGGGAATAATGGCATTTGCGTCATTTTCAAAATCATAGATTGACTGTAATCCCATTTCTTATCTTCACCAGGGCCCCGTTTCACAAAGATAAGTTTAGCTATTAATTGCTATTTTATATTGATGGTTATGGTGTGCAGTCAATCGCAAAATATTGATCGTAAGATCGATATCGTGGGGTCAATTGATTAGCTATGTAATATGAGGCCCTGCTATTTTCTTCATGTGTCGTTACTTGAATGTAATCCTTAAAGTAGCTTACTTTTTCGGGGGGGGGGGTGCAAATTTTCTGACTTAATGAAAAGGAAATTCAGGCTCACATAAATTATGCTGCATAATGTTAATTGTGCCCTCAAAAACTTGATTCATAGGCCTACATTTTTAAGAGGGGGAACTGCCCCTCCGTCCTTTCTCCACCCCGTTTGGCTCTATTGTATTTACAAATTGCCATCATATCTTCTTCTCTTCTGACACTGAAAGGCCGGAAATTTTATCAGGGCAAGTACCCCCGAGCTATCATCCCAGACAATTACCAACGTACAACTATCCCTGAGAACAATTAAGCCCGGACCCCCATTACCCACGGACAACTACCCATCAGTATTACTGCAAAATTATCCTCTGAAAACTACGTAAGGGTAACCAAATTTAGGGGTCGATGACGGGGTAGTTTTTCAGGGGTTGTTATCATAGGAAGCAGTTATCAGATGGGGCAGTGGTCCGGGGTGATAGTTAAAATAATATTATATGACACGAATTAGATCCTAAATGTCAAAAACAATATCCCTGTAGGAGATATTTGTAAGAGTTTATCGTTATTGTTACTGAAAATGTATTTTTCGGGTGTTTTCTGCAACCATAATGATTCCAAAATACAGTCGTTTACATTTGTTGTCTCCTCTCTTACCCCTCCACTCCAGTTAGGTTTTTATTTTATCATGTGCTTCAGTATGTTCGGGATATTCCAATTGAAAGATGTCCTCATAGAACTTTCATAACATGGTGAGAGCAAATCAAGAAAGTTGAAAGCGTCTGTTCAATACCGCTTTGAGCAAATTAAGGTACAAATTCAATCAGGAAAGAGGGTCCGACAGATGCTACCGTTTTTTAATCAGGTTAAACGAAACAAGAAATTCCGATAACTAGGGAGCTATAAGGGGGTCGGAGGTGGTGAGTGATTGGAATCAATTATCCTGGTGTTGATTTATTGGTTCATTAAGAAATCAAGGGTTGATTAGGGTATTTAATCGCAAGGGCGGATACAGCATTTTGAAACAGATGGGGGCACGGGAAGGTTCCGAATCATCACACTTTATCCGCACATGATGTGACGTGGCATTGGTATGGAGCACTGGTACCCTGCCGGTTGCGGGATGGGGGGGGGGGGGGGGGGCTCCTGTTACTAGTTGGATGAAATACGAATCAACAAGGCCACTGGGGGTACTAATATATCCTTTTTACGTTCCCTTTTCCCCTTTCCATTTCCTTCTCTCCTTTTTTTCCACGCCATTCGATGGGGGCTAAACGCTGCTGCGTAGCTTGGGTGCTATGATATCAGAGTTGGGTAGGGGCTAGCCTTTTGACAAGGCCTCGTGACTTGGTTATTTCCTCGTCATGCTGTGCCTGAGATGAGACTAGCCGGCGACGAAAAGAATCAACACGGCCCGGGTGAACGCGCGATCGAGCGACTTTAGTCGCGAGGCCTTTTGGAACCTGGGTTTCCATCGTCCGATATGAATTATTCACGAGTTGACATTCGTATGCTAACACGCCTACCGAGGATTATCGACCAATCACAACGGTATCTGCGGGGCTTGCTTTCCATGATTGATGTACTAGTAGCTTGCACGGGCCGCGCTAGCTCGAGATGAAGGCGAATTTGCATACCAAATGTATGCTGACGTCATGCGAAGATACGTTTGCTGATTGGCTCCTACCTATAAGGTAGCAGATCCTCGCTAGGAACAAAGGATAACATAAGAAATACATGCCAGGTTCCAAAAGGCCCTCGGACTCACGTCGCTCGATCGCGCATTCACCGGGCTGGGCGGCTAGTCTTGTTATGCAGCCACTACTAGCTTACTTGCCGAGAAAAATAGCCAAGTCACGAGGACCTTGTCAAAAGGCTAGGTAGGGGCCAGAGTTGGTGCGCCTCTTGGGACCTGCCTGGATCCACCATTGGTACATGTGAGAGACAACTGCTTAGAAGTAAGGGTTGTATTTCCTGCTTGATATTATACATGTATTTTCAAGTTAAGTTATTGAAAACATCGGAACAGCTTTTGGCAAGTGCATCACTGGTGTAGACGGTAGGCACAAGGGGGCCATGGCTCCCCCCCCCCCCCCCCCCATTCAGCCCCTAAAAAAAAAGCAAGAGCGAGAAAGCAGGGGAAATGATAGAAAAAGCCTAAAACGGCGCTAGAGCCGTTATTTTTCTCTCATAATTTGCTAAAACGTCATGTTTTCGCGCTTCTTGCAGGAAGGGGGGGGATAACACATCTCCTTGCACCCACCCCTGTTACATACAGTGCAATATTACGTCCATTTAATTGAAAAGCAGTTCAGGCGTCGAACTAACTTTCCGCCTAAAGAAAGGTGCTATGAGCCTTTATCTTTCTCTCAAATTTGCTAAAAACGTCAGAGCTTTTGCGCTCCGCACGAGAGAGGGGGGGGGGGGGGGGGGAATCCCTCTCCCTGAACCAATCCCTGTTCCATACAGTGCAGTATTGCATCCAAATAACTGAAAAGCAGTCTGGGCGTCGAACTAACTTTGCGCTTAAAAAAGGTGCTACGAGCCTTTATCTCTCTCTCTCTCTTTTATCTCTCTCTCTTTTATCTCTCTCTCTTTTATCTCTCTCTCAAATTTGCTATAAAACGTCAGAGCTTTCGCGCTTCGCGCGGGAGGGGGAAAGCTCCCCTCCCTGACCCCCCCCCCCCCCCCCCCCGTTACATACAGTGCAGTATTGCGTCCAACTCCAAATAATTGAAAAGCAGTCCGTGCGTCGAACTAAATTTCCGCCTAAAAAAAAAAAGGTGCTACGAGCCGCTATCTTTCTCTCAAATTTGCTACACAAAATGTCAGAAACTCCTCCCCCTGCATCCCACCCACCCCCTCCCTCTATTGAAAATTCCTGGCTACGCCACTGCAAGTGCTATTCAGCAAAACATTGTTCCATTTGAGCGAATCTTCGTTTCTTCACCGGCTTTAGTTTATAACGGAATGAAATGTGATAGGTCCGCTTCCCCATGATATTTATTTGGGAAGTTCCATGATATGACTAACAATCCAGATGTAGACAAAAGATAGGCTTGGATCAAAGAAACACGGTTTAAGTTACAAATATTCTTTTATCATTCATCTACTATATAGATTATTTTAGAAGATGTTCTCTATCTTGTTCGATGAAATGTTTTCAATCGGACGTTGGCTGATGTAGATAAAGACCGACGAAAGACGTTCCCTACTTCCAGAAATAGACCAGACAGCCTGACCAAGAGGAGGCAAGGAACATCGCTATACCATTATAAATGGGGATGGGGTGGTGGACTCACTTTTTTTCTCTTTCTTTTTTCTGCAATTCGCCTATACAAAACTTTGTCTACAGGAATATCTGATTGGGGTGTCACTCTTCTGTAGCGACACACCTATAGCTTCCTTATCAGTACAGAAGTGGTTTTGAGGTTTAGTATAGAGGGGGCTCGTTTGGATCAACCTTTGAAGTAAGAGTGTAAGCTGTTGGCCTCCTTCAGAACTCACTTCGGTAACTCATAACAAGATCACCGAGCCCAGCTAACCACCTGGATTAACCTTATTTTGCTTTCCTGATGTTTTGGTTCGACACCCCTCCCCGCCATTCAAAATGTTCTAGCACAACCCCCAAGAACCGCGTATTGATTTAAAATATAAGGACAGGGGCACTTTCCATAAAGTCCACACATCTGTCAGGTGCGGTGTTGCCGAATAAGATCATATCTACTCTATATATTTCTTCCGTAAACATGGTAAACTGGACCAACATTTCGACATTAGACCACGTGATTTTATTGTCCCTAAAATAGGATAATGATGGTTGAGTGTGAAGAAAAGTTCAATGGCGTATCCAGAAGATAAAAAAGCAATGCCAGCTTACACCCGCTCCACGCTCCACGCTCCCCAAACAGCCAAATATGGGCAGCGTACACCATTTTGGGCACCGTTATGATCGCCTTGATTTGAAACACGTTGACTCTGCTGTCCATACGGGAAAAAGTAATTGGACCCCCCCCCCCCCCCCTTCCCATCGATCATAGAAAATCGCGGTATTCAAACATTTTAACCCCCCCCCCCCCTCCTTTGGAGGGGGGGGGGGGGACAGTCTATCTGCGTAGACAGCGAATGTGGGTCAATTAATAAGCTACCTGCAATGAGAGAATTTCAACGAGAACATGGTAACACGTAGCCTCTTGTCGAGGCCCTGGCGCTGTTGAAATCCTTGGCGATATGGAGGCAAAAACCGAGGCGCTTGCGCCGAGGGCCTCTTGACACCTGATCTGAATTTCTTTTGTATTTCATTGTTTTGACGAATATTCCGACCAAATTTTGGTCGGTGAAAATCATCCAATAAGCGCGAGCTACCATGACGTAATGTTAAATATTCATGACTCGACTGCACGCTATTTCTTACATATTAATTAATCGTAGCCCAAAATGGCGTTCAACGTTTCTTCCACGACGAGTGATGACGATATTTGTAAGAGCTTAGAATATGCCGCTAGAATGTTGAAGATTGACAGATTCAAAGATTTGCAAGTTGATGCAATCAAATCTGCACTTAAAGGACAAGATGTTTTTTGTGAATCTGCCTACTGGCTATGGAAAAAGTGTTATTTTTCACGCGCTACCGCTCTGTGCTGATTACCTCCGTGGGCCAGGGATGGAGAGTGAGACTGCTGCTAGCTTCGCGAGTTCCAGGCGGATCCCCCGGGCCTTGCCGGGCAGTGAAGTTGCTGGTAACTCCTTGGTTACATCAGAATTGATGGAGATGCATCTATTGTTGAACGGTGACTTTTATTGCCCATTCTTCATTATTTGTAAATATATGATGATCTCTTGAGAAATATGTACATTTGTCTTTTTTCAAATTACCATGGTTTGTAAGCTAGAGATCGAATTCTTCATAATGTGCTTGTCTGTGAATGTATTTTGAGCAAGAGATTTACGTAATCCCCCCCCCCCCCCCAAAAAAAAAAAATAAATAAAATAAAATAATAGACTAGTCCAGAACTGAAGTAAGAAATCCTTGAGATTTCATTTGCCAATTTGCTGGGCGATCGCCGCGGTTATCTAACTATTCACGTTCTCATGCATAATTCAGTAGGAAATCGTGCCTCATGAATATATAATTCAGGTCGGGTGTCAAGAGGCCCTCGGCGCAAGCGCCTCGGCCTCCATATCGCCAAGGATTTCAACAGCGCCAGGGCCTCGACAAGAGGCTAGGTAACACGCAACCTCGGATGTCCTTAAACTAAAGAGCAAGGGTGGATGACAATAATTTTGGTAAACGCTACATCAAACCGTGTAAGACAATGACTTGCCTTTTTTAGATCAAACAAGTGGAACCCGTTATCAACACCCGGGTAGTCCTCTTCCTCTGGAATAATGTGCTTCCTTTTGTTAGGTCAGGATTAATTGCAAAAGGAATTAAGTTCCTCATGAAGAAGGTGAGAAGTTGCAGGTCAAAGTACCGAAAGCAGAGGCAATGAATTCGTCATTATAGCGTTAAATGCAATCCTCATGTATAAGTCAAATGCAACTGGTTTAGAAATATAAGTAAAGAAAACAAAATGTTGTCAAACCTAGAAAAAAATCTCAAATATTCATTCCAGTCACAGATGAGGGTATTTATTATACTTATTTGATGCACCAACTTCCATTCTAAGAGGACTGGTCAGGATAATAATGAACAAATGAGACATCGACATTCATTATTTTCTTTCTTTAATTATAATAGTGTGAGATAGAAGTGGAATGTATTTAGTGTTAATTTGATTTGTGTGTTTGTTATTCTGTTAGAGTGTGCTATGGGGAAAAAGAAGTACTATACCGGTAATAAGCACTTTAACAGACTGTTCACTTTTAAAGTAATCAACATTACGGATAATCATTAGAGATGATATTCAATGTATTCGTCTTTTTATGCTCTTTCTCCGCCCCCCCCCCCCCTCTCTCTCTCTCTCTCTCCCGAATGAAAAGCCAACTGTCGTCATGATTTAATCCTACTTGGCTTTCGATGGTGCCGGTCATATTTCGACACTTAAATTTTTAATTGTTCCCCAAATTCAACAGATTTATTTTTATAAATAGAGCTGAAATTTATCGTAAGCTTTGTCTTCCGTCTGTAATCTAATAAAGAATGCGATTTGTGCTAAGTGATAGATGCATATATCGGCTTATATATCTTTCTTAAAAAGCTGTCATTTCCAACGTGTTAAGCATGCATGTCCTTACATTTACTGCACGCTTATTTCTTTGTCAATTGATGTCTTGGGTAACCAAGGTGAAATATCCATCCTCAATTGTCTGGGACATCAGGATATCCCCAACAAAGAAATTCTTGGTTTGAGGCAAGTGTCCTCATGCCCTCTTAGCTACCCCTGTAACTGTACGTTCTGAGTAGGGAGTGGATCTCAGTGGTCAATATAATTATGATCATCTCTCATCTGGAGGAGGCACGCTTCGTCTGGTGTCTTGCACGGGGGAGAGCTATATCTTTCGAGATGCCCAACAAAGCCAAAACGCGATGATGAGAGAAATGGCGTTAGTCCGTGTGAACGAGGGGACCGGAGAGACCAATGGCGGGTTTGGGTGGGTGTGTGTGTGTGGGGGGGGGGGGTGCCCTCTCCCCCTTTTGACACCTAACAGATGTGTCCGCTCCTTCATTTACTTTTTGCCCCAAAAGGCATCTGAAAATGTGATAACTTTTATTCTTATTTGGCTCGCTTACTTGTCATTTTTCCCTTGCTTGCTTGTCATTTCCCCCCGAAAATGTGCCCCTTTACAAAATCCTGGATCCGCCCCTGCTGGAGAGACTATCAGAGGTAAAGGAAAGGGTGAAAGAGAGTATTCCCTCATATACACTATAGAAGTCAAAGTTTGAACATTCAACATGAGTGACTGCAAGAAATTATAATATAGGAAATATAATGTTTCTTGAATTAAGAGAAGAAGGAAAAGCATGATTTTAAAATCAAACAAGATATCCTCGTTTTCCTATCCACAAAATCTTCTGTCTAAATTTCATTACTGTGACTTTACAAAGAAAACTTTGTTCGTTTTTTGTTTGTTTGTTTGTTTGTTTTGTACCTGGCATCCACAGCAAAAGCTACGTCGTGGGGGTGTTCACTTCCTGCTTTTGTCATGTTTAATAAATCAATTAAATGTATTTGTTAGACACATTTTAGCATTTGGCAGAAGGAAATTCAATTAATCACTGCAATGAAATTTCAGTTTTAATTACTAAATTGGCACAGTGTATTATGTTACAAAGCTAATGTTTTCCTTTAAAGGTGATAAATCTATACCAGATGACTTCTAGGCGTACCCTCGTAAACGCTATGTACACTTTATTAAGAAACATTTATGAAATAAAATTCCTGTAATTTCAGATTTCCGGTGAATTATGCTGATTTCCAAACACGCAACATTCAGAAGAATATTTTTCATGTGGAACAAATATTGATCTATAAACTGGGGTAGTCGGGGGGGGGGGTCGTACGCCCTCCCGTTTTTTGAGGTTAACAGAGATACCAATATTTGAAAAACACTATAAGCAAAAAACTTTATAAGCTAAAACACATTAGCCTATAAGCTAAAAACACATTAGCCTATAAGCTAAAAACTTTTAGCTTATAATACTGGATGTGTCACATTGCAGAAAAACGGCTTGACTGTCTACATTTCCGGGGAAACAATGTCCCCTGGTACCTAGTTTATCAAATTTTGGATACGCCGCTGATAGAGGGCAACACGTAATGAACAATTTGATGGTTGCTTTTGCTCATGCACAATCATCATCTGGTTCAAATTATCCGATCATGAACACCAATTATCGGTATCAAAGCAATGAATAAAGACAAACTGCAGGAAAAGAACATGATATAAATGGAAGGGAGAGCATAGTCATGATGGCAGATGTACAGAATCGTATTTTGCCGTGATGCCAAAAGTAAATGTATACAGAACGTCCTATAGGATAGCATGATTTATCACCTAAAATCAAAGATATTTGACAAAAAGTTAATATGTAGGGACTTACCAAAGCTACATAGGCTTTGATATAGATATCTCAAATTCTTTCTTGTTTTTATTTTTTAACCTTCACCTCATATCCTTCTTTCCATTCAGCTATGTATTTTTATGTATTCATACTATCATAACTTACTACCAGATGGTTTATGTAATATCTTTCAGAGCAATAGTGATATTCATAGATATAATACTAGGATCTCAACAGACACTCGTGTTATATATGGCCGTTCTTCTTTTTCAAATAATATTTTCCTTTGTAAAGGACCCTCTATTTGGAACAAACTACCTCTAAAAATTAAGCAGTGTACGACATTGAACAGCTTTAAGCATAGTTTAAAACCTTATCTTATGCAGAAACTTTGAATTTAATTTCATCTTAATTTCGCCTTTTTTGTTTGATGTAACTGTTATTGTACTATCCATTTGCTTTAATTAATAAGTTTTGTATATGGATCATCTATCTATAAGTTTTTCATAACTTCATAGTTTCCTTAAGTATGTTCATTGATGTTATTGTCTTTACTTTTTGTAAAAAAAAATTTGTTGTTGTATCCCTTGACTTTGCATGTTTTTTATGAAAGTGGTGAATAAAATTCAATTCAGTCCAATTCAATTCAATTCTGTCTTTCCAATTTCATCTGGTACATATTTATCACTTTAACAAAACTCAAATGAGGTCAAAGTATGAAATACCTCTGATCGGTCCGTCTGCGAATAATCTGGTTAATTGAATAAATTAAATACATCAGGGGGCGTTTCAGCAAATGTCTTGTCAGTGATTTTTGCCGACAAATTTACTCACAGCCAATCAGAAGCAAGGATTTCAGTAGCTTATAACAATTATTGTAAATCGTCAGTGAAAGCAAGTTTCATGAAACGGTGCCCTGATTTATCACTTCCCTCGTGTCATGGTTTGATTAACAATAAGGTCAACTCTCAGGTCAAGTTTAACAGCTTAAATAATTTCAAACTCCAGTTTAGGGGAGCATTTCATCAAGTGTTATGTCAGTGATTTTTACCGACAACTGTCATAAGCTACTGAAATTCTTGCATCTGACTGGCTGAGAGCAAATTTGTCGGTAAAAATCACTGACAAAACACTTGATGAAACGCTCCCTAGGTCTACAATAATCTTGTATTTACATTTGATGCAGCTCGTATTAATGTGCTAGTGTATAAAATTCCGAAATAGGAAATATGCTTCAATCTGGTTTTTTTAATCCCGCAAAGTATTAGTTTGTTTCATTCCTTTTAATGCATTATTTCTTTTGTATGATGTTTAATTTATTATTCGCTCGTTGGACGTATTCTTATAAAAGAAAGGGTATATAAGAGAACAAGAGAAGGAGATCAAAAGATAGACAAAGTAAGTTAAGTAGAGAACGAGCGAAAGAGAGGAAAGAGAGAGAGGGGAAATAGAAAGCCTCTGGGTGTCTGTGTGGGTGTGCGCGTGTTTAGCATTATGTCCGAGGACATTTTCGGACAGAGAACAAAAAAAAAAACATGACAACAATGGTCCTCGGAAGGCGGACAATAGTCCTCGAACGTCGAACAATGAATTTATGCCTTATTCCGTCGACTGTCCGAGGACGAGGAACTCGGAGGAACAATAGAGGAACAATACTTGTCCTCGGAAATAAAGCAATACAAGACTCTGTGTGTGTGTGTGTGTGTGTGAGGGTGTGTGTGTGTGTGTGTGAGACAGACAGACAGAAAGGGAGGGATAGGGGAGAGAGAGGTAGTAGGGGAAGGAGACATGAAGAGACAGAGAGAAAGAGAGAGAGTCGGGGGAGGGGAGCACAGAGACGCAGATACGCAGAAAAGAAGAGAGACAAAAGACAGGACATGCAGGAAGAAAGAGAAAATGGCAGAGAATGGGAGCAGAGAAAGAGAGAGGGGGAGGAGGGGAGAGAGATAAATAGAGAGAAAGGCGGACATGAAATAGGCCTATAGAGAGAAAAAAGGAGAGAGGGGGCAGACAGGGATAAAGAATTAGAGAAAGAGAGACAGAAAGACAGACATGAGAGAAGGACAGTGAGAGTGAGAGAAAAAAAAAAGAGAGAAAGAAAGAGAGAGAAAGAAAGAGAGAGAATGGGAGGGGGGAGTAGAGCTGGAAAGGGGTGTAAGAGCAAAAGAGAATAAAAAAAAAACGGAAGAGGAAAGTGTCAGAGACGATCAGTGAATGAAGCTTACACGTCTCCGAGGGAGATATCATCATTGACATTCAAAATATTGCCTCGGTCCACAGACGACCGTGTTGGGCCAACGACAGGCTCTGATTTCACTCCAACATTTCCGACATCTTCCCTCAAGGTAATAAACTTAAACAGTGTATCCTTGCATATTGTAGAAGAGGATGACACAGAGAGGTTCCCTTTTAAAAAGTCAAATACGGTTTCTTTCCAGGCGCGGCAACTATCCTCAATTTTTCACGAATATTTGTCAACATTCATGACATTAAACTCTCGATAGCAGTTTTGAATTATCCTAATTGCATTTTTCATTCGAAATTGTGAACTAGATTCTAAAAGAAGCAAAGGAACGGTGTGGTCACAAAGTCGTTTGGGAAAGTTCCAAACCTACTGCGCACCATTAAAGTGGAATAGCACAAGTAATAAAACCATTATAAAGGGAAATGCATCGCGATTCTGAACTCTATCAAATAAAAAGTAAATTCGTCATAAACTTGACAGCCGCTTCGAAGGAAATTCATATCTGACTTGTTATACTTCATTTTGACTCAAGAGAAGGAGTTGCGGGAAAGGTGAAAAATAATTTGTGAGCTTTCTAATTCTTTTTAAGTTAGTTTGGAAGATAGTAGATACAGGGTTGGAAAAAAGTTTGGAATATTTTTTTGGCGATGAGTATGTCTGATTTTAAATGCTAGTTTCTACTATATTGTGATGAATAATTCATCCAAATCGGATTAACTGTGTTGAATGAAGTCTACTGTCCCATCTTGCGCCAAAGATTACGTAATATTGTTAAACATGTTACAATGGCTGACCAATGAACCACATGTTGTCAGATTTGCTCTATTTGTGTTTGAACATCTTGTTATACATTTCTGTACTTCACGTGGAATTTTGAAAAAGCTACGTGCAGTTTGCAGTCATTTTGAGGACTTCGGTATAGCAATTAAACTGTATCTGATTATTTAACTTTTTCGTTAGACATTTGCAAAAACAGCAAATATACGCTTCCGAATTCCAAGTGGACCTCTGCACTGTGTGATAAGCCTGATTTTTAATGTTGTGCTTTTAAAGTTAAAAAGGGACACATATCTTTTATTTGAACCTCAAAGAAGAACTTAAAATGGCGAGGGATATGTTTAAGACAAGAAATAATTCTTAGAATAAAAATATTCCAAACTTTTTTCCAACCCTGTATGTCCCCTGAAAAGGATTGCTCTTCAAATGTCCTCAAAATATGACAAGAAACAGCTGAAATGTTCGGGCCGAAGATTTGTGTGTAGTCCCATATACACACTTTAGTGTGCAGTGCATGTGACTCTCGGCAAGATTGAGTCAATTTCTTATCATTTTAGTGATTGCAAAACCTTACAGTTTACACCAATCATTATGTGCTATATAATCAACCTTTCCCAATGGCTTTGAGACAGTTTCTTTGACAATTCAATCTCATGACCAGAACTCAATTTGACCTTTTTTACATTTCTGATAGTGAGCTAACGGTACGATTCAGCATAACGAGGGTAAACCTAAAGACTACATCACACAGACGATTTAAAGCATATTTTTGACCAACTGAATTTGACGCTAATGGTGGATGATCACAGAGATAGGGAACATGCATCGATGGACAGAAATTTACAGGAATATGATAAATGTATTTCTTTACCCCCAAAAGAGAAAAGGTAGTTACAAGCGTGATTTTGTTCTGAACACCGACGGAATAAAATGGGACTGCGTTATCAATAACTTTCAAATTTATTGTCGCTCAATCTGGAAATTCAAATTTCTACATAAAACTAGAACACACCTTTGTCAATATGAACATAACTGCGGCGGCGGGCCTAGGATTGAAAGATAGGTGGGCGGTTTCAGAAAAAAAGTGGTCTATAAAAGGGGTGGTTCGGAATTTTTTCTCCGGAATATATAGGCCGTGCAATAGAATAAGCCTAATATTAATTTAGCCCTAATTAGATATTTTCATGTTTGTTTTTATTTTTTTTCTCTTAATGTGGTTGGGAATGTTGTTCTTCCCGCCCAACTCGGGACCCTCCTACAAAGTTTGCTGCAAAATCTTCCTTTAAAAGTTATTTCATGCAACAATCGTGTCAAAATCACTTAGTTTAATATAAAGTGATTTTCACTAATTTAACAGTCTATGTTGGAAGGAAGTACGCTCTATTTTGATCAGGGCCCTCTTGCATAAAAAAATGGGGTTTAACACAACTCAAAAATTTAAACGCAACTTGATTTTCAACCAATCACGATCGCGTATTTTGGACTTGCGTTTAAATTTTTGAGTTGCGTTTAATCGCAACTTTTTATGCAAGAGGTCCCAGAGCGTGTTGATATGGATATTTAAAAAAAAAAAAAATTTGAGCTCTGATTTTCATCATATAGCGACCTCTCTCGACAGACGTTGACCTTCATAAACATGAGCTTTTCCCCCAGATCAAAATGGTTGCAGGATGGGCAGTCAAGGATAGCTTCAATTAAGGAAAAGAGGGGAAATTTTCTCGAGATTTCACTCGGGAATCTGTGTTCTTTGAGCGTGAGTCTGTATCATCGGATGGGAGGGATTTGAAAGGGGGTATCAGGGGTGTATTTGTCATGATGATGTTAGTCTAGAAGGGATATCAACAGAGGCAGCTTGATCTCGGCGAGCGAGGGGACTGTATACAAGAACGGAAAACCAAACCCACGAGCGTGAATAGAAAGTAGTCATCTTTGTTTTTGGTGATTTTGTTATGTTTTTAGTTTTGATTTATTTCACTTGATCTTTATGCATACAAATTCAAGATTAGATTCAGTTTGGTGGGTTATTCTGTTATTTTGTTATTCTGTTGTTTTAATCAAAGTATACGCTGAAGATTCTTTGTCCTTTTTAAAGAGAAAAAAAAACAGTTTTCTAATGAAAGCACATTGTTTTATGAAAGACGTAGTTTACCTGTCCACAAATAGGCCTAATGCTTTTATATTTGTGCAGTTATATTAATTTAAATCACTATCAATTATGAATACATAATTTTTATCGCGAAAAATAAATGTAGCCTACATGACTAAATCAAGTCTATAAACGACACTACAGGGCCCATCTCTTAAATGTGTGAAATAAACAGTTTGCACAATCTTTAAGTTTCATGCCAAATCCTTATCTGAGTTGTCGTTTTATATTTATTTGATTTTTGTGTACGTTTGTTTCTATCTTGAGCAATTAAAAAAAAACGTATTAAATGCAGTCAATTTCCAAATATTAAACACTGACAATGACTCAACAAAATAAGTAGCATACTTACTAATCATAGCAAACCTCGCTGAAAAAAAAAGAAGAAGAGAGGAAAACCGTAGATAATTGGTTAGTTAGAGAACGTTCACCTGTTGCTCGGCTTAGTACCACGTTGACATGAATTTCCTACATTAATAACATGACAACATCCGACAAGGCACATCTACTATCCATACTATACCTGGAACATAATTGTGGTGACCTTAATTGTGAAATGTAATACCTCGCCTTAATTGTATACAAATATCACAGCGATAAATAATTACTACCCTGGATGTCCGAGAACAGTCTCTATATTCATGTCTCCCTCTCCATTCTCTCTGGCTGTCCCCCTCTTTTTTTTCCTTCTCTCTCTCCCTCTCTCTCTCTCTCTCTCTGTGACGGTTTGGCTGTCTGTCTGTCTGTCTCTCTTTCTTTCCCTCCCCAACTCCCTCCTTCTCTCTCTCTCTATCTCTGTAAATCTTCCCTTCTTGTTTTATATTTACATTCAGATAGCATTTACATTGTGCGTGAAATATTAGGCAATAGCAAAATGATGTGGCCTTGAAATAACTTGAAAGGTAGCAACTTTTGCTTTAGCAACGAATTGTTTTATTAACATGCTGAAGTATCTAGACCCTTATAGAGCTGTAGAATGCCACAATTTCCAAAGGACACATTAAACTTCATGACGTCAGGTATAAGAGAAACTTTTAGTTCAAATTGTCGACTTTTACTTAACAATCAGTTCCTGATGCTGATAATGAATGAAAGGTCGAAAATATAAACCCCAAATGACTCTCATTGAAGTTTTTTTTCCCTGACGATATAGAATTTGTTGAAAGGAGTAAAAAATTTAGTCATTCTACATGACGTTTGCAATGAATATCACTTTAATACAATGGTGGATATTTAGTACATCATGGTAAAACAACAACTCGTTGACATTTAAATGAAGGTTAAAGCCTTCACTATTTAAAAGACATCATTTGGGTTGTTGCAAGCCAATTAATTTACTACACTCATCATGAACTTACCATTTCATCCTCTTCTCATTAATAGTGATACCCTCGGCGTCTAGAGGGTCAGTGTGTTAATCAGAGGATATCCGATATTGATCCTGTAATTTCTCGTTAAACACCTCTGAGTCTGAGTACTACGACAGAGAACTCGACATTTTCAAAACATGGCGATTTCGTCTATTGCTCTAGAAATTATACTGCGGTCAGAGTCATGATGAGTTTCAAATTTTCCACCTATTATTTAAGATCATCTATGGAACTAAAACCTCAGTGAACTCTCCTTTCCCCTCTCCCTCTCTCCCCCTCTCCCCCACCCTCTCTCTCTCTCTCCTTGAGAGGTAGGTTGTGTTTTGGTTGAGCTCCGGAAAATCACTTTTTGTGTAAGTAAAAGACCCGAGAGGTCCATGTTTTTTTTTTTGGTTAAATTATTTGGTTGATCTTATTTATCGTCTAGACCGTCCTCCTTTGTCAGGTTGTTGTTATTTTTTGTGTAAAACAAGGTTTTTTCCTCGTTTTTCTATCTTCCTTTTTTTTTTGCTCTGACTGGTCTGATGGCCAGTCAAGCAAACCCTCATGTATCGGGCCAGCCCGGCCTGGTGCCAGCTAGCCTTCCTGCTTTGAAGGCTGCTGGCCGCTCTGAAACTGTAACCCAAGGTGGTGATTTTTTTAGGAATGTGTCTAGGAACAATGGTGTTGCATTCCAAGCAGCTGAAAATGTGTCTATTCAAGCTTATATAGATTCATTTGTTAAGATTTTTCCCCCTAAGGATGTGATATCTGCGTCACGCATTTCCAATGGGCGCATTTCTGTGTATTTAAGCTCAAAAGATGCAGTAATTAATGCGGTCAATCATGGTTTAGAACATGACGGCACATACATTGAGCTTATTCCTTTAGTTCGCCCCACGACTCGGCTTATTCTTTCGAACGTTTATCCTGAGATTCCTAACGCTGTTTTAGCTGAAAACCTTTCTCCTTTTTGTAAGGTTGTTTCCCAAATTCGCCCTATTCCCCTTGGGTTGAAAAATAAACCTCTCACGCATATTATGAGTTTCAGGAGGCAGGTACAGGTACTGATTAATCCTAATGTAATCCCACCAGATTATATTAATTTTATCTTCTCTGGCACTAATTACCGAGTTTTTCTTTCTACGGAGTCTGTTAAATGTTTTAATTGTAATGAATTTGGACATATCTCGAGACATTGTAAGAAGAATCGAGAAAATTTTCAAAATGCGGCTCGAGGAGGGAGTGGTGTCTCGCGACCGTCCAGCTCGGCTGGTGCCGCTCCCCCTTCGAGTAAGGGTAAACTCATCTCCGACTCGTCTTTCAGTAGGGCCTCCCCCAAACGCTCTCAAGTGGTGCAACCATCTAAGACCCAACCTAACTCCACTGTTGTTTCTAGCCCCAAATCAATGCCAGAAAGTGACCCGGTGGAGGTCTTTTTGAACCTACCAGTAGAAACCCCCAAATCTCCTCAACCCCCTCGGGACCCCACCATTGTCTCGGTTAGCTCTGCGTCCTCACCGCACAAGGTCATAGGACCTCAGCATCTTCCAACGAACCCAGAGGCTTGTTTGCGTGTGCAGAGTTCAGAGGCAAATCGGGATACCTCTCCACCTCGCTCCCCAACTTTTCAGTCTCTTGATGATGACCCTCAAATATGGAAAACACCACCTGTTCCCTCAAGAAGTTTTTCTGATGTAGTCGCCAAGCGAAAACAGGCGTCTCCCGAACCAATTGCTGATGCTGCTGATGCTCCTTTTCTAACCCCCCTCCAAAGCTCTTCCCCCTTGCGGAAAATGGCGAAGAAGAGCTCCAGTTTAATGTTAAGTAAGTCCCCGTCACTGTCTCAAGCTCTTGATAGTGAGACACCTGTACCCTCCCCCGTACCCTCCCCCCTGACCTCCTCCATTGGGGATCCAGCCTCTGATACAGATTCTATGACATGTGATGATACACAAACAGATAATGATCTCCCAATGGAGGAGGCCATTCCCGTGACCCATGGCCCACTTTCCCAAGCTGAAGTCATAGAATTTTTGGCGAAAGTTAAGGGTAAAAAGAAACCCGCGCAGATAGCTAAACGCTATACCTCTAATATTCCCGGGTTAGTAAAACAGCTGAAACCTATGAAAAATAGCCCACTTTTAAATCGTAACATGCAGCAGAGAGTGTACAAACTGCTTAAAAGTCTTGATAAATAAATCTGAGTCAATTGTTTTTGTTTTTTTTTTCTCTATGTATATTTTTTATAAAATCTTTTTTATTGTTATGACTTTTTCACTGCTGACCCTGAACACCGGGGGATGTTCGGAAAAATCTCGGAATATTTCTTTTAAAATGTATATTGATCTTCTAACTTTAAATCCTGATATAATCTTATTACAAGAAACTTATAATTTAGTTGAAAACAGCCCCTGTTGGGGAGAGTGGTCTCACACCCCTTTTTGTTCACCCGGTACTACACGTGGGTCAGGAGTGACCACCTTTATAAATACGTCAAAAATTGATGTTTTGTCTTCAGAGTTTGTGTACAGTGGTTATATTTTGTATACCAAGCTTAATTTAAATAACAATATTTACCATTTGTATAATACTCTTATACCCCAAATTGATCAATTTGCACTTCGTGCCATTAACGCCCTCCATCAACACATTTTAAGTTGTTGCGATGGCATTTTTTTTGTGGGAGGAGATTTTAATTGTACTGAAGACCCTGGTATGGATCGTTTTTGTATGCCAGTAGAGCGCCGACCAAAAGTTGCAACTGCCCTAAAGAATGTTTTTAATACATTGTCTCTCTGTGATGCCTGGCGCAGATTTAATCCTTTTGAAAGAAAATACACTTGGCATAGGGTTAACCCAGTTTGTGCCAAGTCGCGACTTGATCGTATATATGTTCCCTTGTATCTTGCCTCTTCTATTCAATCATGTAAAATTATTCCCTGTTCTTTGTCTGATCATTCTGCTGTTTTATTGACCCTGATTTTCCCTGTTCGTCACCGAGGTGGGAGTGCGTACTGGAAGTTTAACAACTCCCTTCTTGAAGATGAGAATTATAGAGAGATAATTGTGAGTTTTTGGTCAGATTGGCAAAAATGCAAGTGTGATTTCCCGATGTCGCAACTTGGTGGGATTTCGGGAAAGTTCACATTAAAACGATTACTCAATGTTATAGCTCTAAGAAAGCACACGAAAAGCGTTTAGCATTTTCGGACATAAATAAAAAAATTGATCAACTTCAGTCTGCGCCAGACATCACAGAAGATACAAAGAAAGCACTTGTTGAGCAAAGACAAAATTTGAACTCTCTTTTGAAGAATGAGGCGCAGGGGGCACTCGTTAGATCCCGGTTTAAATATTTAAATGAAACAGATACGTGTTCGAAGTATTTTTTTAATATTGAGAAATCAAACTCATTGTCCAAGAGCATGAACTGCATTCGTCTCCCTTCGGGAGATATTTCTGTTGATCCTATTGTTATTAAGAAACATGTTCGGGATTTTTATCAACATCTCTATTCTAAAGTTCACACTGACAAGAGTGCCCTCAATGAATTATTAATAGATGTCAAAACACTCGACTCTTCCATTTCTGAGGACCTAGACTGTCCTCCAACGGTGGAAGAGTTTGATACTGCCGTTAAGCATCTTGGCAAAAATATATCCCCTGGTTTGGATGGTCTAACCTCAGAATTTTATCAATGTTTTTGGCCAACTCTTAAAACTGATTATTTGTCTGTTATTTTTTCTTCGCTTGAATCTGGTTCATTACCTCATTCTTTTCGTCGTGCTATCATTACTCTCCTTCCCAAAAAAGGAGATTTGACTGACATTTCCAATTGGCGCCCGGTTTCTCTTTTGAATACAGATTATAAAATTTTTGCCAAGATGCTTGCCGGCAGGCTTAAGCAATGTATTGATACTATTGTTGGAGAGGACCAAAGCTATTGTGTACCTGATCGTTCCATATACGATAACATTAACCTTATTCGAGACATTATTTATTATTCAAATGTTAATAATCTGCCTTTGGGCATTATTAATTTAGACCAAAAAAAAGCATTTGATAATGTAGATCATGATTATTTGTTTACTGTTTTGGAATCTATGGGTTTTGGTGATAACTTTATTTCTTATATACGAACACTGTACCAGGGTGCCGGGAGCCTCATTAAGGTAGGCGGGTCCCTGACTGCCCCTTTCTCTTTTGAAAAGGGGATACGCCAGGGGTGCCCTCTCTCGGGCCTTCTTTATTCTATTGTTATTGAGCCACTTCTAATTATGCTTCGAAAAAGATTGTCACTTTCTGCCTTTTCGATTGTTGATACCACAAACAAATGTGCGGTCTCAGCTTATGCTGATGATGTATCTATTTTCATTACGTCAGATGATGGTTTTAGTGTGGTTGAAGAAGCATACTCTGTCTTTAGCCGTGCCTCTGCGGCATGTCTAAATACAAAGAAATCACAAGGATTATGGGTTGGAAGCTGGATTGGGCGAAGTGACTCACCTTTAAATTTCGCTTGGAACAGTGAAGGTCTTCAGTTCCTTGGAGTTCATTTGGGCAACACAATTAATTATGGCAAACAAAATTGGGTTAGGTGTAAAGAAAAATTGAATAAAACTCTTTGTTCATGGTCGCACTTATTTTGTTCTTTGTCCTTTAAAGGGAAAATTATAATTGCTAACCAATTAGCTGCTTCGAAGATTTTTCATTTTTTGGCTGTTTTTTCTCCTCCGGGTAACATCCTTAATGAGCTCCAGAACCTTCTAGTTAACTTCGTCTGGTCCAACAAACGTCACTTGCTTAAAAAATGTATCTTATTTCAACAACCTGACAAAGGAGGACTTGGTCTTGTATGTCTTCAAGCACGCATTCTTTCTTATAGGTTTACAACACTTCAGCGGTTTTTAAATCTTTGTACTCATTTTGCATATAATTTAATGAGTCATTTTCTTCGATCCTATTGCAAACTGAATTTTGATTATCATTTATTTTATATTTTAACTGATAGTAGATTCTACACTAGTCTCCCAATGTTTTATAGTGAAGTTTTGCGTGCTTGGGCAGTATGTGGAGCTCGTATCAAAACACAACCTTCCTCGATCAACCATGTCTTTAACATGCCTATTAATAGTATTATGTTGATTAATGCAGCTGACGATGATGGTTTTTCCCCTACGCGACTCTTGGCGTGCGGAGTTAAACTGGTCCGTCACATGATTGATTCCACAACTGGCGCTTGGACTCACTCCAGAAACCTACAAGCAAAATTTGCAGGACCGTGGCGCCCACCATCTTTGCGTCTCCTTCAACGAGAACTATGTCATCTCCAGCAGGCACTCCAGACACTATTCCCTTCGCTCTTCGATGAAAGGGGGTGTTGTTTACCTTCGTGTAGCCTTCAGAACATTGCACTATCACCAGATGCACCCCTTGATTTTCTCTTGCCCCCTTACGAAAATGGACTCACCTTACCCTCCAGAGCTTTCTACAAAATTTTGAATAAAGCAATTAACAACTTACTACCTTCAACCACATCTCATTGGCATAAACGTGGCTATCTTCATCCGTCTTCAAAACTGCAATGGATTCTCATTTATCAACAGCCAACTTCGAAGAAGGAAGGGGACGTCCAGTTCAAGCTCTTTCACAATATCCTTTTCCCACTTACCGTGCTACATCACGTGAATCCAGACATTCCGTCGGCATGTGGATGGTGTAAGGAAAGGGGGACAATTGAACATTTATTTATACGGTGCCCAGCAATCCAACCTGTTCTAAACATGCTTCATGTGCTGATAAGTCGTCTTCTACCGAATCTACAAGTGGACTTTGACATCTACTGGTCCCTTATTCCGCACGCCAGGGGACGCAGTCGGGCGGCAGTTCATCTTGCAAATTACCTCATTGTCAGTTGCAAAAATGTTATTTATATGTTATACCGTACTTTGCGTTTCTCTGATCCCCTTATTGTTTGGCAACATCGCATTAAAAGTCGCATTTTAATTGACTTTACGTACTACAAAATATGTCATAATTTGGATGCTTTTTTGTCGAAATGGTCAATTAATGATACTTTGTTTATTCCAGGTGCGACTAATTTGACATGGTTGATATAAGGGTATTTCAGTTTTTGTTTTTTTTCTTTGTACGAAAAAAAAAAATACTATTTATGTATACTGTTACTTTAAAGTTTTACTTCATCATAAATAGCCAACAATTCAATGGTTATACGTCTATATTTGTTTTTAATATATAACTTGTATTGTTTGTTTTTTTAGTGCAAATTAGTTTGTAAATAATTACAATATCTGTAATAAAGATTAATTTTTAAAAGTCAAAAAAAGTCTCTCTCTCTCTCTCTCTTCCTGTTTTCATTTCTCATTTCTCATTTGCTTATAGGTTTTGTGTCCCTCTTTCTTCTCAGTATTTATCTCACTCTCAGTAAAAAAAAAAAAGAAGAAGAAAAAAAAAAAAAGTCTACCATCTTCCAGACCGCCACCTCTCTCTCTATATATATCTTTCTCTTTCTTTAAATCTCTCTCTCCCCCTTTCCACCTTTTCTGTTTAATTTCAGATTTGCTTATAGCTCATTCTTCAAAAATCCCCCTTTTTCAAATCGATTTAATTTATTCAACCTTTCTCACATTTCCTCAAAGTTTATTAAAGACCCCATATTCACCGTACTTCCTTTTCCGTAGTATATAGCAGCTTTAAATCTTGTAATTTCTTATTCCTTTTAACTTTTTTTTGGTATTTGTATTTTGATACACCTCTTTAAATAGTCAAGTCCCCTACCAGTCAAAACTGTCATGACTTTAATATTGCAAGTCATACACGTCAAATCGAACAACTAACGAGCAATTTCTACAAATAAACCCAATTTTATGACACGCTAATGAACAAAATAGAATCTCATGACACACGTCACCGTGATGGAAGGGAAATCTTTGCTAAAAGCCAATGAAATAGAGTTCCGTTTAATTTAATTTAGTCATTTGTTAAACTGGTCTGCCAGTAAGGCAGTAGATTGATGCTATGACTAAACTATATAGCAACGTAAATAGATTTATGGTGAATTGTGCGCAGGTGACGAAAAGCATTCGATCGGGAATAAAATTAATGGTGTCCGAGCCTGAAAATATCGTAGTAACTATCAAATTGTATATTTAGGCCTGACCCAGTTACAATTACGTTAAACTAAGAAACCATCATTTTCAAGAGAATACTTGGGAAGAAAAGTAATACCATGCAAATCTTCTGAAGAATTAGATGCTGCTTTATTTTCCAAAACAAATGCAGGGCCTGTTATCTGGAATGCTCTACCACAACATGTCTGACGATGCAATGCAGAAGACATTTCCAAAATTAAAGAAACTCAAACCCCGACTTTTCCAATCATGCATTGTAATTCTAGTCTAGTTCATATCATTTCCTGTGAGCCAGGGAGATGTTAACTCGGTGTTAAGTGTTATTAACACTTTTTGGCTAGCTCTCCACAGACTGTGATAGTATATCTATGCCATTTTGTACTACATGTATGTTATTGTTCAAATATATATTCTACTTTAGTTATGTCAGCGCTCTGATCAGTTTACTTTAAAATCGCTTTATAATAAACAGTTTATTTTTGTTATCATTATTAGTATCATCATAAGCATTATACTATCATCATGATTATTATTATTATTATCTTCCAGTTATGAAATGGTAAATTACAATATTGTTACAACATTTCACTTTCATTTAAACCAAGTTAACTGTGTTAACTAAAGTTGTCTATATGTTAACTCTCACAATTTTACCTTATGTCAACCTACAACCAGGAATTCATTAATAACAAATAACAGTTATAACTGGGCGTTGTGGCGTGCGCCTGTAATCCAGCTACCAGTGGAAGTTATAAACTGATTCAGCGGACCCAGGTTCGAGACTGAGTCACGTCTTTCGGATGGTGACGTTAAAGGTCGGTCCCAGACGTAAATAATCATATCTGATTGATACACGTCTGTAAAAACCCATTACACACACACCAATAACAGTGAACTATTTTCTGCTGTTTTTATGTACCTTCTTCTTGAAAAAAGCAATTCAACGGAAATTCACGAGGAGGAAAGAATACGGAACTTTAATATCAACCAATAATTCCACTCTTAAGTCTGCTGGTGCCATGTCGGACAGGACCTTGAACTGGGAACGGGAGAAGAAACCCGATGTTGAACTCATCACTCCTTTACCCTCTTACCAAACACAAAGCATCCCAGAGACGAGGGTGATAATTGATATGATTTCCTTGCTATTAAATCTACAGTCAGCAAAGGAGTACTGTAACAATAGAAATACCAACGGGGAGTAGCAGCGGTAGCGCCCCCCCCCCCCCCCCCTCACATTTCTCATACAGATTACAATCACATCTTCTGTCTTTCTTGGAACAAGAGATGTCCCATCTCCATCCCGAAAAGAACACAGATACAAACATTAATATACAAAACATAACTAATTTCTTTCGCATATTATCTTCAATCTACCAGTACATCTTTTTTCAAGGCAATGTGCAATACTCCATATTTTGGATGTACTAATTCATTCTGATTTTATAACTTTCAAAATGTACTTTAATCATCGAGGGACTATGTTTTACAAGCTCTGCTTTTTGTAGTTCCTCATTTCTCATGTTTTCTTCCTATCTCTTGTATAATCATGTCACGTTTCGTACATGTACTTTATATTTATTGCCAACTTATTTCAGTTGTTGTATATTGCTTTAATGTTATATTGTAATGTTTTGTGTTTTGGGCACATGAGACATAAAACGCTTAAACTGATATCTGACAGTTTTAAATGTGCTTGGAAAGAACGTTTTTTCTTAGACTTAAGTACATATTTATAACCTCATTTATGGGCACGACATTTTATTCCATGCAAAACTAATTATAGCCAGAGATGAGTTGAAATATCAAAATCGGAAAATACCATACGAGAGAAATACGATGTGCAACGAAGAAAGACAAAGACAAAAGGGGAAAAGGAAGACGAGGAGTAAGGGAAATTATTACAAGAGGGAGAGGGAGATGAAAAAGAGAAAACTAACTTCAAAAGAAGATTAGAGATAAGAGCTTTTTTTCAGTAATTGTCCTTGCTGAAATAGTGTTGTTTCTGTCTCTTTCAATTCACATACTGAAAGTACTTGAAAAAAATATATTATTGTCTATACCTTTTAAAACAGGCACACATGTTTGTACATGGAGAGAGCAGGGGAGCATTTCATCAAGTGTTTTGTCAGTGATTTTTACTGACAGATTTGCTCTCAGCCAATCAGTTGCAAGGATTTCAGTAGCTTATTACAGTTGTCGGTAAAAATTACTGACAAAACGCTTGAGGAAACGCTCCCCTGGCATTAGTCATAATTGATGTTATTCATTTCGACTTCCCGAAACATTTGTCATCCGTTGTCTGGGTTGAGCTAATAGTCATTCATATTTTTTTTAAATGAGCCCAAAATTAGAATTCAAGATGTCAATCAAAAACATGACATGAAAATGCTGAGGTCGGTTGCATTTGATGCTCGTCCGCATAATACGACAGTCACACCGACACTGTAAAAAAAAAATCGTTGAAATTACTCCAAAAAGTTCGTCAACGGATTGCCTTGATTATTAAGTATTTGTAACAGGGAATTTTAAGTAGAATTTACTTATTTTGCTTAATAAACATTTACTCAGTTAAATTGAGTTACATTAACGTAAATAATTTAAGTATTGTAATCATGATAGATAACAATTAAAAAAAAATTATGACATGATTATATTTGTACCCATCTAACATTCACTGACACTCTTTCAATTTAGGATTTAATTAAATTTCTACCACCATCACCAACAAACACTATTACATACGCTTTAATTCACAACTATTGAAAGGTGTGTGTGTAATGTGTGTGTAATTGGGTTTTTACAGACGTGTATCAATCAGATATGATTATTTACGTCTGGGACCGACCTTTAACGTCACCATCCGAAAGACGTGACTCAGTCTCGAACCTGGGTCCGCTAAATCAGTTTATAACTTCCACTGGTAGCTGGATTACAGGCGCACGCCACAACGCTCCGAATTTTATATATACATGATCGTAGCATCTTAAAAGGAAAAATGGTTGACAATTTTCCTGAAATATCAAGTATTGATTTGTTTTGAATCGAGTGACAATTAAAAATTGTCTTATCTTCTTATTTTTGCTTAAATGAATTAGGAAATAATTTAAGCTCCTTAAATTTTCATTCAACTACAAAAAAAAGAATTGTTTAATCCTAAAAAAGAGATTTACTTGGTCTTAATGAATATTCATGAATTATGTTAATTCTTATATTACGCACTGCACCAGTCTTTACTTTAAAAATAAGTACAATCAACATAAATTGTTTCAGTAATACGTACACTGACTTACTTTGAGTTAACAATATTAAATTGATACAAGTTGAAATGACTTAAATGTTCTTTTGTAGTTAATCTTACTTAAAATTTTCACGTATATTCTACTAAATTGAAAATTTGATTTATTATGACTTAAAATTAAATCGAGTGCTTGAGTGGCAAAACTTATGTTTTGAAGTAAATTCTGCATGGGAAATATAAGTAAAAGTTACTAATGGGCATATTATTTTTGACAGTGAACTAGACCGGTGTGGGGTCGGTTTGTCGGTGTGACCGTGGTATAAAGAGTCATGTGCTGCACCATTACAACAAAAAAGCCGTTTACAGGTAAAATGTCTGAAATATCAAACGTAAATTATTAGAAAATCCACTATATGTGATCAAAATGTAGTAACATTGTTGCCTACCACCACCGACCCCCACCACCACCACCACTACTACTTGGTCATCCAACATTTTGCTTCATACTTTATTTCGTTAAAATTTGATTGGGGTTAGAATGTATTCGATTGGGTTTGAGATTTGGTTACCGTCAGGATTATTTATAGCCCACGGTTGAAGATGGGAATTCGACGAGTGTAAGATGTTGATCAATAAAGGGGCCGTCATATATCCAAAACGGAGCCCGCCCGACTTCTCTGCGAGGTCAAAATGGCATTGTCGCCATGAATACGGCCGGAATGCGGTCGGTCTCTGCTCGAACGCTGCGGGCTCCGCCGCGTGTTTTAAGGGTCGGCTGACGTCCACAGGGCACAGAAACCTGCTCCCAATTCAGCGGTTTTCCAATGGCGAATTTTGAGGTCGCAGAGCTCGTAAACAGGTCGCCCGGAGATCGCTCGGGCATCGGAAAACATTCGATCGATATTCGGGCGGTAATCCGACGATTTTAGACCATTCTTTGGCTTTAAAATTCGGACGGAGGTCGGCAGAGCTGCGCGGCCGCCACACGGGCTCCCTACGATACTTGAACGACCCCCTTCCGTATCCCGCCCGACTTCTACAAAATCGGGCGTGCTTCGAGCGCGAACCGGTGTCGGGTCGGCGCCGGGCGGCTTCTAAGGGCCCCGGCCGGGCTCCTCCTGTCAAAGCAGGAATTTTGCCCCTTGGGTACGTATACTTTAACATAGATTTAACGCCCTTCTGGCTTCAAACAGACGACGATATTTTCGAGGCGCGGAGGCGTCTGAGGACGTCTGAGGAACTCGCCCGGGCGTCCCCCGGGTATCGAGCGGAACTTGCCCCGGCGTCGGGCGGGCACCGACAGAACTAGTGATCATCGACCGAAACTCGGACGACGTCCGCCCTTATGTCGAGCGGGCTTCGTCGGACTCGCGTTTGTTACTGACGGGCGCCGGGCGACATCTGATCTCTACTGTTCAAAGGGCTCCGTCCGAGCCCCGTCCAATAATATTGGACAGGGTAGATTTAAAGCGAAAAATACGCTCGACTCCCGGGCGGTTTTGAAATTTGGCGACTTTATGGCGATCTACAAATGTCGGCCGGATATCGTTGGATATGTGACGCAGGCATAAGCAACTGCCGTCGCCCATGTGCTGTACTGTCCAAAGAAACTCGAGTCAAATCGAATCATTGCAAATCAAATCGAATCGGATAAAATCAAATCGTTTATTGAATTAAACAATTCTTCTGGCATTCTTCATCACAAGTTGAATACATATAGAATATTATAAGGATTAAGATAAAGAATGGATGAATATGATGGATATGATAATTTCATGTAATATAATCTCATCTGATCTCACTATAGGCCATCGAGTACATATAATAGAAGAAAACTTGCATCAAAACAACAATGTCTTCAGCGTCAACATATATTTTTTTTGTCACTACGAGAGAGCGGGGAGATGAGAGGGGAGGGGGTGAACGCTTTGAGACGACGTGGAAACCACCTCACTTCCGCAAATATGTCTGATGACTCACATAATGACACAACAAACAACACAAAACCAGGCCAGGTTTGCATGGTAATTCGTGAACTATCCCGCCGAGACGGCTGCACACTTGGATCATTCTTGCTTAACCTCTGTGGAAAAAGCAAAACTTTTACAGTTAGTCACATCGTGACGCACTGATATTTTGCAATTCTTTTCCTGGGTGTATTAATTGTTTGGTCTGTATCATCTTTTTCAAATATTGTCGAGTTTTATTTTGAACAACGGGAAACAGAATGAATTCACTGAAGCAAGTTTAAAAAAAACAACTAAGATAGAATAATTATCTTTCGCATTAAATACAAATCATAACAGATTATGAAACAACAGTCCTCAGAGCAAACATGCAGGCCTTTATCATGAAAGACGCAGTACATGTGTAATATTTTGCAAATTTTTCCATGGTTTATTAATCATTTTGGTCAGTACTAAATTTCTCAAATAATTTCGATTTTTATTTGGTCAACAGGAAATAAAATGATTGAAGTCAATGAGATAACCAAAAGACTTAGAATTAGAAGAGAAACCTGAAATGGAAAGATATCTTACATCCTAAATACAAATGACAGCAAATTGATACAAATTCCTCAAAGGAACAAAAGTTCATTCACTACGATTATTATAGGCCTATATGACCTCTGTGCAAAAGCAAAACTCGAACTGCCAGTCAAACCGCAACGCTTTGATATTTTGCAATACTCTTCCTGTGTTCGAAATGTTTATTCCGTTATTGTCTTATTCAATCACTACAGACTGAATGCCGAGTTTTAATTGGTCAACAGGAAATAGGATAAAGTCAACGAAATAATATCGAAAACTTAAATTGAATACATTAATATTATGAATATCCTCAACCTTTAAAAAACAGTCATAACAAATTATAATAGGTTTATCCTAAACGTGCGAAAGGAACGAAGCTCTCTTTGTCAAAATCGTTGAATGTTTGAAGTTATTTTCATGTGTTTTCGTAAATTGAAATGTAGGCCTCATTCTGTCATTCAAATGTAGGCGCCAAACATGTTATTTCTTTAAAATTGTGACAATCTCCCGATGGAAACCAAATGAAAATAACCGCAAATAAAATGCATACACCAGCTTTGAGGATTTTGTTATGATCCACATGACACATTATGTTCGTGAAACTGTACCTAAAGTGGCAGAATTAATGATTAAAAGCGCAAGATTCAGTGGCGGAACCAAACCTTTCTTGCGCGGGGCGCCGGCGGGGGGGGGGGGGGCACAATTCGCCAAGATCTCTGACATGCAAGTAAGCAAGCAAGCAAGCAAAACCAAAACATTTTTTTTTTTAATCATAAGAACACATTTGTGCACATATATTTTTTTTCTTAATGTACTTTAGGTATGCCATAGTTGGTTTGCGGGAGGGGGGGGGGGCGTGCCCCTGGATCCCTGAGTTTCATTTTGGCAGTTTTCGTTTAACTTTCTCTCAGGATCGTTCAAACTGAAGAGTTTGGGAACTTGTCATTCGCTGCTGCTGTGACATCTGGTACTTAATCACTATTAACATGTAGGATGTATGCGCATCCCTCCAGGAAGCAGCGAATAAAAAGATGACCATGCCGATGGCAGATGAAATACAGCAGATACTAGTAGTCTAATTCAGTGGCGTAGCGCTAACCCAGCCATTGAGGGGACACTGGCATCATGGGGCACCGGTTTTACTAGATGAATGAGATATAAATTAACAAGCTTGCAGATTAGGGAGAGTGTTGGAGGGGGTCCTATCATCTTTTTTCATGCTCATTCACCCCTCTTCCTTTAATTCTCCTCTAATTTTCTTTCTTTATTAATTTTTCTTGTTGTCGCCGTTCGATTAGAATAGCATGTGCCCCCGTTCCCCCTTAGCTAAGCCGCGGAGTCTATCCATCACGTTTTATGTGATGGGTGGAGCACTATTTCGCCTTCTGGTGATAATTTTTAGGTATTATTGGTTTATCAGGAAGTTAAAGTCAGATTAATGTTGTCAAAAAGGCAGTATAGGAATCAAAGACACGGGCCATATTCATCAGGTCCACTGTGTCATTAATTTAAATGTCATTTTGTTTCAGCGACAGTTGCAATTTAATCTTTGGGGAAAATAAAAAATATGCATTAGTACATGATTGTTATCTTTAAATCCATTTGCAGTTCATATGTTCCACATTGTTCATATGTCTTGTGTGGGTTTTTAAAAAAATCATTATTAATTAGAAAGATAAATCAAAACCTTTGAAATACTAGATTTGCTCTTTAGATTACATTTTGTCATTTAAATTATGTATTTCACTGATTATGATAACTATAATTTACATGTACATGTACAGGGTTAATGCCTCAACGGAACCCAAGAGGTTCTTTTGCAATTATACTCCTTAATTTCACTTATGTTTATACCTTTATTCGTATGAAGGCATTACTTGTCTTGCAAAATTTCTTTATATTATGTATTTATTTATATACATCTTTTTTATAATGGAATTTTGAAATAAATTTAGAACTATGAACTTGGAACTTATAGATAGTGTTCAAATATAATTTCAAATCAATACTTCGATGCCTGTAAGATTCCGATTATTTTGACAACAACATGATAAACTACAAGGTGGGTTATCCAAGTTTGGAGTAAAAAGATTAAGACCTGGGAAAGATTTTATAGATAATCTCCATGGCAACTGTCAGAAACAATCTTTACATTTGCGAGCATCTTCTTCCGCTTGTCATATGGGTGGGAACTTTGGAAGCCAGCACAAACTTCTAAGACAGGACATCCGAATGGTAATCAAGAAAGTTGGATCCTCGAATCGAAATTTGGATATGTTTCTAAAATTTTGTAAATTAACAGGCCCATGCCTTCTCCCGATTCAGTATCCTGAACGCTATTCGAAATACGTGTAACATACACGAAGGTAGACTATGATAATCTTTCCCTTTGAATATAATGTCATTTCAGTTCCTCACTAAGGTATTGTCCGAACGATAATTGTTGTTGGAAAGGGATTATAAGCGAAGAAACATATTTTATGACACATACTTTACTAATTAAGTGCTCAGTGATTTGGAGGTCCATTAGCGCTCACTAAACTTTTGGACAAAGCTAAATCGAAATTAATTTCGAAATATGCCGGGATCACTTGAAAAACAGTTTGTACTAATTTTGAGAAAAACAAACTTTTTCATGGGGACAAAATAAGTGAATGGACACTATTTCAGAATTGTTGTATTTGACGTGTCACATAAGATTTAAAGGATCCACAGAAGATGTTCTAGATATTTATCTTTGGGGGGTTTTTTTAAATTATTTTTGCTAAATGTAATTTCTTTAATTTAAGGTCTAGTTCCTTGTGGCGTGGTTATAGTTTTTGTAACTCTTAAAGGGATACTCAACCGCAGATTGTGGACGCTTTTATGCTGCGAGAGGGCACCGTGATCGTTACCTCATCATTCCGTTGCCCCGCGGGGCGCAAACTTCGGCCAGACTGGTCGCCGCACAACACGCACGCTCCGCCTGAGCTCGAGCTCTCGCGCGAGATTCGTTCGGCTTCGTGCAATCCGAAATGTAATCCCAGCAGTCCGACGGACGCGTTCGACGCACAAACTTTGTGTGCGAGTGAACGGGACTTACGCAATCCTGACTTTCCCCACGGCCGACTGGTGGCGTATCCCTTTAACATTATGGTCGAGACAAACTTTAATAGAATGATCAAGACTTGACCATCACACTTGAGTTCATGTATAGTATCGCCCCTCCCCCGGGATCCCTAAATATAGCCAGGTTTTTCATGGGGGCATCGTCGAACAGGGGCGTATCCAGCCTTCATGGCCCTTCGCCTTTCTAATTCACTGCATGAGCACCCGACGTAATGGGGGAAATAACATTTCCGACAAGACTTGAAATAACCATAATTTGTAGCCTCATGAAATAATCGATGAGACCTGCAGAAGGAAGCGTTTTGACCCCATTACTGAATATTTTTGTAAGTCGGTGATTCTCTATTTGAAGAGCTTAATTCCAAAAGGGGCTAAATCCATTTTGACTGAAATTGATTTTTAAAGATAAATATGTGCATCTCAGACATGGGAATCAAATGCGCCATATCGCATTTAAAATATTTTTTGCAAAATTGAAAAAAAAAATGTTACAAATTTAGGTTTCATTCCAAAAAGAGCTAAATCCACTATGGTAATTTAGGATTTGTTCATTTAACCACATTCCCTAAAGTTGTGTAATAAGATTTTTAAGCACATGGTGTGGCTACTAGTCTACATCATCAGTGCAAAATTTTGATATAATTGACCGAGTTTAATATTTTTATGAATATTTTTGGATTTAGCTCCTTTTGGAATGAAACATCGAAAAATCCCCGTCTTTAAAAAAAGATGAGAGATTCCTTAGAAATTTTTCTTTTTCATTCTCAAGAAATAAACATCTAAAAAGATGTAAAATGGGCTCTGGTATCAATATTAATTTGTTTCCTGTTGAATGTAATTGTTAAGCGTCTTTAAATGTGCAGAAATTAAAATTATTAAAATTTAATAAAAATTGAAATTAATTGCTAGATTTTGAAAACATGATTTAATTAATCTAAGACAATAGCCCTATCATATATATCACAATAAAGTAACAGAGGACGAGGGAAAGTGGTAAATAACAAAAAACCTTAATTTACTCAAAAATGCTCAATGTGGATTTAGCTCCTTTTGGAATGAAACTCTTAATTTTCAGAATGCATTTGGGGGATTCTAAACGAAGTTTTACTAGAAGAACAGTCAGAGTACGGATGTATTTGCAAATTTACTTCCACAGATGGAAATAAAAGTAGTGCAATTTACTGCAATATATTTTACTTTGACGTTCATGGATCGAATTGGATTGAATTGAATAGAAATGGTTTATTTATTAAAATTTCATTGCATTGTGAAATCTTTTAAAAACAATGTACTGTAATAAATAAGAGTATACATAAATACTCTGTCATAAATATACAATTTACCTTCTAAGAAAAGATCTTAAAAATAAATAATATTTAATAATGGATTTAAATTCATGTATATAAACCTCCTTCATTATACGGATTTGTATGGTGGCTCTGAAGGGCCACGCAGACGCAAAAATTGACGTATATATATGCAACAATTTTCTTGTCGTTTACGTCCAAGACGTGAACACAAAGAAAATTGACGTATATCTATGCAACAATTTTCTTGTCGTTTACGTCCAAGACGCGAACACAAAGAAAATTGACGTATATCTATGCAACAATTTTCTTGTCGTTTACGTCCAAGACGCGAACACAAAGAAAATTGACGTATACCTATGCAACAATTTTGGGGGTAATTTTTTCATTTTTCTATACTCAATGGCCCTCAAGGGACACGCAGACGCAAAAATTGACGTATATATATGCGACATTTTTCTGTTCCTTTACGTCAAAGACGTAAAAGAACAGAAAAAACCGTTAAATATTCACGTCAAATATTTACGTCTGTGTCTACCAAAAGGGACACGCAGACGTAAATATTTGACGTGAATTTCGTGAGTATAATATAGAAGCTGAAGCTTTGGGGAAATGATACTGCTTGCATGTTATACCTTCTCTCTGTCTTTCCTCGTGTATATTCAAAGTCAATGAGGAGGCGACGTATACATATAGAAACGGAATACATGGGGACGGGATGGGTTGCCTTCTCTGAGCTTCAGCCAACTCTTCTAGAAATAAGATGTCTTTCTGCTTTCTCTTATATCTATTCACGCAAGGCTATTGTCAACATCCACCCCATACCTTTTGATTGACACCAACCCGCTCCGTCATATCTTGTTATAATTCGGCAAACGTAGAGCAAGATATTAGCACTTACTATTTATACATAAAAAGGCTTTCATCTTAGATTAAAACGCCTTGAGATTATTTTGTATATCTACGTCTTAAAAAAAGGGGGAGGAATTCATAAAATTTCATGTTGTGCCCTTCTGCTAGGCAAACGCCGGACTGTCATGCATTCCGCATTAGACATAGTCTGCATGTTTGTATGGAATGACGATAATCATTCTTGGTCTTCTTGGGGTTCAAAGCGTAGGGGTAATGAATCTATTTTTTTTTTTTTTTTTTCTCATCTTTGAGATGATCAGAGTTACCGTGTTCTGTTATATTTTCAAGTACAAATTAAAGGGATAATCTGGTTTAAATGATATTGAAAAATAATAATTCTGGTCAATGAAGCACATATATAGCGCAATTTATATAACCATCTAAACAAGACATCGCTAATGATGTAGAATGTGTTTGGTATAAGGAGGTACAACGAGGGGATGGTCCTGGTACGTACGTACTTAAGCCTGGAACGTAAACTATCTTCCTAAATTACTTCCCAATCATTAATGAGGATAAAATAATTATCTTGGATCGTGATCAAGAAAACGTTCGGAATGAGAAGAGGGCATGGCGGCAGGGGCGTGCATCCGTTGTTTCCAATTATCAGAGTGGCTTTCGAATCTTTACTACTGCCAGTCATTTTTATGACCAAGTTGGCCATTATCCTGTTTGGATATTTAGAAATAAGATGCAATATTACGGATGTATGTATTCCGTGACGGAAAATGATATTGCCAGAAATATTTATTTGTATTTGAATCCATGGTTTTAAACATCATGCCTCCGCCTAGCAACCAGACTAATAAGCAATGAATGATTTCTCTCTAAAACTTAAAGTGTGAAACTAACATTTAAAAAAACTTGGGGCAAGTCGTTTCGTTTCACTATTTATTTCATTTCGTTTCATTTATTTGTTCAACATTCATTTGACATGAGTAATTTTTTTTTGGCCCACGTACAACGGAGAATAGTATTGACAAGTGGGACAGTGTTTTCAAAATGCTATATCTCATTATTCACTATGCTGGATCTAACACTTTAAAGGTGCATCTGACATGTTAAAAAGTGCAAAATGCTGGTACTCCTAGGATATTTTAAACGTTAATTCAGAGGATCGATCAAAAGAAGTAATTCGACTTGTAATGTAATTCCACAATACTTATTGTTATATCCTTTGAAAAATGAAAAATGTAATGAAATAAAATCTAAATCTGAAATGTATTCTTCTGCACTCTCTTCTTATTTATTTTTTTCTTCTTGAAACTTTCTATTATCTGTATATTTTCTTGTTTTTCTTTTCTTTTATTTACTTTTATGTTCTTGTTTTTTTTGGAATGTTTTGTTTGTTTGTTTTGATTTCTTCTCCTTCTTCTCGTCTTTTCTTATTCTTCTCATTCCGTCTTGGCTTTTAAGAATGATGTCATCACGGCGTGGAAACATCATCAATGCTTATTTCAAGATCAACACATACGGACCAGAGCTTCTTGTTGACCGTCTCCAGATCAAAATCGGGGATGTATCTAGTAGGCCTATATAGCATTCCTGTGAATTAAACTCTCCTTGCATATAACGAGGACAGCACTTGATTACTGGAAAAGGCAGAAGAGATGGAGAGAGAGGAGGAGGAAGAGATAGGAGAGAGAAAACGAGAGAGTCAAGAAGGGAGAGAGAGAGACGGGGAGACGAGAGATAAGAGAGAGAGAGAGAGAGAAATAATGAGAGGGAGAGAAGGAAGAGAGAAAGGAGAGGGGGAGGGGAGAGAGGGGAGAGAGGGGAGAGGGGAGAGAGAAGGAGATAGAGAGAGAAGGAGATAGAGAGAAGAGGGGAAGAGGGGGAGAGAGAGGGGGATAGGTAGAAGAGAGTAACGAGAGAGTGGAGAGTGACACAGAGAGAAAGAGGGAGAGAGAGTCGAAAGTGACAGAGAGAGGGAGAGGGAGGGGGATATTGAGAGGGTGAAATAAAGCGATAAAGCCGTCTTCTCTTGATCCATATAACATTTCTAACTTGTTAAAGCATATACTGGCATGTGCATCTCAAGGACCGCTAGATATTTCAAATGAGAAGATCGTTATGACATCTTACATTCTCTCCATAACTACTATAAGATGATTGCTTTAACACCTTTCATCATGAGAGATGTAGGGATGACGTCATCCGGAAACTATTTCCTTTACCTGCTATATTTGAGATTTATCCGTTATTTTTGTCCGTTAATTTCGATAGCAAACAAGACGAGTAGGTCCAGTCGCTGATAGCGCCTGCTATTCGAACGATGATGAGTTTCATTCAAGTTTGAGCATCTATCTTTGATAAATTTATGCCTGTAATTTAACAGAATTACAATCCACGATAATCTCAGGAAAAGGAAAGAAAAGAAATATCGTGATGAATAGAATGAACCGACAGAGGCCTTTGCAAAAATGATAATTAAGAGCGCTAAAATTGCTATGAAATTATTCAACATTTGCTTCTATCAAACTGACATTGTTTCTAGTTATAATTTTAAAGGCTTGAAAATTGAGAGGGTAGGATTGAAATCTTACAGAACTACATAACGTATAAAATTTATTTAAAAAAACAACAACAAGAAACGAACAAAAATAACTTCTAAAAGTACGACCAACCTGCCGTGTTCTGGTTGATAACTTTAGCGTACACCCCAGATGTACTCAAGATTAATGACTATCGTTATTGATTTATTACACTATCTAAATCTCCTATTAGACTCTGCCACAAGCAGTTAAGTCAATGACAAAACAAGTTCAGAACTCAATTAGTCAACTTTTCATTCAGAAGTACAACTATTTTTTTTTTCTCAGGCCCGTGTCAACTGCTATCAAGCAGAGGAGTATCCAGAGATTGATAAACAATGGAGGGCCAGGAGGGGGGGGGGGGGGTGTATAAGGGCTGATAATTCACTTGCCTCACCTAAACGCAACTATACATGCAGAGTTCTAAATGACTCTGGCAGACTGAGGCGTCGAATTATTTTTCAAGATTCTAGGTAGGTGAGCGGTGAGGGCAAAGATATTGACTGGAAACATACCTCGCTTTGGATACTGTCCATCCCATAATCATCGGTCTACGGGCAAATATTTTGCCAGCCAGCGTGGTCAGGGGAAGGGGTTGTCGTCTCTTGCCCGAATATTAAGTTTCTTATTTCTTCTAGCACTTTAGTACAGTGAAAATGTAATTTTGCCATCAAAATTTACTGTAAAAATTCTATAACAGAACACGTCGCTGCCCAAATTTTATGATATTTGTCATTTCAAAATTGTCGGGGCTGCAGCTGTCCCCACCCCATAATTTTTCTACACATAATATGCCCATAATTATTGGTCCATACATTCCCAACCATTCCGCCCTTTTTGATGCCCTTGAACAATAAAATGTCTCTCATGAGGGAAAAATCACTTATCCTATTTTTATATACCATTTAATTATTTATGATAATTATTTTCTGTTTGAAGGCTCATCTTCCACTAACCATGACAACTGCCGATAATTATTGGTCAGTACATCCCCCAACTCCCATTACTAACTCCAATGATTATGCATATATAGCCTCCAACCACAGTTACGCAAAGGGGACATGTCTCACAAGGCCAACACAGGCTTTATTTTTAATTTCTCCCGTTGCATTTTCTCATAATTCAATACAGGCTAACTGATACTCATATCTAATTGTTGCTTTTTTATGAAAGGAAATATCAAATATATGTTTGTCACGTACAAATCTTTGTACATTATAGAAATGAAAATAAATAAATGAACTGAACCAAAAAACCCCTGTAATATACGTCATGGGTACATTATTATTATTATTATTATGACATAATTATCTATTTAATAATCGTACCACATGGTATGACGTAATACTCATCGAAATACATAATTAAACTTGGCTAAATAGGCCTACCTCCACCCCCCCCCCCCATCAAAGTAGGGCTATATATCTTAACCCTAATCACATACGGCCAGAATATCTGCTAATGACCAGTTCACTAGTTACTGACCACCATCAATCATTTGACCAATGGTCTTTCCCGTCCCGATGGCAGGAAATCATCATTTAGAAAGTTTTCTGATATGGTTCCTCTCTGTCTCCGAAATGTATGACGTCATAGAGGGACCTACTTCATGCCGCTTTAAATTATTTATCTATCAAAGAGCATAAGCTTACATACTACACACAGGTCACATGATATTGAGTCTGTTTGCACAATAGATGTTTAAATAAATTTCAACGCACATTATGTCTACTTACCCGTTATATAAAGTTCTGATAGTGAAATGTAATTTTGAATGAAACGTGTTAAATATGGTCTTATACTAATTCAATATGTATCAAAAGAATTTTGCTAATGCCAGATATTTTGATATATATTTCGCCCATAATTTCCAGTGGATTTTATAAGGAGCTCCTCATCGATTTCACATCCCTGTCTATGCCGAAGCGCGTCGCATTGCAACCTATCCGAAGTCCGTACACATTTTCGCACACACAGCTGTCCGTCGGTTTTGCATACATTTATCAGAAATAAATCATCGTTGATTTCTTCTATGTTTGAGATCCCACTTAAAAGCTTAGTATCTTACTTTTTATCAACCAAAATCAAAGAAATCTGTCAAAAAGTCTGTTGGACATCTTGCAACTAAACATGAGCTTCAAAATGACAATTTTCCCCTTAAAAAAATATATTAGCGCCAAATAATTTCATTAGCATTTCACGGATTACCAGTGAAGAGTTTAAATGGAAAATGAACGAGGTAAGACCCCATTCAAATTTGAAGAGCCTTATTGGACAATTTATAAACAAAAAATAAAAAAAATCTGTGATCACTTTTTCCTTCTTGTCTTCCCGTGGGATGTAGCCGGGTTGTGATTTTCAGAGAACTTGATTTCCAGAAAGGTTTTATTTAAATCTGCTGTACTAGTACATCATATAGATCCAAACAGCCCATCTTCTTCATGATAAGCGATTAAGAATCACTTTCAACCACATTCGCTCGAAAAAAAACCTTTTAGCTGTTAAACATCAGAAATAAGTGACATCAATTCAATAATTTAAAGGTTGTGGCATGGAAGTGTTGCCACCATTCGTTTCGAAAGGGGTTTCTGACGTAGTTACTATACTTAAAAAACGACATTTTAGTAAAATCGCTATGTTTGAATTGAAATAAAAATAGGCCTGTAGATGTTGTATCAATCAATGGAATAGAAAATGACGTAGGGTGGATCCAGGCACTGAAGGATGGGGGGGGGGGGGGGGGGGGGCAACACAAATATATGTTGGATGAAATGTAAAAGAACAAGGACAAATAGGTTGTAGGCCTACAGTGAGGGGAGGGTGTCGGAGAGTCGTATCATCTTTCCCCCAGTTTCTCTCATTATCTTCTTTTCTTCATAAACCTTTCTTTCCTTCCTTTTCTTTTTTTTTTTCATCATTCGATGCCTCCATTCGCCTTTAGAAAGAGATATGTATACGTTGGCCATGTTGGCAGAGCCAAACTGGACATGAACCACGCAAATACTGCTGTTAAACTGTCCGTGCCCAGAATTGTATTTATCAAGGTGTCAAAATAAAGATGATCTTTGTGTACCGATCACAACGAAATTTAGGTTTGAATCTGGATTTCTTTTAGAAATAGTTGTTATTGACACCGTATAATGTGAAGATGTCTTCCACCATGCTATTATTATGTTGCGACGCGGGAGGTATAAAAAGCTCATTGAATAAATGACACTTGGCACGGGTTCAGAACATTTATTGTTGAAAAATCCCTTCCTCCCCCTGCATGGAGGTGATGAATAGATCATTAAACCCTGCTGAACAATATGTTCAGTTCAATGTTGTACACAATTTGTAGCAGCATTACATCTTGCTTTGCAACCACTGGTTGTCATCAGGTAACACCAGGTACTTTTGCCATCACTAACACTTGATATTTTTCAGATGACGAAGGATAACGCAGACTAGAGGGTTGCCAGTGTTTCATACTTTCTTTTACTCATAAATGTCTCATATTAATAACAACGTGTGCTGGAATAACAGTAGAAGAAAGTTGCTCATCCTGGCCAAACTATTTGCTCCAATTAGACGAACTGCCATTATCAGGTAAGTTATTGTCGAATGTAGATGACATTAGCTATAGAAACACGGCAAGAATTCACAGAGTTTGAGCAATGTGATAAAAAGCTTTAGCATAGGTCTGGGTGTATTGTGTAGAGTAATACAATAAAATGCTCGAAAATCTATACGGCACCGAAATCCAAGAAGACGACGAAATGAATCACTATAAAATTATTGTTTGGTTGCGCCGGTGCAAATAGACCTGTATATATATTCAAATTTTATGCATATTAAGCCTTGGAAGGACTAGGCTATTTTCTGCTCCTCCTGGCTAGGGAAGGGGCGTGATCTTTGCTACAAAAATTACCAATCACAAACCTCAGACATAAAAGAGAACTGCATTAAGCTGATTTAATGAAAGAGAAGCACTTATAATTTTGACGATATGCAGAATTAAACAACTAACTTGCTTATTCACAATTGAAGGTTTTCGGTAACACCATGTGGGAGCCTCTGTGAAAAGGCTGTTGATATATTCTTTCGTGAAAAATAACCCACTTATGGGGCGTTTAGAGGAATTTAGGAGAAGTGAAAGGAAAGGAAAGCCTTCAATTGTAAATACTCACTAACCATGGAAACCTACAGAGAACATCTAAACTTGCTTATGTTTATAATATCACTTAAAGATAAAGTTCAGTTCTGGTCATGAGACTGAATTGTGAAAGAAACTGTCTCAAAGCAATTGGGAAAGGTGGATTATATAGCAAATAAGAATTTACCTGTTCACAAATATATTCAAATTTTATGCATAATTTTAAAACAAAGGTTGTTCTTGACAACCTGAAAGCTTGTCAGAAGCTTGTCAGACATATCAACAAGTATTCAAGTAATGTATGCAAACTAGATTCCAAGTATTGTAGTTCATTCATTAATAACAGGTTAATGGAATACCTCGTTACTAGGTCCCCAGGAAAGAAACATCCATACATTAGAATAACTTTGTGAACAGATCTATATTGCTCAGCGGCTATTTTCCTGCACTAACCGAATTCATAACTTCAACACTGGACGAAACCATAACCAATGCTCTAAACATAACATTAAATAAAATTAAACATAACCCTATATCTTTCACTTAATAAAACCAGGAGCAATTGTCGCTGTAGGATCTGTCGAAAGACCAATTTTTTGTTATTAATAACTTTGTAAGTGGACAAGCTAGAATTACAAATGAAGTATTTTAACATATTCTAAGGCATATGAAGGAATATGAAACATAATGAGCTCAAAATGCCGCCCTTTTACTTTTTTATCAGTAATGCTGCAAAGTAGACAAGCTAGTAATGTAAATGAAGGGACCTTTGCAAATATAGTTTGCGACATAATTGTATATCAATCAAATATACCTTGCACCGAGAGGCTCCAGATGAAAGTATGGATTCTCTGAGGTGTGATTGGCAAAACTATGCTAGTCAACGAACAATCCATAATTTCAATTGGTGCCTCGAAAAGAGTGCATGATATATTTTGATTTATATCCTACAAGAGTAGGCCTAGATATACAAAAAAAAAAAAAACAACCAACAAACAAACAAATGTAGAATCAGAGTAGACCCACATACATGTTCAATGAGAGCATGGACTGAGAGGCTCGTCACGCACAAACATTATCGCCATACATTGTCGAGATATCGATAGCTTCGTAATATCCAGAATAACAAAAAAGTGACGTCAAAATATCGGTATAGCGAAAATATACGGGGGTCTGACGTCACGCGATATCCATTTTTTTTTTCTTCATGGTGCAAGTATTTTATGTCACGTGAGACATTCTTGACCAATCCTTGCAAGATAATTTCATGATGTAAGATATAAAAAAAAACATGTTAAAGGGATAGTTCACCCTGACGTAAAGTTGGTTTTAATAAACGCAGAGAAACAAAAGAAACATATCAGTGAAGGTTTGGCGAAAATCCGTTAAAGAATTATGGAGTTATAGATTTTTAAAGTTTTGATTTTGTGACGTCACATGCGAGCAGCTCGCCCATGTGTCATGTGATATAAATTCCAGAAAATTACATTTTCTCAGAAAAATGGAAATGGTGTTACTTGTGCATTCAATATAACATCTTAAACATCATTTCACACCCGCTCCTCTAAGAAAAATATCTTCAGTCATCATGAACCATTGAAAAATGGGAATTTATAGAATTTATATTACAGACGTATGGGGTAGCTGCTCGCATATGACGTCACAAATTTAAACCTTAAAACACCCATAACTCTCTTATTCCTTGATGGATTTTTGTCAAACCTTCACCAATGTTTTTCTCTTATTTTTCTGCTTTTATTAAAACCAACTTATTGTCAGGGTGAACTATCCCTTTAAATGTGCAAAATGGTGTGGGGGTATTAGCGGTAATGTTGAATTAAAAACTATGGGTCCTTTGTCAATTTATATTCTATAAAATTATGATCTCTTTTAACATGTTTAATGCTTCCTATAATCATATCAGGTGTATTACCCAGAAACATACTCAAACCGACTCTTCGTGATTAGGAATATACGTTGTAACCATGGTAACACTCACCCTCGCCTCCATCCTCCTCCTTGCTATCACCTTGCATCCAACATCATCAGAATACATGTGCATTGATGTTGGAGGACCTTTCTGCTCTTGGGATTTTGGTAAGTGATGAATTTGTAAAACTAATGAAATAAAGATACAAATTTGCACCTGAAGCAAGTGTAATGGCAGTGAACGTAATAAGGGTGCACCATTGAATGTTTTAGGGTTCGACCTTTCTTTGGGCCAATGTTGCACCCTTCTCGCCTCAGAGTGCAAAGCACCTTCTGAAGTTCTAATTTACACCATTATAGACAGCTGTGCTGCTATTGTACGTTTTGGGATGTAAATTCAAATCTTCTCACTGCTATATTGCTGGGTACAATATTGCGTATTCCTAATGCCCTACAGGTCTTTCGGTATGACTCTGTAATTACCATCTAGGGCAATTCAATTCAATTCAAATTAACATTTATTTTTTCCATCGATTCTGCGGACATTTAACATCTGTTTAAAGAGTACAATTTATATAAAGTAACATGAATAGACTGAAAGAACTTTCAATACATTAAAAGAAATTACAATTTCTGCAACTAGGATGGTGGAATTTTTCAAAGGGTGGTGTGCTCTGACTAAAAATTGTATTCTTGAGGGGGTGGGGAGGGCACTTACAAGGGTTGAATACAAAGCTTCATTAACTATTGCAAAGAGACATAGCTCAATCCCTCCCTCTTGATAAACTTTGTAATCATAAATATAAATTTTAAGGTTATTTTTCTCTATGAGTTTGAAGGTGTTGCATAATTCTTATGTTATAACTTAACATTGCAATTGATTTTGGGGGAACCAAAAAGGATATCTGGGGATTTAGTAGGGAAATTATTTGTTAGTATGTGCAATACATTTGAGTACGTGGGCACCAGTAATTCAGAGGAGCACCTTTTTAGCATGAATAAGGCACCATGTTTTAAAGGGGTTCTTTCTAATAGCTGCGATAAAAGGGGCTCTTTGAACAGCGATTTGGGCACTAGGTAGTAGAAAAGGGGATTTTTTTCTGTTGTTGAAAAGGGACACCTTAGGCACTTTGAAAGGTAGTGTTCTGTGCCTCCCCAATCCCCTTAATATGCTTCAACTTGTCACACCAGTAGCTGATAATAACCTTTTTGTATGGTGGAGATGCTGGCTGCAGTCACACCCCCAGACCGACCCCAAACCGACCATAAAGCGATACAATTTTGTGCCATTCGTGGTTCCGGAAGAGCGGGGAGCATCCAGAATGCGTTCGGGTTAGAGTCGGGCTTAAAAGTCGGGATGTAGTCGGTATCATTACCAAGTTTAGTTTGGCTGTTGTCGGCCGCACTGTGTCCGAATCAAAACTGATACAATACCGAATGATTACTCGATGGAGTTTGTTCGCCCGACACCCCGCCCGAACATGGCCTGTATGAACACCGACAACAAACTGATGCAAGCCCCCAGTAGCTACATGTAAAACGCATATAGGCTGGGGTAATTATCCAGTTCTTGCTAGATCTGGTCATGACATTGATTTCTCTTTTAAAGATCCACTTTCTAACCCGAAAATTACCGGGGTCTTCTCCTTCTTCTTCTTCCTCTGGCCAAGGAGCGCTCCTTGCTCTGCCTAAACTTATCAACTCAAAATACAAAATATATTTGCAGATTTTGAATGGCAGCACATAAATATGAATTGTTTTATGCACTTAACCTACCATTTGTAGCAAAACTTTAATAAATAAAAGTAAAGGCGAAGAATAAAAACTACCGAGCGCTAGATTTTCTTTTTTCCATTTTTAACCTCTAAATTGAAATTTCTCGCGCATTTTGCCAATAAGTAATAAAATACCAAGGGAGCACTGTAACAGAGCGTTAGAGCTTCTTTTACATTTTTAACATGGGAAAATGCTAGTCTATTTACATCTTCCTATGAATTAAATTCCTTATGAAATTATTCAAGGAATTTAGTTGGCAACGAAAGATATGGATATTATTCAAATGTTGAGCTTTTGAAAATGGTATCTTAAATACTTTTTGTTATAGGGTCGCAAAATGTTACAAGATCATGATAAAACCAACATCCTCTCCCACATTTTCCACTTAAATAATTGCTTTATTTTCTCGCATCTTATCCACCATTATTATCGTTGCCACCTTAATGGCTGAACCCACGCTACGCCACTGGGCTGTGCAATGGTTATCTCTACTTAAGATTCACCAACATGACCAATATAAATATGAAATGACTATAGCTGCGCTGCATTTTTGCATGAATGTCGGGATGGATGCAGGGCACTGGCAGGATGCAATCGGGCTGTGTACCAGGTTGATTCGGGATCCTTGGTTTAATTTCGGGGTTGATCGGTTCCCGACATAGCAAAATTTTATAATTTTTGGTCAGTCTGTTGTCGGTCTGTTGTGGGTCTGCATGGCGGTGTGACTGCATTATGATACTCCAGTTACACCGCCGAGACCGACTCGAGACCGACAGACCGAACAAAAAAATGACTAAGAATCGGTCGGTTTGGAGTCTTGTTAGCGTGACTGAGGTATCGCACCTTAAGACGCGGGAGTAACAAACTAAGGAACATCACGTGGTTCAGTGTTATAGAGCCACTTTTGCTTGAATTTTAAATAAATCTATACATTATACAAGAGACAAATTGATTTCAATAGTGTTATACGAACCTCCACATAGGTGTCAGAGGAACGGTTGAAGAGCTACAATTTAACAAGCATGACAAGGGGCAGGTTGAAAAAGTGACTTACAGCGTTCTGGTCCACGAGTTATACCGTAACATATCTGACGGTATCGATGTTAATGGGACGCTTTCCATCAACTCCCCCGCCGGTCCAGATGGTCCTTCTTTCTTGAAAGAGGGTGAGATGTATCTTTTTGCAGGAAGTAAGTCCGACATAGCACATAATCTAGTTATTGGTCTGTATTACATTCATTGAACATGATATGTAAAACTGATGTGATGAACGATGTAGTGTACAATAATTATATTTAACTCGTAGAATTGCTCATCATAATTATTTGGGATTTATTACTTAAAGGTTGAATCTCAAATACTACGCTCTGCCTAATGCCTAATTAGCTAATTTTTACTTTATTTTTAATTAAGAAAATGACAGGAAGAAAAGACGTTCTTACAATTTTGATATGACTATGTCACACGTTTGCCCTTTACATGATTTCTCCCCCCCCCCTCTCTCTCTCTCTATATATTTGTCCCTTTCCTGTTGCACAGTCCTTCTGTTTTCTCTATTTTTTTAAATGTCAGTAATTTCCCGACTCCTTTCCCACTTTTACTTATAAGCTCCCTGTTCTAATATATGTACCCTCGTCTATTTATGTTTTTCACCTTTTATCATTGTTTTTATTATCAACTGCCTTCCATCCATTCTCTATACTTTATACCATACAGAGATATTGTGCGGGATTGACATGATACGTTGGTCATTCGGTGTGCCGTACAATGAATACGTTAACTACAAGTCCAATCCCGATGGAGTTAAAGATGATGACTACAAGATGATCGACCTTCCGTGCTTGGCGTCAATGATGATGCCCCCCACGACGTTTGTCGTCATCATCTTCGCTCTCATCAACCTCCTTTAAATGCAAATCATGACTTCTAGTGGTGGCAGGGGATAAATTCTTACAGAATCAAACGAAACTTGCACTTTCAAAGGCACTAACAAAGTGGATTCAGATTCAAGAACTAAGTTTTATCATTCGTAAAATTATATATGATAAGAAAATTACAATTCCACTGGCCATGTTTGCGTTACTGATATAATTTATTCGTGTTTCATTTATGACAAATAAAAATAGTGGAAGGTAGTCCGATTCAGGTATGTAACTGCTTTACAACGGAGCCCTCCACAAAAAAATATAATATAACAAAATATCAAACACGGAATCATTACATTCATAGGATACCGCGGAGTGCCAACCAATAGCGCACACGGGCCCGATGTCCAGCAAAGTCCCCCACCCTCTCCCCAACAAAAAACGAGCACCTAGTACCCGAAACCACACAAGGAGACAGCACAGTGACAGCATTTCAGAGACACCATTTATAACATATATAGCATCCCTGCGACAGCAGTCCATGCGAAATCGGGCGGCCACCCCACAAGAAACATGCCAAAAGGCACAGGCCTGCATTTACCAATTAGTCGGCGCTCGACGATAGGAAATACATTAAAAATATTTAAAAGCCAGATAGTTTTTCAAAGCATGTTACAAAAATGTTTACATTGTTTTTTGAAATTACTTATTGTTATAAAGTTTTGAACAAATAGTGGTAGTTTATTAAATATAAAATTTCAGAGAATGAAAAGGACCGTTTTTTATATTCTGTTTTAGGGTATATAATTTGTAGACGGCTGTTTTTGGCATGACGTGCATGATAAATAATATGTCACCTAACAGACAATGGTTTAAAATAATTTGTATACAGAATCATTCCTAATCTTATACACTAAGAGACATTTTTTTATATTTAATCCTTTGATCGACGGATTGCCAATTCAGGGTAGTTAATAAAGAACATTGTGAAGTTGAATAATCTGTATTCAAAACTAGACGGGCATATCTATTCTGTAGTTTCTGTAACTGAGTTAAGTTAGTTTTGGAACAATTGCCCCATACCATACAACAGTAATCAATGTATGATAATATCAATGCAAAATATAAATGTTTCAACTGTTTTGTGTTGGTAAAATGTTTGATTCTTCTAATGCAAGCTACAGACGGTGATATTTTACTTGAAATATACTGAATGATATAATAATGTATAAATTCAGGATGCACACGTATCCTTTTTAATCGATGCTCAAGGAACCCTCAAATAATATGCATATTTTCTGCATGAAGCTCTCTTTAGTACTATATTCGACAAATATTGTTTATTTTTGCTTGTTTTGTTTATTTGTTGTTGTTTTTTGCATAAGCAACTAGCGTTAAAGTTGTTTCACATGTTAAATATTTAAGTGTTCAAATTTGATGTCGTTAGTTTCTCTTAAACCGTAGAATACGTGATATTTGCTCTTATTTGTATATACTTTCATTATCTTAAGTATGCTTAATTTTTGTAAGTTGAAAACGGTCATTTTGAATTTGGAAACGATTCATTTAACTGAAATTCAATTAGTATAGCCTATAGCACGTTCGTTTTTATTTCTTTTGATTCCTCTTCCTACCCTGCCCCAGCCTCTCTCTCATCCTTCAACTTTTCTTTTCCCCTTCATTCCCCGTAGCTCTCTCTCTCTCTCTTTATCTCCTTCTCTCTCACTCTCTCTCTCCCCCTCTACTCTCCCTTTCAGTACGTTATTCTTCTTTTAAGTTGCACACTGATATGGATGTATGCGATAAAGAAATTAATGTAAATACAAAAACCGATATAACCCAATGCCATCAAGAGTATTGTGAATAAAGACATTACGCCTTGTGCATCTTTAAAAAAATCATACCACTTGAAATATAAATAAACTGAATTAATTTTAAGATATTATGAATAGATGTGAACAATTTCCGTAAGCATGGCTTATTCGTGTGAATGGAATTACTTCTTAAAATAAAGTAAAGAAATAATAAAAGAATGCCTTCACTTTGTACAAAATCTAAAGCATTCTGTTTTTGTTCGCCTGCTTCATAACGGAAAAACAAAGAACTGCTCCCTGTAAAATCGGTTTTCATGTCAATAAGTCTTGATATCAGTATGGCCAGGTTGAGAATATAGTGAGCATAAACCAAAAAATTACCATAGAATAGCAATAACAATGATGATGATGATTATGGTGATAATATATCATGAATAATAATAATAATAATAATAATAATAATAAAAATAATAGTAATAATCATAATCATAATCATAATAATAATAATAATCATAATAATTATAATAAACGATTAAAGGATGAACACCTGAATATAAACATAAACGATGACATGGACATCCAGTGGCGTTCACAGAAAAAAACATGGGGGGGTGTTGTGGTGTGATTTCTTCCCTACGCTGCAGATGAAGGCGTACACCTGTTGCATCTCATGCTGGATATAGACCAAACGCCACCCACATAAGAACAATGTAATAAGAAAATAATATACACTAGGATCGAGGGAGATAGATAGCACATGTCCTTGGTGTATTTTGATACGCCATAATACTTCAGGGGAATTGAGGCAAAACTACCACTGAACGCCGTTTGAATCGAATTTTAGTGTACACACCTCAGTAAACACGTATGAATACAACGAAAATGTCATATTAATGGCGTGTTCCTATATGTCGCGTCTGCCAGTGCCATGTGCTGGGTATTGTCGCCTAATCCTACCTGGTACCCGAGAATTGACATTCACACCTCTTATTGCTCACGACAGAGAGGTTTGAATATAAAACCTGGATACCATCTTTAGCTGGTTTATCGCAGATACTTTCATCCATTCTCAACCGCGTGATTCGTTTAGTGAACACTAAGGTGCATTGCAAGGTACGTTGCATTGTTGTTCATAATGATTGATATTTGTATTGCGCATATCATATCGTCTCTATAAATTATGCGCTTCTCAAATGCTTTGGAAATGATTACCCGTACATATAGGCTTTGTCTCCAGCAACCATTTTTAGTGCACAGTGCCTTTGCTTAGGCAGTGAATTAAGCGATCGGATTATATATTGCCGTTTTAAAGATTTTGTTACAGCATTAAAAGTGCATGATTCTTTTAAGAATTGACATCAATCGTCATTGATAGATCAAGAGAATGACAATAAATTATGTGCAGAATATTTTGCTCATTCTTTCTTACACACCCCTGATGATGAAATATTTTTTTCCATCGGGCTCTGAATCAGAAGTTGTTGAGATAATTCACAGATTGCGGATAATTGTCTGCCACATTATAAGTATCACCACAATGACCTTTGCCAAAATATGCATGAAAATTATGTGAAATTCATAGAATATGTATCATGCAGGCTACACTTAATAATCATATTTTCGTAATATGAATTTTCCAAATTTTGATTGCTACTCCGGCTTCTACTTTGAATTAATCAGTGGCGTAGCGTGAGTCAATTTATTGAGGAGGCGCTGGCATCCGGGGGGGGGGGGGGGGGGTGAAGAGTGTAACTCGGAAATTGACATGCGAATGAAAAGGCCGTTGTTCAAGACAAGGGTGCCGAGAGGGGTGTTTATTTGCTCTCCTTTTCTCTTTTCGTTCTCTTTCTTTTTTTCTTCGCCATTCGATGGGGGGGGGGGGGGGGGGGGCACGTGTCTCCGTGCGCCTGTAGCTACGCCACTGATTTTAATTAATATGTTGATTAAAGTGAATAAAGAAGATAATACATAGTCTGTGACTACCGACGTTCCAAACTCACTCTCTTTCTTTCTCTCTCTCTCTCTCTCTCTCTCTCTCTCACACACACACACACATGTTTTATTTGCAGTACAGTTTTCTCTATAATATAGTTCTCTCTATGCTATTGGAATCGCCTGCTCGTGATCAGTGATAGAGAGAGTAACCATGGCAACACTCATCCTTCCTTCCATCCTCCTCACAGCTGTCTTTCACTCAGCATGTGGATGCAGTTGTTTTGGAGAATCGATCTTCTGCTCTTTGGATTATGGTAATTTTGATTTGATGTTGATTTGAATCTATATTCTTCTGCAATCTGTATATGCAGCGCGGATGGGGGGAAGGATTTTGTAAAGAGGGGGGGGGGGGGGGGGTTGGGGGGGAAGGCCAACATTCAAAAATCTTTCTGACAAGCAAAAACAAACAGAACAGGTTATTATTTTTTCCGGCAGAATTTCTATGGAAAATCGCTGACAAGCAACAGAAAATTAAAAAAGCAATCAAGAAAAGTAAAAAAAGAAAAAAAATCTAGGGCTGGTAAGGGGTTTCAAATAAAAGGGGGCACCGGCTATATGTGGGCCTCGTTTCATAAAACTTGTTATCAATAACAAATTACAATAAATGTTATAAGCTACTGAATCCTTGAATATGACTGGCTGAAAACAAATTTGTCATAGAAATGGGGCAAGTGTTATTGATAACCATTTTTATGAAACGGGGCCCAGATTCATATGGAAGTTTGTCATGAATGCATGAAAATAACATCGTTTAAAACATTCAATCAAATATTGTTTTACATCTGTCTATATTCTCATAGGTATCAAAGGAACCATTACGAATATTGAAGGCAACGCCACAGCTTACGAAGATCTGATTTACAGCGTTCAGGTTTCCGAAGTATACCGTAATTCATCCGAGGCTATTGCTGTTGATGATACAATCGAGATCAACACCGGAGGATCGAGTGCAGCATGCGGTGTGCCTTACTTGCAGGAGAATGTGACGTATTTAATTGCTGGAGGTAAATAGTCCACAAATATTTTGTTTTCTTTGCGGCCACGATAAAAGCATAGGCGCAGGCAGGGGCGAACTGGGACTGAAATTCGAGTGGGGAATTTCGGAGCAACCGGCCCTATTTTAAAACCAGAATATTGACCGGCGTGTGGGGAAAGCTCCCCCCCCCCCAACTCTCCATGGTCAGTCCGCCCCCGGATGCAGGGGTATACAGTTAGGCGAAGGGAGAGGTCGATATCTTTTTCCCGAATTTCAAAGTATTCCGAATTTTTGAATGTAATATTGTCAACAAAACTATAAATGCCCCTACTATAGGTATAAAAATTACAAACCAAACCACCTCGCTCTGTCTAAATGAGGTGACGGTTGCCCGAATGTATCATGTCAGAATCTTAGAAAGGAACGAGGCTGCTGCCCCCTATCCCTTCCCCTACCCAACCTCGTAAGTATATGGTAAAAAAAAAGTCATGATCAACTTAATTAATATAATAAATAAACTCGAGATACAAAGGTCATGGGTTCGAGCCCCTGTATGGCACTAACGTGCTTTGGCAAAGGCATCATTCTACATTTTGTCAATTTCGTCATAAATGTACAACCCTGGTAGAAATCTATGTTAGAGTGTCGTAAACATGGTTAAAGCAGGGACATGACTATATTCTCATGATTCTGTATGACTAAAAAAATAACAAAAACGAAGCATGAGTTTCAATATGATCATGATGGTATGGATTTTACTGCCTTGCCCTTTAAAGTATAATTAATTATGCCCACATATTACATTCTTGATCCTTTCAATGTGTTTTTCTCCCCATCAATTCCTACCTCTCCCCTTTTCTCGCTATCTCTCTCTCTCTCTCTCTCTATCTCCCTATCCCCCTCTCTCTCTCTCTTATTCTCTCTCTCTTTCTCTCGTTCTCTCTTTCTCTCCCTCTCCCCTCTCTCTCCCCGATTCCATTATCTCATTTTTTTCTCGGTTTCCTTTTGTCTTTCCGTTCAATTATCTCCCCTCCCTCCACCTCCTCCTACACCTCCTCCTTCACCACCACCACAACCTCCTCATCTCTTCTTCCTCTTCCTCCTCCCCTTCCTCTTCCTCTTCCTCCTCCTCTCCTCCCCCTCTCCTCCCTTCCTCCTCCTCTCCCCCCTCGTCATCTTCGTCCTCATCCTCCATTTACAATCATGCTTCAACAGATTTCATGTCGGGATCTTATTCTCTGGATTTATGCTCATCCGTCGTTGTGGCATTCAATGACTACGACGAGAGGAATTATGGTAACATCGACATTCCATGCTCGGCATCGCTGACGACATCAATGGCCACCACCACAACTCTCATGGTCATCATCGCCGTCCTACACCCCCTTTTCAGTTGTTGTTCACGATAATAATCAAATAAAACGAGGAGGTTTTAAATCGATGATTATGACTACATGTATGATAAATAATTCCCTTGAAATGTTTCTTTTCAGTACTCATGAAAATTTACCCGACTGTAGACTGTCTTCTGGGGAGCGTTTCATCAAGCGTTTTGTCAGTGATATTTACCGACAACTGTTATAACCTACTGAAATCTTTGCATCTGATTGGCTGAGAGCAAATTTGTCAGTAAAAATCACTGACAAAACGCTTGATGAAGCGCTCCCCAGAATATGTAGACGCATCCCTTGCATTGTATACCATTAAATCTAATTGTTTCCTATCACATGCAATACATGTATATAGCGCAAAATCCAAAGTATTGCTCAAAGCGATTTCCTTAAAAAATAACTAATATATAAACAGACAGAAAACCAAACATCTATTAAAATAAATACATGAAAATTTAGTTATTTTAGAGGTTTGTCTTTATTCTTTAGGTTTTTCTTGAAAGCTTTAAAGTATAAAGTACCATTCAATAATACTATGCATATGATCGTGCTTGTAAAATGTTATCTTTGACATTTATTAATAATTCATTTGATTGTGCAAAATATTTGTAATGATTAAGTTTGCACCTATATAATCCTGGCATGTGAATATACTTGTTTATGTATGTTATATTACCTTGATTATTTGAAAATGGAAGTAATAAAAGAATTTTAAAACAACAACACAATGATCCTTTAATTAGGACAGCCAGTTTATAGTGTAGTCAGGCTGGTGTAGTCAAAGCCATGGATAAATAAAAATTTGGTGCCCACTTTGTTTTTAATATATATATATATATATATATATATAGATATATATATATATAATTTTATGTTCTGTATATACTAAATAAACAAAGATAACAGGTTTTTTACATATTTCTCAATGATTGTATTCTTATGTCAATATAATAATTTATGTCATTTTAAATGCAATTGTTTATTGTTTGATGTATTGTGAAATGATACAGAGAAATTGTTGTGATCATGCGCAATTCAGTCTATTGAATTGAATGTCAATGTCTTTATCTTATGGCTATTAAATCCAGTTGTGTTAAACTGGAAGATTTGCAAATTTCCTTTGCTATATCTGTAACGGTACATATTTTCCGTATATCAAATTTAAAATTCAATATTATTACTGGAAATATCGTTATTATTCGATAAAAATGCTACCTCATCAGGTATTCATAATTATCTAGTGCCGTCCTTCCCTCCCTCCCTCCCTCCGTCTCTTTTTATATATTTCTATCTGTATGTTTCTGTTTCTGTCTGTTTGTCTATCTGTCTGTCTGTCTCTCTCTCTCTCGTTCTCGCTCTGTCACTCTCTATCATTGGTTTAACATAGACTGTACTTTAAACTGTTCAGAATATGATAATCTTAAACTCCGGTATAAAGGGTATAGGTTTGGACTGGGTTTATTACTACACTTAAACTGCGGTAACTTAAACCAGACTTCAGAATACGGGCCAATGGGTTTAAGAGTAGAATACACCTAACCTGTTCCCCTTGTACTCTATGTATATCTATTTTTACAAGTCCTCCGAGAAAACATTTTGTTCTGCTATAAATCTGAGGACATTTTGAGTCTGCATCATAACCAATTGTATAAGGCAAGTGGCATAGATTGGGCGGAGTGGGGGGGGGGGGGGGGGGGGGGTAGCTAGAGCACGATATAAAAGTGAATACCAGATTGGACTCAGAAAAAAATAATGGAAAATAATCATGCAAAAACACACGATATAGAAATAAGCAACGGAGTCGAGCAATATAAACAGCATTTACCCAGGGGTGTATTTCCTTAGGGAATTAAAGCAAAACTACGTCTACAAACGCAGTTTGAATGTAATTCAGCTACGCTGTACGCACCTCAGTGAACACGTATGAATACAAAAAAAAAATCATATTAATGACGTGTTTCCATGCCATGTCTGCCCGTACCGAGTGCCACAAGGTACTGCCTTGTCCTACCAGGTATTCCCATCGTCAACAACAATGAACTTCATCAACCATGTCAATTATGGTCTATGGATATAAGGGGATTATCATTGTTTCACACCTCGCATTGCTCAGGACAGAAAGGTCATGAATTCCGATACAAATCTTAGAAATCGCATTTCACTGATTTAACAAAGATTGTTAATCTACTCCGAGTCATAACCGTAGTTCGTTTACTCAGGGAAATGGTTTACTGAACACCACGCTGCATTATAAGGTAGGAAGTTGTTTATGGTGGTAGTTGTATTCCATTCTAAAGCGTATAATCACATTACTATATAACGTCTCTGCGTATCTAAAGTGCTTTGGAAATCATTATACCCGTACAGGCTTTGGCTCTGGCAACCATTATCAGTGCATTTGCTATGCACGCAAATTAAGCCTCACAGATCGGGATTAATTGTTACCGTATAAAAGATTGTATTAAAATATTTAAATGCTCTTATTACATTTAAAATTATTCATAGTGACGTCAATCGCCATTGGTAAAGCGATAAAACAGAAATTGATAGTATATGTGCAGAAATCTTTTCTCTTTTTGCTCACGCATCTAATAATAATAATAGAAGCAATTTATATAGCCCCCTTTCCACTGGATACAAAGCGCTTTGAGATTAGCTTTGAGCTAAAAATTAAACATGTATACAAGTTACCTGTCAGTGACAATATGGCCCGTATTCTGACACAAATCAGTAGACATTCAATTTATCAACATTTTTGGTACTCAAACTATTAAAACTGCCTGGGAATGATAAGTACAATATTTGTCTTGATTGTTAAAGCATGAGACCAGAATCCAGTAAACATAAAGAACATACAATATAAACAAAGTTTTCACATTTTTGGCTACCCATAGTTAAACCACACACATAGACCATGGTTTAAGTTCAGAATACGGGCCCATGAGTTCACTGAGAGTCATTGCACTATATGTAGGCCTATACACCAGCGCTGGTAACTGTAAATTATTGAACTCCTTTTTGTAAATGACTCAAATTAAAATTACTAAATATGCCCTGATCACGGGCGGTAATCGTGACGTCACTCTATTCATCATGGGGGGGGGGGGGGGGGGGGGGGAAACGACACAATAGCCGTCCCCCCCCCCCCCCCCATGAACAATAGATTCTCTACTCGGATTGACGCCCATGGCCCTGATATGTGAAATCTCTATCATTGCATGGAGGATATACTCAATGATTACATATTCGTATTATGCATTTTCAAATTCGAATGCTACCCCGGCTCCTGCTTCAAAATACATATAAATTGAAATAAATAAAGATAATGCGTATCCTGTGATTACCAACGGTTAAAAACTCATTGTTTCCACGAGCGTCGCTAGAGAGAGAGGAGGGGGTGTAGGGTGTCTCAGCCCCTTCAATTTTGTAAATATATATTTTAAAGGCTGTCGTGAAATCTCAAAAACTTATTACCAAATTGCAGTAGTTCTCTCATCTGCTCCTAAGCCATCAGAAATCGGGGATACAAATAAAATCAAATCGAATCAAATCAATTGATTGAACTAAATCTACATTTTTGGACTATCATCAACATACAGATACAGAGGAAGATTCATGCAGTAACTATGGCAACGTGCATCCTGCCCTCCATCGTCGTTCTCCTCGCTGCAGTCTTTCATTCGACATCAGGATGCAAATGTGCTCAACAGTCTATCTTCTGCTCCTTGGATTATGGTAATTTTTATTTCATTTTTATTTGGTGATTTTGTTTTTATTTTAAGCAATCTGCATGTGTATATTATTCAACCATGCAACACCGTTTATAATCGGTGCGCCGACATAAAAATAGTACCCTCTGGCGACTATTGCTCCTGGCTTTATTTCAAAGCTATAGGGTTAGTGTTAGGGTTGCAACTGGGTTTTAGGTTAGGGTTTATAGGGTTAGGTCAGGTATAATGTTTGGTTCAGGGTTGAGCTCAAGAATTGTGTAGGAAATTACGCCGGAATTGACTATAACGTTTTGCAAAAGATCTATCTTTTATCCTTTAAAAAAAAATCAGATTTATAGGGAATATCCTGTCATAAATCCACGAAAATATAATGGAAATGAAAACATTGTATCAAGGATCGTTATACTTCTATCTGTCTAATATATACTGCCAGGTATCAAAGGAACGATAACGAATATCCAAGGCAACGAAACGGCATACGAAGATCTGATTTACAGTGTTCAGGTATCCGAAGTATACCGGAACTCGTCCGAGGGCTTTGCTGTTGGTGACACGATCGAGATCAACACATTTGGGTCGGATGCATCATGCGGTGTTACCGGCTTGCAGGAGAATGTGCCATATCTGATTGCTGGAGGTAAATACTACTATACTACTACTATTACTACTGCTACTACTATAATATAATATAATAATAATCTGCATTTACATGGCGCCTTTCCAGTTAGTAACTGCTCAAAGCGCTTTACAGTGTATTATTACCCCGGTTATATTGGATCTTATTATAGTGCACACTTTCCACTCCACTCTCCACTCCACAAGTGAGCATTCCAGTCTGGCTGCCATTTTACAGGCGCACATATACTATTCCAGTGACAGTGACATTCGCATCCTACCGGGTACCCATTTAACACCTGGGTGGAGAGTGGAAAATGAAGATTAATGTCTTGCCAAAGGACATTAGTGCCGCGGCGGGACTTGAACCGCGAACCATGTTATCCAAAGTCCGGTGACATATCCACTAGACCACGACACACCCACTACTACTACTACTACTACTACTACTACTACTACTACTACTACTACTACTACTACTACTACTACTACTACTACTACTACTACTACTACTACTACTACTACTACTACTACTACTACTCCTACTACTCCTACTACTCCTACTACTCCTACTACTCCTACTACTCCTACTACTACTACTACTACTACTACTACGACTACTACTACTACTACTACTACTACTACTATACTAGCAATAATCATAATGACAACGATGATGATAAATAATGATGACAATGATGATAACTATGATAATGGTTATGATGATGATGACTATAATAATCATAATAATGTGTGATGATGATCATCAACTGTCCCGTTTTGAGAGCCAGAAAAGTAATTTGAAAAAATGGTACTTTATTACAGTAATATTTCAACATGAATTATGAAATTTTGAAACCGCGATCTCCCTGCCCAAATACGTGGTTAAATTGGTAATTTCAGGTTCGAGGAGGGAGGGTGGTCGCTGCAGTATTTAATTTATTTCAATATCAGTATGAAAGCAATAATTATTGCATCAATACGGTTATTCTTCAATAACTAATTTATTTCGTTAAAGAATTTGATGTAAAAGTTTGCTCGTAGAGTTGAGATTCAAAGGCCGATTGAACTTTAAAGTTCTTTGGCAAGGCAAGTCCTCAGAATTTGGGTGCACCCCAAAACAACAACAACAACAAACAAACAAAAAAAAACCCAGATGTGTTGTGCCCCCTAAAATCCGCCAGTGAAAGCTGTCATATTAAAGCTGTCGTATCACTTGAATCCCTAAGTTTTGTATGACTCAATGAATAAATAGCAGAATAAAATAAATGAATAAATAGATAGATAAATAAATTGATAAATAAATAAAGAATGAAATTTAAACAAACATACATAAATATATAAACAAAAGTGATGAATCAAGTTTATTCCTTTAGATTTTACTCTCTTGCACTTTTTCGTTCAATCTGTTGTAATCGAATTTATGAATTTCAATGTGTTATCCCTAATTGCTGTCTCTCTCTGTCTCTCTCTGTCTCTCTTTCTCTCTCTCTCCTTCCCCGCCCTTCTCCCTCATCTCTATACCCCTTTCACTCTCTCTTTCTATCTATCCTTCCATCTCTCGCTCTTTCTTTCTTCATCATCCCAATTTGCCCCTGGTTTCCTTTTCTCTTCTATTTCACTCACCCTTCCTCCTCTCTTTCCTCTTCACCCCCTCCTCCTCCTCCTTCTCCCTCCTCGCCCTCCTCTCCTTCTCCTCTTTCCTCTTCCTCCTCCTCGTCCTCTTGTCCCGACTCCTCATCCTCCTCCGTGTTTCCTCAACAGATTTCATGTCGGGATCATATTCTCTGCATTCATGTTCATCAGTCGTTTTAGAATTCAGTGCCTACGACGAGATGAATTATAATCACATCGACATTCCATGTTCGGCATCGTTTATGACGTCGGCGACCACCACAACTGTCGTCGCCATCTTCGTCGTCGTTTTAAACCTCCTTTTCAGTTGTTGTAACATTAAACAAAAGAAAGCGAGAAGGTTTTATACCGAAAATTATGACTATAATTATGTAACACATTGAAATGTTTTATTTCACTATAAAAATAAGAAAACCATCATATATCTTGAATCCAACGTAAATTTTGAGAGCTATAACTCAAAATGGCGGACTAATTTAAATTAGTAACTGCCAGAGAACAGTGCAGTAACACATGCATGGTGATGTTTCTTTTTGTATGTGAGGGTTAGCATTTTTAGGCTTTTAGATCTACATGTACTAGTATTTGCCTTCTATTCTCTGCCTCCCGATAAAAGTGTATACCGTACCTTTAAATATGCATACCATCGATGTATTCCTCAAATACATTTTGTTTCATGTCGTATAAATGATTTGTTATTTTGTTTTTGAATAGTACAGGGATATATAGAACATCATCTGAGAAGCAGTGATTCAATTCGATTGGCCTATTCGGGACTCGCCATCTAGGACTGCTGACATGACCAGGGGCGGTATTCTGAGATTCATTTTATCTCAGATAAAATCTTAGATTTTAAGTCAGTGAAATAAAAAACCCTTAAAATATTTTAAAATCGGTATTCTGAGAACCATTTTAGCGAGATTTTATTTCATCTAAGACACGCCCATTTATGATGCCTTAACCAATAACAAATGTCGTTAGATTTCACTTTCATCATGCTCAGCCAATAGAATTGCTCTCTGCCAGTCTCTGGGGCAAGAGAGTGCGAATGCGCTATTTTTACAATTTTCAATACGCGTGCATCAAAGCGCAAACGCGCTTTTTGTTAGGATTTCATGAAAATGACAAACGTACTTTCCGAGGATTTAGCAGACCATCACAAGCATTATTGCAAGTGTGATGTTAGTTGGCAAAAATCTTGTAATAGAATTCAATAATCATATGAGAATGTTGCTTGAGAAATATAGTCACCATTCAGTACATTTTTGCTTAATATGATCGCACTACTAGCACATACTTGTCCAGAAATATCGCACTCACCGTGCATTCTAGAGATAAAATAGCCCCTACCCTATTTTAAGTTTTATTTTATCTTTCCCACAAATATGATTGGCGTAAGCGTTTAAAGCTGTGCGTATCATGCGTACAACATAAATAGGCACGCAAGAGGTAGGAAACTGAGATAAAATAAGAGATAAAATGATGCTCAGAATACCACCCCAGCTGTCAACAATTATCTCTTGATACTTGAAGTGACCATTTTTCGGAATTGCACAATAGACCGCTTCTGTCATGTATACAAATGTATGCACATATATTCTCTGAGCACCTCGTGACGAGCTATTGCATGAACCTGCTTTTTATAAATAAGCCTCAATGCTTGGAATCCAGTTTGCATACATTATTTGTAGCTATGTCCGGCAAGCTTTCAGGTTGTCAAGAACAATCTTTGTTTGAAAGGTATGCATAAAATTTGCAACAATACCGAAGCGGTCTATTGCACAATATATATACAACGACAACAAGAAACAAACTTATGGCGTGTTGCAAGAAAGTAGAGTTGCAATCGATCGCAAATTTGCAGGACTTGCAAGTGATTTTGGGGATTTGCAATCGATTGCAACTTTCTTGTAACGCCCCATTAGTCCACTGTTTATTGGAGCACTAAGTTTCGTCCTTAGTATGAATTTTTGTTATTAAGGGAAGAATAAATCAAGTAATGATTCTCATGAAACAGGAGAGAGAAATGTATTTCATGATGACATGATTTGTATTGTTTTTGTTCATTTATTTACAGAATTATGGTAATATTTTACGGAATGAAGAGAATGACACATAGCGCTTCATAAACCAGTGGACTAAGTCTACCCATGCACTTAGTTTGTGTTTGAACCTAGACTAAAGTTAATACACTTTCGTGACTACTAGTCTGAGAGTTCAAATCCCTATATCTTTATTATATTATATCTTTACGTAGCCCAGATATTTGTTCCAGTGACATGTATAACGTTTGGGTTAGGGTTGCGTTTGGGTTTTCACATGAGGTTTATTGTGAAGTTTAGTGTTTGGTTCCGGGGGTTCAAGTTAGGAATATGGTTAATACCACAGTCACACCGCCAAACAGACCCCACACCGACTCCAAACCGATCGACTCTTGGCCATTGGTGGCAATGTAATTTTTTGTTCGGTCTGTTGTCGGTCTCGCGTCGATCTTGTTGGTGTGACTGTGGTATTATGTGGTAAATTGACCACGGGGCAATAAATCGCCGGTATGTGTGTCGTAAAATCTGCAAAAACGAGAAACGATAAATTTGACCGAACGTTGTCTCTTTCGAAATCATTAGGGCGATTCCACATGGAAAATGCAGGTTTGTCAACTTTTGGAAAAGGTAGTCCCGCATTTTTTGGTCTTGCTAGCTTCTCGAAAAGTCGCTCAATGGGGGGGGGGGGGGGGGTTATGGGGGTCCAGTTTCCCTCCATAATTCTCTGACAAGCAAAATAAAAAGGGGGGCACAATCGACAAAAGGGCGGATCCTATATGGTCAAAATGCATACCGGAAGTGCCCCCTGGATCCGCCAATGTTGTTATATACATGTATATTATGCCTGATGCTGCAGTCGTATCATTTATTGATATTATTTTTATACTGTACAGTAATTATAAATGCAATATTTCCTAATTTTCATAAATTATATTTCAAGACTATTAAATCGCGTTGTGTAAAATTTGAAGGTTTGGCTATATCCCTTGTTGTATATGTTTGTATCTCAAGTACCATTTGTTTTCTGTAAATGATATTATGGGATAGAAAGGTTACTTTATCAGGCCTCTCCTATACTCCCTTCTTGTCTCTCTGTCTTTCTGTCTGTCTGTATTTATTTATATCTTTCTCCTTCTGTCCCCCCCCCCCTCTCTCTCTCTCATATATCTCTATTTCCCCTCCCACCCCCTCCCCTTCTCTTCTCCTCATCGGTATATTAGACTACAAACACAATGTGACATGAAAGTGCAGTGTAAATGCAGCCCCCCCCCCCCCTCAGCCACTTTTTTGAGTAGACACGTTTCATAAAATCCCCGAAAAAAGTGCGAAATTGTCATTATTCAAGTGAAATCAAATCAGCCCCCCCCCCCCCCCCAACACACACACACACACACACTTTCAAAAAACGCTCCGTGACCCCTGCTTCCGAAGTGAAGGCAGATAATGCATTTTTAGATTTTGGTATGTTTTTTTTTTAAATCACAACTACGATCAAGACGCCATCTAATCGATGCGTACATAAATTTATATAATAACATGTACTAATTTAAAGCAATGGATGTCTTCATATAAGACTACATGGACGTGGACCTACTCTATTCATCAACAATGGAAAATGATAGTGTTTCTGTCTGTCAAAGACGGAATCAAACTGCTGTTATATTTCTGATCTTCTATTACTGTGACGATGATTTTATTCTGATATAAATCATTGAGCGTGTGTGTAAAATATTCTAGCTGTAAAAGAACGAACAGCAGTGTACTCGTTGGCTGGGGCGCTTTGCACACCAATTTTAAGGGGTGCATTTCCAGGTACGTACGTGTTTATTATGTGTGTATACTGATGTGGGCAGATAGATGTAGTTGCATTATGAATGGCCTGGCGGAGAATGCAAATTCTGTCGTGTGTACATCATTCACTTGGATGCGAACTGTGCTAGAGCTGCCCTGTAAAAAGCATATCATTTTCTCATCGGAACGTTGACAGTGATATTTATATAGAAATCTAGATTCTAGAATCTCTAGATTGAATTTACCTAGGTCCTACAATCTTCATGCTATGCCCGTAATAGGGCTTTGTCATGTTTTTCCTCAGAAATTGTTGAAAGGATTCCAATGCTATAGGGCTCAGGTACATGCAATGAATGAAAGTATTGAAAATGAAAATAAGTCACATAATAATATACTTGCATTGCGGAATTAGGGTCGCTGCAAATACAATGCTAGACTTCATCAAGGTTCTGCTTTTTATAAATGTTGTCTAAATAGATTAGCAATAATGTTTCAGTCAGCTTTTCAGTTATTTTTACCAGTAAAATTTTCATATGCATGCTCTTGACAGTTAATACGTATATATTGATAACATATCACACTATTAAAAAATATGATAATTATTTATCCATCGATCGTTTCAAATACGAGGTATTAAGAGGGGGGCGGGGGGCTTTTAATAAAGCCCACCGTTAGGGTTTGTTCGACGTAAATATTCAAAATTGATTGAAGCGCCGTTAAAACTTATTCAACAACAACTACATCATGCAAAAAATAATGATAATGACAGTTATATAATTTTTCGTCAGATTTTTTTTTTTTTTTTTTTTTGGGGGGGGGGGATTCAGTTGTTAGATACTAATATACGAAACATGCTAAACTGTTGTCACATTCTTATTGTGATAGTAACAAAATGATAGGTGACAAAATGAATATAATCCTGGGGAGCGTTTCATCAAGCGCTTTTGTCAGTGATTTTTACCGACAACTGTTATAAGCTACTGAAATCCTTGCATGTGATTGGCTGAGAGCAAATTTGTCGGTGAAAATCACTGACAAATCGCTTGATGAAACGCTCCCCTGGTTGATACTGTACATTCCCACATGCGTTAACCATGTTCAAAACAATTCAAGTCCACCCTGATATCAATCAAAGAAGCAGAAAAATAAAGAAACAGATTAATGAAACTTTGAGCAAAATCTGTTAAGAGATAAGAAAGTTATGAATTTTTGAAGTTGTAATCAATCAAACACAAATTGGCAACTCTGTGACTTATCTTGCGAAGTCCTCTCCCATTTGACATGTACTGAAATAATCATGAAATTCCATTTTCTCTAAAGGGAATATTTAATCTTACATGCACCCTAGATATAATCATCACACATATGCTTTCATACAAAACCTATTTCTTCATCAACAACTTTTAAAAAATTTTATGTACCGGGTACAGAGCAAATGGGAGAGGACCTCGTCAGATACTTCACGGAGTTGCCAATTTTTTGTCTTTGGTTGATTACAACTTCACAAATTCATAACTTTTTCATTTCCTATCTGATTTTCATAAATTTTCCTCTAATCTGTTTTTGTCATCTTTCTGCTTTTATTCAGTCAACTTAATGCCAGGGTGGATTCCCCCTTTAAGGCAGACAGTTGTACTGTAGTGTGTGCATGAATTTGTATAAACTCAAGTGAGATTGCTGCGCGGTGCGCATCGGCGTCTACAGAGATGACCGATAGCCTCGATTTGGAATTCTTTTCAGGTATTGGCTCCGAAATTCACCAGTAATCAAGGACGGAACATCGAAATATCTGATACCTGGCACATGTATCTTTTGCATACTACAAGTGAACGGAGCAATATGAGAACATAGGCCTATAACGATAAATTTATTTTGGTACCTGGACAAAAACAATATATGTACATGTACCTTTAAAATAGTAAAATATCGTTGTTAAAAGGCAGAGAGAAAATGGTAATCAGGGGTATGAAATAAAGAAAAAGCTAATGAAGAGGTTTCAAATGAGAGAGGGAGAGAGAGAGACAGAGAGAGAGAGAGACAGAAATAAAAGGAGGAAGATAGAGAGTTGCGGGGCTTAATATCAGTGGTAAAATGAAGCATGTACGATTTTATTACTTTCTTTCTCATTTATTTCTTCTCCAATTTCTTGAATTTTCTTAAAAAACAAATATTCTCTAGCGGCTCCATCAGCGATATACTAAGTAACCATGGCAACACCGACCCTCCTCTCCTCCATACCGTTTCTGATCGCTGTCATCTTGCACCCAACATCAGGATGTTCATGTGGTCCTGGGTATAGAGAACCAGATTTCTGCTCCTTGGATTACGGTAATTTTATTCACGGTTTATATCTCAGTTCTATATCGCCTCGATGTGCAAACCATTCTCACACGAGACATCATTTGCTGGCGTTAGGACCGCGTCAGTGACTGGCACGGCCTTTTACGCATCATGAAAGACTATTAGCGTTTGAACAGTGATTGCAAAATGAAAGAATTATTTTAATAACTTAACTGGCTCGATTAGCGCAAGTACTGACGCAATCGAAATGACGCCTCGTGTGAGCCGGCCTTTCAGACTATAGATTTTAGCAGATGGCATGGTCTTTGACGTGCCATGTAAAAGCCAAGCTCACACGAGGCGTCATTTTGATTGTGCCTGTACTTGCGCTAATTGATCCTGTTGAGGCAATTGACCCATACGTTAGTCATTAAAAGAATTTATCACTCCTTAAACGACATCACTCTTTCATGACGCGCAGAAGACCGTACCAGTTACTGACGCGGTCCTAACGTCAGCGAAATGACGCCTCTTGTGAGCCGGGCCGCGATTTTTTTTCCTATACCTTTGGGTCTATCCAATATGAATATTCATGACTTGGGTCTTAGAGATGAGAGTACGCATGCGCATGACAATTAATACGGTTTGTTCCGTCAAGACTAGTCTGCATGAATATTCATGAAAACGAACTGTAGGGATATGATAAAACGAGCAAGGCCATTGAGCAGCTGTTCTCTGTGGCGCAATCGGATAATCTGGTGCGCTGTCGATGAAAGGACAGCGAGTTCGAATCTCGGCAGAGGAATATAATTATGAAATTTTATTTTGCTGATTTAAAAATAAAGTGAAACTGAGTAAGAAAATACAAGTCCGATACTTGTAGTCTCTTTCATGAATATTCATATTGGATAGCCCCAAAGGTACAGGAAAAAAGATTTCGCAGCCGGGCCTTACTACTTTCACCGGCTTCATGAGCGAGTGAAGTAACGTGACATGAAAATGACGCTCATATTTAACAGGAATTATGTCATTACTCTGAGTATGTAATTCTAAAAGATTTTTTAAACACTGTTTCTAGACAGTTTTCTGCTTTTGTTATTTGTTTGATGATACGCAGGTATTAAAGGAACAATCGTGGACATCCAAGGCAACGTCACGCTGCAAGAGGATCTGATTTATAGCGTTCATGTCCATGAAGTATATCATAACTCATCAAATGGCATTTATTTTAATGAGACTCTGGATATAAGAACTTCTGCGACATCCTGTGGTTTCCATTCTTTTCAAAAGGGCGTGATCTATCTGATAGCAGGAGGTATGTCACGATGTAGCGCCAATAGTAACTGTTGTCAAAAGTTTTTGTTTGTGTGCTCAAAAAAGGGGGGAAGAAGAATAGAACAGATTTAACTGGTTTTGGATGCAAACCAAAGATTTAAACGCTCCTCTTTTCAAGCATGAGCTTACAAGTTCATCACACTTGTCATATCATTTCTGAAGGTAGACTCAACCAATTGCAACCATTAAATGGACAATGAAGAAAATAAAAAGTATTTTCTTTAATAACTACAAAATGGAACCATCTTTCTTTGTGATAAGGAGCATAATATATAAATTAAATTACAGGCTAAACTTTACCCACTGTATCAAGCTGACAATTTGAAACTTTGCAGACAAATGAAACATAGACTGGAAATATAGGTAATTATAAGGCTTGATCGGAGGATTTATTTTTAAATGTCAATTTAAAGAATATACCTTTACTTGATTCCTGCAGTCCTCTCTCTCTCCCTCTCACATTCGCTCTTTCTCGCTTTCTCCCTCTCTCTTTCTCTCAATTTCTTATTTAATACGCTGTCAATTCCTTTTCTAAATCTCCCCCTGCCCCTTCCCCCCCCCCCCTCTCTCTCTCTCTTTCGCTCTCTCTGTCCTTTCTTCCCTTCTCATCCATTCATATTTCATTCAACTTAGAATTCTCCGAGTCCGGATTCTACACCATAGAGTCGTGCTCAGCTGTCGTAGTCTGGTACAATGATGACGGTGAGTTGAGTAGAGATGTCGACATTCCATGCTCGACTACGGAGACGACGACCATCACTATTTCGATCGTCATCATGGGTGTCCTTTTCTGTTGCGTTTTTATTTGAAGCGAAGGACCATGACTGTTTCACTTGTTGTGGGGCCTCTTCAGTCATGAAAACACATTCCCTGGTAGGCGGAGCGGTGGAAGGGGCAAACCTGAAAAAAAACAAGCTTTGTTAGGAATGAAAACGTCACGCAGCCCCCCCCCCCCCTCACTTTCAACCCGTCCTGGACAATGGCAGGGATCCTGCGGAAAATACAATGTAATTACATTACCCGGGGGAAATGTAAAAAGCATTGTTTCCTCCTACCATGAAGCAACACATTCATGCTCCTACCCTGGAGCGGGCCTGCGGGATATGACCGCTCGAAAGTACTGACTGAGGGCAAACATCGAGAAAAGACAACGCGGGATTGCATTGTATAAACATTTCTAAACGCTTATAAAAAGGAGTAATCGATATTATAGTACTAGTAAACAATTATGTGCAAATCGCAAAGGGTATTTTACTGTTTTGTGACCCTGGCCATCATTAAGCATCTACCTCACGTGACAATTGCCCATACTAGAAATGACTAAGGTTAATCCTATATAAGGTCTCAAAATTCAAGACACATGCATGCCCATTCGTATCATCGCACCACACGATTATCCTTCAAGATAAAGTTGAGTTCTGGTCATGAGATTGAATTGTAAAAGAAACTGTCTCAAAGCAATTGGGACAGGTTGATTATATATAGCACATAAGAATTTGTGTATGCTGTAATGGATTGAAATAATCAAAATGATAAAGATATTGACTCAATCCTGCTGAGAGTCACATGCACTGCACATAGAAATGTGTATATATGACTACACACAAATATTCGGCCCGAACATTTCAGCTGTTTCTTGTCATATTTTGAATGTGAGAGCATTTGAAAAGAGCAATCCTTTTCAGGGGACCTATCTACTATGATAATCTTCCAAACTGACATAAAGAGAATGAGAAAGCTCACAAATTATTTTTCATCTTTCCCAGAATGCAAGCTTCCCTTTAAAGACAGTGTTATAGACTACCTTTAATAAAGAAACAAGTTAGTGCAGGTCACATATCACCGATAAGGGTAATGATTACCAGGGGCGGATCCAGGATTATGTTGTTTTTTTTAAATGATAATGAATGGGGCACAATATTTTTAAAAAAATTATGAAAAGTTTTAAAAAAAAGGTCACCACATTGTTGTTGTTTCCTTTTACTCTGAACTTCTCCTGTCGGACAACCAGGAAGAAAATAAAATCACCTTACAAAATAAAAGAAGGGGGGGGGGGGCTCAATTTTGGATTATGCAACTTTGGTTCAAAATCGGTGTTGAAGGCTCATTAGCGTAGATCGGTGAGTAACTCAAATATCGATCGATGATGACCGACTCTTGTTTCGAGCACTTATTCTAATACCTCGATGGAAGAATAGTTTGGTTGTTTTATTCTTACTTGCGTATTCACTTTAGACTTCTATAATGACTTTATTTAATTCACGCGCTCTCTCTCTCTCTCTCTTTCTCTCTCTCCAGGACAAGCAAACTAACAAGGACCTATGTATATTAAATCGTTACCTTCATGATTGATATTGCCTTTGTAATACTTCTCTGGTATAATATAATTATATAAGTTGTATAGATAGTGTGTCTTGTGTATTTTTTAGCTATTTGACATTACCTTATTATGTTCAAAATATAGCTTTTATAATTTCAATAACGAATCTTGATTCTTTTTTTTTCTTTAGAATTCATCTTTGATAAACATGATAAAAACATGACGAGAGCATGCATTCTAGTATTTAGAGTTGATATAAAATATTGCGTCAAAGTTAAGCTCATAGAGATAAAAGTGTCAGAGTCAGAAGTCTCTTTGGTTAAGTTTTATCAAAAAATGTGTATCAAACAAATCTGATTATTACATCTATGATGATGGATTTACCCACAATAACCCTATCGTCTTCAACTATATCACCTCCTCTCATCACGTAACGTATCCTTACAAGAACGAGATTGGTTGAAATAGGTCATGATGATGTAATATATTTGTTTAATACAATGGGATGGGTCCAACCAGGTTAGCCCGGCTCATACGAGGCGTCATTAATTTTACTGACGTTAGGACTGCGTCAGTGACTTTTGCGCGTCATGAAAGAGGGATATCGTTTAATAAAAGTGCTTGCAAAATGAACGGTGCAACAGTACTTTTAATAACTGGCGTATGGGTTAAATGCCTTCACAGGTACTGACGTAGATGACGCCTCGTGTGAGCGGGGCTTCACCTGTAATTATAACGGATTTCCGTCCCGTAATGTGCCCCATTATCTGTGACTATTATGATCTAAACGATTTATGACACAATACTCTGAATCACTTATAACACCACGAGAGGGCATTGTTTTGAGGTGGGTATTGTGAATATGCTATTCAGAACGGAAATTGTGCCTGTATACTTCGTGCATATAAGCCAGTTCGGGGTTAGCGCATGGTACAAATGACCCCAAATATCCACAGATATTTTAGACATGGAGGGTACCTTTATGTGCACTTCAGAAAAATAACTCTGGGAGTGATAGAGGTGCCTCATGAATAGCTTTTGTTTCCCCCTTTAACAAGAATACTTCCACCTGGATATCATGGAATGCACCATTAGTGCATAATTGAATAATGATTACATGACATTCATGAGCACATATCGAATATTAGTGTCAGTGGGTTTTAGAATTTGGTACAGATGACCTTTATCTGCTCATGCTCAGATTGCATCCCCGAAGTGGCTTATAGCTGTTGCTCACCAGTCTAATTTTGATGCATTTTATCATGTACTGAGGTTATTCAGCGAATACCTAGCTGTATTTTTTTTTTTTTAGTTTTATATAATTCATATTTTCTCCCCTGAGTTACTTGGTCAAAAACAGCTTAAAAAGTTTTAGAAACTAAAAACAAATTGTTCACATTTTATATAGGAACATTTCGATATATAATAATGTATAACTTTTCCATTTTCATGTACAGGTATATAATACTCGAGTTTCTCTTGCGAAAAAAATATTCTTTGATCACTGGATCAGTACATTGCCAGATTTTTTCGCAGGATTTTATATCGTTAATTATTAATCAGTGTGTTTCTTTGATATTGAATAAATTTGTGCAGAAAAAAATGTAAGAATTCGTTTTTTGTTGAATTCTTGTCGCATGTAACGATTAATGATTCCCATACATTGTGATATTTATACAGTGACCGCCTAGAGCATTCCATGGGATGGCTATCATGCACTAGCGGAACACCCAAATGACATACCTTATGTACGCTTCCTCAAATATTTAACTTCCCCCCCCCCCCCTTTCCAATTTTCGACCCAAAGAGCACCTGAAAATGTGATACATTTTCGGTTTTTGCTTGTCAGCGATTTTGTTTTTTGTTGTCTGTAATTTCGTACTGAAAAAAAAATGTGATCACTTTTCCTTCTTTTCTTTCCTTTTTTGTTTTGCTTGTCAAATTTCTGTGCCCCCTTCCGCTTTACTAAATCGTGGATCCATCTCTTTATACTGTGTGGGAATAAAAAGATTGCTATTTTCATTATCATAAAGCTCGCAAACCCGGAAATTCAACTAATTTTATGGCCTTGACCAAGAATTGAAAGAGGATGAATAAAGGAAGATGACATGTGTCGATTGATGGACTTTATATCTGTGCGTTATATCAAGGGATGTCCTACATTTCACCGTCAAATCTATAAATACACAGGTGTGAAAATCCACTCTATAAGGAGTCATATTTAGTTATCACTTTATTCGGAGTGGAAATCCACTCTCAAAAGAGTGATTCAAACCACTACTTTGGAGCAAATTAATATGACTCCTGGGTCCCGTTTCATAAAAACTGTTATCAGTAGCACCTGCCAGATTTCTATGACAAATTTGCTGTCAGCCAATCAGATGCAAGGATTTCAGAAGTTTATAACAACTATTGTATCTTGTTATTGATAACAAGATTTATGAAACGGGGCCCTGGAAGAGTGGATTTCCACTTTTCTTCATTAAGAGAGAAGGTTCGGACATGTATACCTAACTCTTTTACCGCACACCTCAAAAGCATACAGGTCATATTCCAATGGCAAGATAAGATGGTCTAAATATATATCTGTCTGGTTGGGCGATCAGTTTAACGGATAAATAGAATTTATTTAAACTAATGATTGGGTTTGACATTGGCTATTTCCTCAGCTCATTGGTTTCCACAAACGATGGGATGTATACGTGAACCTTTGACTGACTTTAGCGACTGAAATAGATCGAGGGGATAGAAAAGGAAGGGAGGACGCTCCGTTCCCTGTAGAAGGAAGAGGAGAGAGAGGGGAGTAAGAAAGAGAGAAGGGAGAGGGGAAAGAGGGAGAGAGAGAAAGACTGAAATAGAGAGAGAGGGAGAGAGAGAGAGAGAGAGAGCGCGCGTTTTCAGTTGTATGTGATATGGCGGGGAGGGGGGGGGGGGGGGGGCGAAAAAAATCAGACTCGTGCCCCCTCCCCGTCAGAGAATGTTGGATCCGCCACTGGGTATACATGATGAATGAAGGTTTTCCTACTTTCCCCATTTCGATTGAGCTTCGACGACATTTAATATAAAAGATATTTTTCTAGCTGTCTCCCACAGTCCCACTGACCATTTTTCAATACGATTAGTTTGCATGCTGTGTTCACACGCTACATCAACATAGAAGCACTACAACAACAACAAAATCAGGCCCAAATAACGAACGCTTATTGACACGTACATCATCACCGAAATAATCTCCCAATAACTAGAAAACATGTCACTAATTCAAAGTGATAATAGGCTCAATTTTGTCTGCCCGCCAATTTGGCAATCATTATCCCCACCCGACAACTTAGCGAATGACATTATAGAAGCGTGCAGCGGTTTCCCCCTTGTCATGCCAAATAGGGAATGGGTAAACTGAGACGACAGATCTACATCCGCGAGGAGGAAAGGATGACTTTTTTAAAGGATGAAATTTGTCCTCACTGGGACTATTTATTAGTTTAAGAAAGATAACTTTTTCCTAGGCCTCTACAAACTTCATAGTATGATCAGAATAAGGGTGTCGCAACTTTACACATGTACATCTTAATCTTCGGAGTTAAAAGTTATCAATAAGTCTCTAATATCCAGTTAAAACTGGTAGATTATACAGAGGAAGCACATGCTTCTCGTTTTAACTGAAACTCTGAAAGGGTTGCGGTTCAGACGTTTGCGATGAGAAAATTTCGAATCCTGTTTTGAAGACTTGAAAGGGATGCGAAGTATTATTCCGGGCTTACGAACCAGAGATGGTCGGGGCAAAGACCGGCGAATCGGGAGAGATAACACTGCTGGCCCAATGTATATAATTATGCAGGATATGAGCTACATCTATACAATGGGCCGTATTGATTATACTAGCAATTGCTTAAGCAAATGCTTACATTGGGGACAGTAGTTCTATTCATCATCATGCCACAAGACAATGCTAAGAGGGGATCTTTAACGGTGAGGGGTCGATATCTCCTGCCGATCTTCTACACTCCATTTTATTTTAAAAATCACACGTTTAAGAAACAGTACAATACTCAAATAAAACAGTCAAATGACGATATACAGCAAAATCTTATCAATTTTTATGTATTTTTATTCATCGTTAAGCTACAAAATTACCTTTCCATTATATCTAAATAAAAATACTAAACAATCTCTGCAATTTGATACAAAAAATAAGGCACATCCATTGATATACTGACAAAGGAAATCATAAACTATGTAAAACTGGTGTTATAATTGTTTGCACATCAAACAATTTAAATGCATCTACTTCAGAACAGAAAAACGCTGAAATAGAAGTTACTCTACTCAACAGATCAATTAACTGCTTTCAAGCTTATTGCAAATTCCGAAATGGCCTAGAAGAGTGAATAATTTGATCAGATCATGACAACGTGAATTACCACTGAATGCAACATATAGGATTATAGTCTGAGGCACAATAAGAAAACATTTAATCAAGAACAATATACAATTAATTATTTTAGGTAGCCTTACTATACTAAGTGTTTGTTTACTTCTACTAGAAATTAGGATGTAAAAAAGAGAGAGATGCCAGCAGTTATATCCTAGTCGACAAATATTCATAATTATCATAATTTTCATTCAGCACAAATGTAGTTATTCAGGGACACTGAACGTGTTATTTGCCGCCCCCCAAAAAAATGCGCATACACATTTTCATAAGTGTACCCCCTCTCCGATCAAAACAGAAAGTTTGGAATTGGCGGACGTACGTTTAGTGGTCTATCCACTTGCTCCCATATAATAATGGATGGATCAACATCTATTACATAATAGTTTTGAGGAGGAAAATAAAAATAACGCATTGAATGTTGCTATAACCTCCTCTCATGGTACCTACAATCTCTCAGATACAAAACTTCTTCTCCTTATCTCCTTTCTGTAAAATTCTGGTTAAAATATAGTGATGAAGCCCATCCGTTCTGGAATTGATAATCTGACAGTCACATCGTTAGATATGATTTATCTCCCTTTATACACCCGTAATTTGGGGCAATGCATGTAACAAATGTGCAGTTGAAAAGGCCAAACGCTCATACAAAAAAAGTTAAAAGGTAAACAATGTTAGGCCAATACAAAATAAACGGAAAATAATAATTCGTGTTTTGCATTTCATTCCATTCAAAAATTCACCCATCAGAATGAAAAAGTTACTGTTTAGCCTTTCTCGAGCTAAAAGTTAGCCTGAAGAGAGGGAAGGGGATGGAACGAGGTGGGGGGGGGGGGGGGGGGGGGAGTTCAACCTTCCATGCGAATGTCAATCCGTTAAGATGCCAAGGAAACTCACTTCCTTCAGCCTGCAACCAACTCAGCCCTCTTGTTTCCGATTTCTCGAAGTCTCTTTTCCTGCGTCTATACCCCCTGTCTTCATTACCCTGTAATCCCCGGGGTGACACTCAGCTATACAGGGTGTCTCAAAAATCAAATACATACTACACTGTAAAAAAAAATTGGATTTTTTTTTTTTTCATGGGAAATTCCTGGCAGTCAGGATGCCGGGAATGCCCGTTTCTCCACAGTACATAGACCGCGGTTTAAGTATGAGAAAATGTTTTTTAACAGTGTTTTATGTCGGTCGATTGTAAATATATGTTGATTTCCGTAACTTGTAATTTCAAACGCCAAAAACCTGTAGTTTTACAGTTATTTTTTACAGTGTACGAATCAATGAACTTGCCCCTTCTGTCATTTGATCACATTGAGTGCAGGGAATCATTCTTTATATGACTTTTTTCTTGTTTTTATTCCTTCTATTACACTTTACAGTTATTTGTAAAGAATAAAGAGGTCAACACATACGGCTCCATAACCATTAATGGAATAAGTTAGCCCATATAAACTTATGCCACATTAACAAAATACAGACATTAAATAGAAATAAACTAATAAGTTGTGAGGGTTCTTATGTTATCCCATCAAGGCGCATATTTCTTTTAATGTCATACATTTCATAAAATTTTGAGCGTATTATACTTGACGAATGGAATTAAATCAAATTAGTTTTTCTTAGGCACCCTTGAATTCCCCCTTCACAAAGTTTGACACCTGTTTGGTTAGCTTGCCCTGTTAATTACATCAGGTGTCAGACTGGACCATGTCCAAGTGGTCTGACACCAGGACTACTGTCCAAACTCCTAGGAAACTATACTCGATGATGATTGTCTGCATGGGCAAGTCCAATCTAAAAATTTAATAAATCTAATAAATCAAAATCATAGCCCTCTCACATAAGACTTGGATCAGATCTATATGTATTTTCTATATCTGGTGTAGTGTATTTTGATGGCAAAATTTCATAATCACTAAGAAAGTGTCAAAACTTTAGAAACAGGAAAGTTAATACTCGGGTAAGAGACGTTATAGCCCCCCCCCCCCCCCCCCCCGGTGAAATTGTTCCCGTAATGCCTATGCAGTTGCAGCTGTAAATATGCGTGGGTAAAAAGAGGATAAACTTTCACTTCCCATAGATAAACAAACTGGAATCTTTTATGACATGATAAATTCTTAAAACGAGACTGCCACACACTAACATGACTAATGACAATACTATGTTTAAATTATATATTATAACCTATTCAATAATAACAATGGCTGTTCTTATTTATTTACATAATTTATATCATATGAATATATTCATAATCATATATATATAATTTTATGGCCATGGTACACTAGCATCGACTGTAAGAGGTATATATTCATTTCGGTTTATTGATAAAAGAAAATAACATTGTAAAACAGTCCAAAGACTGATACATACAAAGTTTACTAAGTTGCATAATTAAAAAGAATACAATACGTGCTCTAGTGCTCTAGATCAAGCGTGCTACATCTGAGATTTATGGCCCAACTTAATCATTGCGACCATGCTCCTTTGCTAATTTGAAAGCCCGCCCCCCAAAAAACAAAAACAAAAACAAAAACAAAAACAAAAATAAATTAATTAATAAATTTAAAAAAAAATAAAGGGTAATCTAGCTTTCCCAGGTATGATAGATCTCACTCGAGCAATTATGGACTGTGACAGAATATCTCTTTTCAGTTGTATTTATAAACACAATTTACGCTATTAATCAAACAAATATATCTTTCATGTGAAAATCAAACTACCCGCTAGTTCCTCTAATTCCCTCTTCGGGTAACAATTCCTTGACTTAGATTGGCAACATTTTATTGCAGATGGTCTTGTTGAGTAAATATAAGAAATTTAAACTCCACATATACGGTCTGGCTTCAATTACCGTTGACTAAAGTCTCTTTGTAAAAAAATGATGAAGTTGATTATTAAAATTGGAATTTTGTAAAGATCAGGTAACATTGTTTAATTTATAGCTATGAATTACATTAACCATTGTAAACTAGTGGCATAACTAGACTGATTTTTTTTTCTCTGTACAACACAATTATTTACACCAATATATACACATCTGACATGGTTGACATAATTCAAATTATAAGAATAACGGTGATCGCAACAGACTTTCGAACATTGTTCCTATTTTTAGCACGATATCACGTCACGTAAGAGTTATCTAAATCTCAATCGAAATATCACGATAAGAGATTAAAAATCACTGAAAGAGTACATGAATCTTATCCTTACTGCAGTAGTCCAGAATACTGCAGCACAGCGTACAAATTTAGTTCCTACACAGCAGGACATTGTCTTGCACTTCTAATCTTATAGGTATTCTCAGAAACCTCTTTCAACTTCTTGATGGTCATGTGTCTTCCATCAAAATTGTCCTAATAATCACGAGGATGACGTTGACGTTGTCTCTTTGCCGTGTTTCCGGTAGAGAAACACCGCTAACGCACTGAGCGCTACGACCACGAGAAGAAACACGACGAACAACCCCGCGATCAAACCCCAGTTGGGAGTACCCCGTAATCGTCCGGTTTTGAAACCAGCTTCATTTGGCAGTCGCACTTCGGTGTCTGTAAAACTGCTCAACTCATTTATAGCATTGTTCATTTCATCTCCGCTGCCCATCTCCATGGTAACGGTGTTATGTTGGCCGTCCGCGACGATTTCGTTGTCCAAGATGGTTGCTTTCGTAGACGGCGTCACAAAGGCATCTGCAACAATGTTTGTTGAATCTTCAATTGGATGAGTAGAATTATGGACAATGTTTGCATTTGTTTCTTGGTTTTCATGGGGACTAAGCTCATTATCAACCGTTTGGGAAGGATCTGTATCCGTGACGTCTGTTGTAGATGCTTGGATGGGTGCTTCCGTTTCGGTTTGAGGCAGGTTGTCAACTTGGCTCACTGCCTCGCCTTCGGGAGCGGGTGCATTGTTTTCGGACGAAAGAGACGACACCGAACTGAAACTGGAAATTGATGACGAAGATGACGAAGAAGAAGAAGACTCATAGATCACAATGTTACCGTCGTTGACGACAAGTGGAACTTCAGGTATTGTAGGCCCGGTCACTTTCGTCGTCTTCGTGGGTGCTTTTGTGGTTGTTATTGTTGTAGGTGTGGTTGTGGTCGGCGGTGAAGTTGTGGTTACAACTGTTGTGGTAGCAAGAGTGGTAGTAGCTGTGGTGGCCATTTGAGGTGCAGTAGTTGCTCGAATCTTCTTCACAATATTCTTGGTGGATATCCGGAGGGGTGTTGGAGGTGCTTCAGTAGTTGTCTCGCGAATATCGGGTGTGCCAACTCTGTTGGACTGTACCCATAGGAGCCCCACTGCTGACCCTGAATAGCTGTAATCCTTCTGGTTTACCTCACATTTAACCAGAGCGTAATCGTCTTCCATGGTGACAGCTTCGATCAGTAGTCTTTGGCCGCCACGGATGTAGGTGAATCGCGGCTCCCGGCCATCGATGGGCTCGTTGTTGATGTACCATTGGTAGGCAAGGTTTGGCATTCGCTCAGTGATGCATACAAAGGTGAAGGCTTGTCCTACCTCAACACTTGCGACGACAGGTCGGAGCAGAACGCCTAGGCTGCTACGGAGTGGAGTCAGCGAACACGTGCTTGGCTGCTGTAGGGCTGGGTTAGTCGCAACACACGTGAACCTGACGTCCGAATCTTCTTCAGTAAGAGTCATGGAGTAGTGGACAATTGGATCTCCTTTCGAGTGGCGCCCTCTCTTCGTAACCAACCGGGTTGTCCCACGTACCCAGGACAATGTCGCGGGTGGATCACCTCCCCGCGATTCACAAGTCAGTGTGATGTTATCTCTAACATTCGCTCTCCGAATTGGATCAATCGCGCACTTTGGGTAGCCTCGATCTGGTGGACGGACCACCCTGACCTTGGCAACTTGACTGTAATAATTGAAGTTAAGAAAGAACACACAAGCGTACCTTCCTTCGTCAGCTTTGGTCACATTGGTGATACGAAGATGATATTCCCCTCTATCGACATTTCCAGTGATTTCAAATCTACTTAACTGGTCTTCGCCGATCTGTCCATACGGGTTCAATCTCCTGTTTAGGCTAATATAGGAGGCCGTGTCCAGGTTCTGCCAGTAGAGGTGGATGTCGGCCTGGTTGTTAACCGCGCAATGAAGTTTTATCGTGTTTCCGGCGATGGCGGTCGCACTCTCTGGCTGCTCACGGAATGATATGGCAGTTACACCTGTCACAATCAACATTATCCACATCCATAATGAAATAGTATTTAAATGCATCGTTATTCCATTTAACTTTGCCATGTTATACAGCTATCTTTTCCAGAGAAGAGTTAAAACACACAATCTTATTTTTTTCTCCTTCTTGAGTTAAAAAGAGTTGAGAAGCCTGTGTTGCCCTAAGACGCGTAAAATAGTGACAACAGAGCAATTCAAAATTGACGATCCACAAATCCAAATAACGGTCCAGATGATTCCAAAATCTGTTCAGTTTGTTTACCTTTGCACAAAGACGAGGGCCAAGCATAAAGTCTTAAAAAATTGTCTACGTCTTGCATTCCACTGACAGCAGTTCACAAAATTGCGAATGAAATGTGAAAGTCCATCAAGCAAAGTCAGATCTACTTTGCTTGACTTTCAAGAAACATAGCCGCTTACCAGCCCTCGTTAACAGAAGTCATTGAAAGGGGGAAAAACCCCAAATCAAACACACTTGGTCGAACGATAATAGATGAATTACTGTTTTTGCCCTCTCCAAGATATGAGGTTCTTCCCTGGGTGTGAGTCCGTCACGAAGAAAATCTCGTTTGACAGTGTTTGACTTGTTGACTGCTGGACGGCTGTCACTTACTATGACTAAAGTTTCCGGGAGTTATGAATCTTACGATGGCTTAAGCCCATTCTGACTCTGTCCACAATGCAAGCGAGACAGACGATCTGAAGTAGCGCGCGCGCCCCTTTATACCGACATAAATTATCACTTCGGACGAATCCTGTGCAACTGTTTGAAATCCTATTTTATCCACCGCGCATGCGACGATGGAGTGATGAATCAGTAATTGTTGAGATCATTTTGAGCTCATTAAAGCATCGCACCGTTAGTCTATCATCACGTACCAAATGACTTGTTGCTCATCCGGTGCCTGAAAATTTGGTAGACTCTTTAACCTTATCTTTAAGAGGACAGTTGTGTTTCTAAAGCGATAAAGATGGAAAGAGGAAGTTTTACCTGGCATACTTCATTTCAAACTCCTTATTCTTGTGGATGACTATCATTTTAATTTATATGCTGAACAGATTTTCCACTCTTTTATTGCTCTCGATGTTAAGAGTATCGTTTATCATAGTTATTCCGAAATAGATGTATACTTATAGATATCAGACAAAGATTATGCTTATTAGCATAAATCGTTGGGTAGGATCTTTACCACCGATTTTCTAGGACATCCAATATGTTTTTATCTGCATAAGCTTCAGGAGACCGATTTGGGAACAATATTAGATATTGTTTACGTTATCAGCCAAATAGGGACCGGCCCCCTGAAAGAGGCATATCCCGTGTATGTACAACATTATATGTTAATGTTTTACGCATGTCTTTCTGTTAGAATGGAGATGGTGAAAATAACTTCAATCCAGTTGAGTTCAATGTGAAAGCATCACGTGTACATATAGATTGCGTTTCATTCTGATTTGATTTAATTTACTTCATTAGCCAAGTTCAATAAATTTACAAAACTGTATAGTATTTACAATAAAAAGAATACACTGATAAGGATAAACCATGAAAGCTGTCAAGCCTAATTTTTGATTAAGGGAGGGGGGGGGGGGCATCAACACATTTATAGTGGGCCGTGCTGTCTGTTTTTGGTGCCCCCTGGATATATGATCTTGCTCAGTCAATAAGCCAGTTCGGGGTTAGAAGATGGTACAAATGACCCCAAATATCCACAGATATTTTAGACATGGAGGGTCCCTTTATGTGCACTTCAGAAAAATAACTCTGGGAGTGATAGAGGTGCCTCATGAATAGCTTTTGTTTCCCCCTTTAAAAAGAATACTTCCACCTGGATATCATGGAATGCACCATTAGTGCATAATTGAATATTGATTACATGACATTCATGAGCACATATCGAATATTAGTGTCAGTGGGTTTTAGAATTTGGTACAGATGACCTTTATCTGCTCATGCTCAGATTGCATCCCCGAAGTGGGTTATTGCTGTTAATGAGCTGCATCTTTCGTGCGACGACGGCCTATGCGTGTCGTGAGATGGCGCTATGTATTTGGGTTTTGTGTTGACGTTGATGTTCTTTCATCAGAATACAGAAAGCAAGTATCTACTTTTCGGGTAAGAACCTGTCTCAGAGAACCAACCGGTTTATGGGTCCTAGCTACCAGAATCTCTTTCTCTTTCTCTCTCTCTCTCTCTCTCTCTCTTACCCTTTCACTCATCCTCTTTCATATCCCCCTCTCCCTCTCCCTCTCTCTCACACAAGCACCTTTCTCTTTCTCTCTCTCTCTCTCCCCCGTCTCATACATCCAAAATCATATACAAACACAATATAGTTAGTGATATGATTTGTACGTAGATTCAAAGTTCAATTCGTTAAAAACAGATTGCAATAAATATACAATTATCGATAATCAACTATATTCATCAGATTTCAAGCACAGAAACTTTATTTCTTGCTGGGCACTGTTGCCAATTCTTCGACTACTAATTCAAAATGTTAGGCAAATTTTAAAGGTACTTTATAACATTTTGAACCGGTCATTAAAGTAGTTCCTATATTTATTAATCTGACTTAGAATGTAGAAGAAGAAATCCTGAAAGCTTTCACAAAAAACGATCGGTATCTATGAAGGAAAACAATATTAATTTTCAATAAGCAATTAAGCAAAAGCAATAACATCTAAAAAGTAATCAATATGATCGTCTGAGTAATTTCAAAGGATTTACAAATACCACTGTCTCTGTAAATAACGTTCCGCTTGCCATCACTATAGTACTGATTTTTCAACAAGTATTTTCAAAGGTTAAATCCGTGTAGTACCTTAAAGGGCAATCCACCCTTGGTAATAAAAAGATTTGTGTGAAAGCAGAAAAATAAACTTAAATGGTTTATTAAAAAATAAGAAAAAACAGGATGGTGAAAGTTTGAAATAAATCCGACGAGGAATAAGAAAGTTATGGTGTTTGAAAAATACACTCTGTAAATTGCAGTTTAACCTTGTATTTTCATTTACCTGACCTTGTTTACCAGTGAGTATCGGATTGCAAGGGCTGGTATAGTCGGTTATTGATATGCCATTTTAATTCTGTATTATGCACTAATATGCTTAAATTATAATAAAATAGTCCAAAAAAAAGTCTAGGAATATATTGAGAATATCACACCTAACATAGTCATGTCATTAACCTGACCTCATTCACCATCATGAACAAATTTGATGTGCTTGTCATTGGAAATGTGCATTATGCATAAATATGAATCAAATATCTATTATAATAAATTACCATTAAAATTGATTCAATTACAATCATTAATGTTATTTTAATCTAATTGATCAATCTAGCCTATGTGGTAGAATATAAGCCCTTCCACATTTATTTTGTGAGTATATCACAGAATATGTGTTTTTTCATAAATTAGCGTAAATTAACATAAATATAAACGAAATGAATTTGATGATTTCATCAGATTCACCTGGATATGAAAAAATAAGAAAATTGTTTATATATTTCGAGACAAACAATCGAATTTGTGTTTTGTGTATAAATTAACATTTTTAAATAGGGTGCATTTCACCGATTTCGTGGCATCCTATTATCGCTTTTAATATATATGACTCACAGGCAAAAAATTACGCTTTTGTCAATTATGTCCCCCAAAGTTTGTTAACAGACCTAACTACATTAGGTATACCGATTCAGCCAATTTGAAATTCCCATATTAAAGGTCAACTGCAACCCAAATGCATATAGATTTCTATGGATGTGTAGGGATGCATAAAACTCATAATTTGTTATTCAAACATCTACATATGTTTCATAGATTTTTAAATATTGTTTGCAATCATTTTCTCAAACATGCTAAGCTCCACCCTAAAATAATGCTCCAGATCTCATTCCTGTAGTGACATCTCATCTGTCAATCATTAGTGAGTTAAGGAGAGACAACGGTATGTAGCTTTGCCAGAGATGACCATCTGTTCTGATAGACCATACAATGCCTACATAGTAGTTGCTATGTCAGACATGCTGTAGCATCACCAGGAAAAGATTGGTAATGAGGAGGTATTGTTCGAAAGCATGCAATTCTATTGTGAGCATGTGCTGAGCTGGGGGAAGTGATATTCCACTGTCTATTGTAGAATGTTAGTGTAGCTGACTGATGATTGACAGATGATGTCATTGCAGGAATGAGATCTGGAGCTTTTTATTAGGGTGGAGCTTAGGAGGTTGGAAAAAAATATTTCAAAAAATCTATGAAACATATTTAGGTGTTGGAATAACAAAATATTAGTTGTATGCATCCCTGCACATCAACAGCAAAAAACTTTCATTTGGGTTGCGTTTGGTTACAGGGGCCCTTAAATAGTGATTACCAAAAAAAATCACAACTTTCTTACTGCTTGTGCGATTTGTTCAAACTTTCAACAATCCACTTTTCTGATTTCGCCCCTTTCTTTCAGAACAAGTTGCCATTAAGATTGGATTTCCTCTTAAAGACACTGGTCACTGTGCTTTGACATTAAACGGTGACACCAAAGTAATGATACTATTTTCAAGAGGCTCTGATCGATATGATATTGATATATAGACATCCCCCCTCTTTTCTTCTTCTGAAAACTAACACTTGTAGCATGTAAAGATAAATAGGCCACCAATCTAATGTTTCTACCAATATATAACAAATATTTTAGGTTCAGAGCCCGATCTGACAGAGATTTGCAACTGAGCTGAATAGATGGCAAATCCTCTAATCAATTGCAAATTTATGATCTCTTGTCTCTTATGTAAAGAGTTGCGATTGACCTCAATGTATAGTTAAGTTACGATCGATTCGAATAAATCGCAACACTTTGTGAAACGGGGTCCTAGTGACAAGTGTATTCTAATCTAATGTTGTCATTCTAATAGTTCTAATTCTATTTTTTAATATAATGACGTAATCATTACGGTAGGGCACTGGGACTAACATACGATTGTGGAATGGGACTGGCCTGGATAATATTTTTCAATCAATATCCGGTTAACCTATTGAAGACGGGCTTCATACATCTCTTTGTAATACTTCATGACCTCATCAGTGCATCTAATGACGTCAGGGGTGACCTCGTCACGTGACGGCTTCGTGCTCGCCGGAAGGAACTTGCTGCTCAAAACTGCGGTCTGATAAAAGTGGACCAGCTTGTCGACGAGCCCGTCAGCCGGAAACATCCATTTCTTCGTAATATCGGCGGACGCGTCCCACTTCATGAGCGATTCGTCATACGGCAACCCAATAGCTCGGCAGTACTTCGGCAGCACTTCGGCCGGCTTCGTCAGCAGATCGTCTCCATCAATGACAATCGGATGACTATCCAGATTTTCTCGAACGTATTTCCATATGTCGTATATATCTTTGTAGAGGAGACCACCTGATGTCATGTAAGGGCAATCGCGCCCAATGTCGAATGTTTCCTCGCAGGTGGCTTCTCCCGTCAGTAGACCCAGTACCGAAAGCTGACTGAACATTGCTTTTCGGAACGATCGGAAGACGCGAAGTGGATGACGAATCATGAAGGTGTGCTTGAAGCCTGCAGGAAAGAATTTGAAGTTTTCTGGACTCATCACATATGCCATGTCTTTCACGAACACGTTAGGTCCAGCGGAGTGTTCCAAAAAATTACGGATAGATGCAAACCTATAAGAGGTCATGAAATAATCGATACATTCATCATTACTTGGGCCTATACGATAATTTTAGGATTCTTTATAAAAAAAAACATCATCATATTGTGACATCTACGTCATGGTTGGGTATACTGACACTTCATAATTACCTGACTGATTTGCCTAATTCATTTGTCGGTAAATAACTTGACTGCGAATGCCAAAGTCGTGGGTTTGAACCCCGGCACGGCACTGATGCCCTTGAGTGAGGCATTTTATCTACATTGCTCCTCTCCATGCACCCAGGTGTTAAATGGGTACCTGGTAGGATGCGAACGTCGTTGTGGTTGGATTAGCATGTGCGCGCTTGGAAACAGGCGACTGGTTTGAATGCTCCCCAGAGGATCGGAGTGAAGAATGTGTACTGTAATCATGGTAATGTGCAGAATCGCAATTAAATCCAGTGACCGGGGTATTGATGCTGTAAGCGCTTTGGTCGGTTACACTGTAACTGGTATAACAGCTATTATTATTATTAAATACATGACGCTAACATATTACAGTTCGTGCAGAATGTCAATTTGTCTTTTGAGATTTAAACATGTGTCCTCAGAAATCTTGATTGCTCTTCGCATCCTCAGTAATTTTGACGAGACATTAAAATAAACTTCTCAGTTAATTTGCCTTTTTGGAAGGAAAATGAAACGTTTTGCTGCTTTTCTGAATAATAGGTTATGGTTCTACGACACACGCTACGGTGACTATTGCTCTGCGGTCAGTATCCTATATCCATTAAAATGATTCCATACACTGTTAGAAAAAATGGTGCTTATGGGGTACTCATTAGCTCCAAACTGGTGCCGGATTGAAAAGGTGTCTACAAGTTCCATTAAAAGGACCATAGCCATTGAGCTTAGATTTCTCCACATTTTGTTATGCGTATTAGTCTTTATCATAATCTGTAGCTATTATTTAAACATGTCCACGATAATATCTATCTACATTCGTCATTTTCAAAATACTTTGGTTTGATACAAATTGTATAAATGTGTTCTATTGCATGTTGTTATAATTTATTGATTTCACTTACTATGGATATATTGTATTTTTTTCGAAGGACGATAGAATATTGCTCAAGAGTAGGCTAGCTCTTTGCCAGTGCTCATGATGAGCACATTTAAAGGTATCGATGAAAACCTTTTCAAAAGGTGCTTAGAGACACCCTAAAAGGTGGCACTGGTGTGGCAAATATAAGCACCTTTTAAAGGTGCTCAAACAAACCTTTTTTCTAAGAGTGTACCTCATCCCTGGACCAAACACTACACCTAACCTTAATATAATTATTGTTGTTATTGTATTTATTTAATGTTATGCACTACAGTATTATGTTAATATGATTGAAAACAGTCAATCTGAAGCTAAGCTGAAACCCCACTGCAGCACTAACGCTAACACTGACCTTTGATAAAAAGAAAGGAAAAAAAAAGGCAGGAGCAATTTTCGCCGGGGCACATGTCGGGCACATGAAACATGCATGCATTTATAATACAGGTGATTAGCGGTTCAATCGAACATTGATCACAGATGAATTCATGCACAATATATGAATTATAAACAGAACCGCATAAAAGGAAATGTACATACGATAAATACTCCGGTTTGACTTGGCATTGGCAGATGCCATCAAAGAGATCTGCTGCTTGTCTGTAGGTCTCCTCGTTCCCCTCATAGTGGGTAGGTAGATGAAGGCCTAGCTGAGCCTTGGTCGTATCTGCTGTGACTTTACAATAGGTGAAGGGTTCAAACCACACTTCGGTTCCTTCAGTAAAGCTCAGGCACTTGGTAAGGGCTGTAGAACACGAGCGGGGAACGCACCAAAGGAAAGTGCGGCTACCGGCGCCGTCCGAGCTCGAAACTCTATTCATTGCATCGCCGTTCTCTGAAGCACGTTCCGCCATTTTACTTCTTGGTCAGAGTCACAGTTGATTTTGTTTTAAATTTCCACCCTGCATAGATTTCAGGAAGATGGCAGTTGTTATCATTTAAGATAACAAACTCCGGATCTAAAGCATTCGCGGAGTCAGTATAGAATGAAAAAGCCAGTATATGCCTTTCCGGTCGGGGGTCGATCGTTTATTTTTAATAGGTTGTGTGAACAAATTTGCATACGAAGTAGCAAGAAAAAAACAAATAAGCAGCATGAAAGGTAGAAAGAAAAACAAAGAAAATGGGTTATCCATATTTGCGCTAAGCCGACAAGACTAATAAAAAAACAAAATTCTGCTGACAGCAAACTCGAAAGGGTGGATATCCATTCATGAACATGCCTACAAATTTGATTTTTTTTTTATAGTAGCAATGGATATATAGATTGCTGGAAATGGTTTAAATATTTCAAAATTTTAGGGGGTGCTTAATATCCCTAGATATCCCCTCCATATTTATAATTTTTTGGATAAACCACAAGGCAGAACCGATAAAATAGCAACTTCCGGTCATTATACGACGGATTTCAATATATTAGAAGAAAACAGCACCGATGATAATTTTGTAAAGTAGGATATGATATAATGCAGTTTCCCTTAAATGAACTGGGAAAGGGAAATGCTTATCGATGCACTATTTCAAACCTTTTGCACACAATAATTAGTATCTGCTTTAAATGCTCTATTTTAGAATATAATAGAAACAAAAATTCATGAAGCAAAGGAAACAATTCCCATTCAAAGTTCAAAGTGATATTTACTTTCTGCTATTCATTAAAACATGAACTGTTTACAAAGTATCCAAACACCATGTGCAGATAAGATATAATGAGTATAATTCGAAGGCATGGTTATAATACAGTGAAGAAGGCCCGGGGGACCACTCAACTATATTGCTATACACACGCGCGACCACACGTTTTCCAAACACTCCCTAAACGCGTTTTATCCATTCGAGGATTTTCGCGTGCTTTCTTGAAATTTTACCCCCTAAACAAGAGACTCGTCGCACAAAATCCAGACAAGTATTCGGAAAAAGATACCCTAAACGGATATGACAAGCTCAATCATACCCTTTTTTCCGATTCTTGGCCTTTTTGACATCCTAAACGCGTCAAGCGCGTGACGCGCCGAAACCGGCAAAAGCTACCCTTTTCTGGCATTTTTACGCGTTTTTTTGCGCGTGTGTAGAGTAATATTAGTTGAGTGACCCCCCCCCCCCCCCCTTTCGGGGAAGAAGGTCAAAGATCCCATGAAGCACAAGCTTGTTTGGTTGGTATGCCCTAAAGATTTACAACATACAAGCAGATATTGAAAAGGGAATATGACGGGAAGAGGACGATAGAAACAGAGGGAAGCGAATAAGTGAATAAGCCATAATTTTGGTATATTAATTTATTACAATATACTATTTATGTATATCAATTATGATATATTGCATGTTAATGGGAAGAATTTCCACATGCTATGGATAATAAAACATTCGGCATAGATCATATTGTATTTAAATCTTTCTCCAGTTTGTTTCTGATTGTCAAGAACTATTATTCCGTCGTCTAAAATCTGGTACAGAATTCGGTTTTCATTCGAACGCAGGAAATAACAAATTTCCTTAAAAATTCGTTTGAGAATCATTAACTTTGCTAATGTATTGTTAAAGCCTATGTTTAGTTCTTCATTTAGAAGCTCATACTGAATTTGTAAACAATGTAAATTAAACAGACAGACTCGGTGAAAATGCACACAGATAGCGGCATACGGGACTGAACACGCACATGGCATTAAATAAGGTCTTTTAAAAATTAAATAAACTCTTTTAAAACTTTACCAAACCTCTCTGGTGTTTAAATGTATTCTGAACTCTGATTTATGTTACATGACTTTGTATTTGCTTTCATTTCACATTTCAAGTGCACGTAGGGTCTACTTGATCTCATACATTAAAAAAAATTATAGGAAAGTCCAAGTTATGTCCCATGCACAGGCCCGTAACTAGGGGGTCCATTGGGTTCGAACGAACCCCCCCCCCCCCCCTCCCCCGTTGGCGAGCAGAGGTCCGCTTGAAAAAAAAAAGACAATTTTTTTCTAAGCGAGGGGAGATATGCTGGAAAGGGGAAATAACGTGATAAAATATCGGTCTTTTCGTTCATTTTAATACATGTTATTTCGATTTTGTCCCGTAACTGCCTAATCTGGAAAATCGATAATTAATTAATGTCGTCTTTCACCATTCATTTTCGAATTTTGTACATTATGCCAGGTTGCAATCGATTTTTTCAAAGCGTCATTCAAAAAATTATTCAATTCGTTTGTAGGAGGTCCATGGCAGGCCTGTAACGGGGGGGGGGGGGGGGGGGGGGGTCAGATGGTTCGAACACCCTTCCATGGGGGATGCCATTTTCTTGAAGATATGGAGTTGTACATGAACCACTGAAAACCGTTCCGGTCAGGAAGATATTTTTAATTCTAGAGCTAAATTGCTTCTCTTCATTAAAAAAATGTCCCCATATATGATGGAAAAATATAACAGGTGTATACATATACATGTATTCTAAAATTTAAAATTTATAGATTTATTTTTAAATTTTCTGGTTTTGCTAAATAGAAATCGGTTTCTTGGGCTTGCCTGGCAGAGCAGAACATAATTTATACAATGCGCATTTTGACTATTGAAGTCCATTATCTTAAAGCAGGTGAATGCATAGTTTGTTACTATTGACGCTAGGGAAAGTTATCATCCATAAATTTGAATTAATTTGCTCCGTCGCGTACGTCATAGCATCAAGAAAATAGGTTTCTATTTAGTAGAATAGTAATTTTCAAGGAAATATAAAACACATTTTCGTTTTAGAATATATGTATATATCTCTTAAATATTTAAGATCCCAAATAGGATTTTGTATCAGGAAGAAAGGCAAATTTGCATTCGGATTAAAAATATCTTTATGCACACATCAAGAAAATGGCATCCCCAGGTATCGCTAGCAGACGATAAATTTGCGGAGAAAGTCTTGATTTATGCCCATCTCGTATATTTTAATGCAAAACTACGTAGGACGACAAGAAGGAATAGATTACATCTTTGAATATAAGCACATTTGTATTTTGAAGTTAATTCCCCTTTAACTATCTTTGACATCTGACATTAATTTTTGCCTGATTATTGATTCATATCAGCCTATAGAAAGAAATTGAGGTGCTCAATGATGCATTTTGATCTTTTAAAAGGGTTAGATTTGACAGGAAATCCTGATAATAAAAGGAGATAGATTGCTTAAAACACCATACAAAGATAACGTAGGAAGATAAGCAGTGATAAGCATGATACGACTGAAATGACATATGCGGTAATGGAATATAATAGTGAAATATAGAAATCATACTGGAAAAGAGAGAGAGAGGGGTATTTAATGTGTCTGTTCACTTTAAAAAAATGGAAAATTTTCTTGCTCTCAAGTTGCATGGAGTACTCCTGGCAGACCCGGTCTAGTCATTCAGGCCCATAAATTATGGCCCTCTAATACAGCCTGTTCAACCGGAGTGCCATGAGAGTATTTTACAAAACATCGACTTCCTGGAAACTATAATCGAAATAACAAAATGCCCCAATATAACACTGTTTTGAAAATTACATTTGGGAGATAGTAAAGTGCGTTTTCCGTCGCTCGCTTCGCTTAATCACAAAACTTTGAAACGAGATAGTTTCAGGCAGCAAGGTCCATGAATATTTCCACAGGATGTTATTGCAATATTCAGGCACGCCGCTGCCCTATCGCCATGGCACCCTAATACTTGTTTGGTCCACTTTCTTTATTGAAATGAGCAACAGCAAAATAAAGTGCATTTTTCCTCGCTCGCTTCGCTTGCTCGTATAACATATAAACGAGATAGCTTCATGCAGCAAGGCCCATGAATATTCCATGTTACAATTTTCGGGCACGTCACTGCCCTATCACATTGGCGCCCAGATATTAGGGTTACCTTTCTATAAAAGAAAAACAGTAGTATATGTTCGGGGTTCACATTTGACGCACCCCCTGTCAAATAATTCTGACTACGCTCGTGCCCATACCCTTGGAGTGGCTGGCATGCCCCCTGACCCCACCCACCACCCTACACGGTCGCTTCGCTCCCTCAGAAAGGTCCACTTTTTCCAATGTTGACCCCCCCCCCCCGCAAAAATCCTAGTTACGGGCCTGATGCATTACGAAGTATTATTGATCTGTATTATGGAAACTTATATTTTGTCTGATCCAAGCTCAGAGATGGCTATTAACTCGAAAAAGTCATCAGATATACTAAAATTGTGAATGTGGTCTGTAACGTTTGGTACAAAATAGTTTGGATTCGCCCTTATACAAATTCTCACTCATATTCACTCAATCAATTCAATTAATTTTATTCGTCCATCAAAATATAAAGGAAATTTTGCATGGGATTCTACAAACAATATGATCATGTATGAAATGACAACGAGAACAGGAAATTATAATTCATGAATAATAATATTGCATACAAAATCAGTGGAAAATTACACAAAACAGAACATGACATCGATATATTTGGCGTATTGGACTAAAAGTTATAACACTACGTGCACACAGTATCAGTGCATATCACTGGAACAATCAGAGTACACACATTTGCACAATGTTCTCTTACGCCTGTTCTACACTAAAATCTTTGCGCTTGTGTTATTACATGCGCTAATCAAACCTAATCAAAATTAGTGCCTCCGCTAGTACTAGTAATCTAAAGCAGCATTAACGTTTTGTATGTTATAATTCTTATACAAGGCGCTTCAAAGGTCGCCTTAGTCGCTGACGTAGTCCTACGTCAGGCCAATGACACCTCGTGTGCAACAAGCAGTAGCAGACGAAGCGTCATATGATGACGTAATACTGCGTCAGCGACTTGACGCCTCAGGTGAGAGTGACATCATGCAAAACGGTGACTGGAAAATAAACAGTGAAAATATTGGTTTGAACGGCATGGTACTAGTCTATGTAAAATGATTGTAAACGTAGTAAATGATGATCTGATGATACTTAAATGAGAAAATACTTGACATGATACGTGGAACCATAAAGTGGGAACAAGAAGGTACAGATTTGAGTCCCAACAAAAATTATGGTGAATGCAAACATCATGCAGATTGAAAAGGATTATTACAATGATTCATTCCAAAGTAGAGCGACTGAGAGAAATTCCCAATTTGGAAATACTCTGGTAGGCTTATTGTATAAGTATTTATAGGCCCAGAGTATCATATAACTTATGTTATAAAATTAATCTAATATTTTGAATGACAGTGATTTGAAACTATGTATGCGAATCCTTTTTAATTATTATTATTTTATCATAATCAGTCACTCGTGGGTATGAAACGATGTTGATGCATCTCATGATACCATGCCTCGCACTCCTCTGCAATTCGGATGCAGTCAGGGGTTAACGTGGAGAGAGGAGACGATTGAGGAGATGGGGAAACAAAATGGGTACTCTCGAAAGCCCTCTTCATCCCTAAAGCCTCACGCACTCCGTCGGCAAAGAGCGATTCTGAGACGCCGTTCCTCCACGTCCCAACCACGCCCAAAGATGCGTCCCACTCCAAGAGACCAGTGCGATACCCCACGCCCATTACTTCGCAGATCTTCTTCAGACAAGATTCTGGATAAACCAAGAGATCCTGGGTGTCGATGATCAAGGGGTTCGGGTCAAAGGTCGCGCTGACGTGCTTCCACAAGTCGTAAATCTCTCCGAACCAATGACGCACGGCGTAAAAGGGGTGGAATTTTTGGATGTCTGCCTTGAGCATCGCATTCTCATCGAGGCGCAGGAATCCGAGAAACAGTTTCCGGAGGGAAGGAAGGACCTGGGTTGGATCTCTGATAAGGAACACGTGACGGAATCCAGCAGGGATATAGTCGAAGTTACCATGGATAGCTGCAGCGATATCCTTCACGACCAAGATCTCGCTTTCAGAAGTCTCGAGTGTTTCTTTGATTCCTCCTAGTCTGTGAGAACGTAAAATATACACAAGGGGCTGGTTAGACCTCAACGAAAACGTTCGCAATAACGTACAACGATAAGGGATAAGGGATGGAGGTAGTGTCCATAGTGCTCAATTTTATGGTTGCAAAAATCTATATCCGTACATTATGCGCATAGTTTATCGTTATCGTTTAATATCGGTGAGGTCTGAACAGCCTCTAATGATTGATAATGATGATGATAATGATGATGATGATGATTGAGTTTATTTTACCTGACTGCTTCTTGTAGAGAGTTAAGTGCGAAACCGTGGCACCGCCAAGGAAGTTTTGAACAGTTCAAAACTTTCGTGGAATCAGGGGAGTGTTCGGGTTGTTCTCTGGACTTGGTAATGAGGATTAATATCGTACCAGAGGGGACTAGTGCATCGACTGGGTTTCGAACCCACGACCTCCCAGTTACGAGACCACTGTTCTACGACTGAGCCATCACGCTTCCATAATAAAGGCCATAATAAATAAGTCTCATCTCGAAATATGTCTCTAAATATCATTCTTAATTACAGTCATGCAAGTTAGTGATAATTATACCAATATTCTTTAAGAAATCTCTGTTATGAAGCTTCCGAATATTTATAAAAAGTAGGTATGCTTACGAGATCAAATAGGGGTCCGGGTTTTTCAATCCTCCGGGCACCACCGGCAACATAGACTCTGTTCCCTTGATGGCGCGATGATATAAATCCTCGTTGCCAATAGAATCTGATGGTAACTCTTCTCTGTAGAGTTTCCTGCTCGCAATCCTGGCGAAGCGAGACATGTTGTAAGGCTCAAACCATACTTCGCAACCGTTCCTCGGTTGGTCCGCAGTGCTGATTCTGTCGCAGTTGTTGCTGCAGCTGCCGTAGCATTTGTTCTCGCTATTGTCGCAGCTGTTGTTCGTGCTTTTGATTGATGTTTCTCCGAGGAAGCTGAGACACTTTAGGAGAGCCGTAGAACCGGAACGTGGAACACACCATATCATCAGACGATGACGAATCGCCGTACAAGAATTTGCTATGTCTGAGATGTCCGTCATTTCGCGCCGAAATTTATCTCTGCATCGGGAGAATAATGATTCTGATTCAAAATGATTTCATTTCATGATTTTCCAACAATTTTTAAATTCTCAGTAACCAACGTAGTTTCAGTTTCAGTTTATTTCATATTTCAAATCACATAACTGGAACATAAACAATGACCGTTGCATTATTACAATAATATAGGAAAATATCTCCAATACTTTCAAAAAAAGAAGAAGAAAGATGCAAATGAACAAACAGAGACATTAAATATTTCCATCACTTTAAAGTTGGAATAAGACAAATTAGTTTGGCGTGAAATATGAGGGAATCTATTAAGAAGCTATGCTTGTAATATGGTAGATTCCCTTATTATTTGATTTGATGCTAGTATCAGGAGATCTTTGATATTATTACATGTACAGTATATATGAGAGATGATCTGAAGAAAACACAAAAAAATAGAATGGGGAGACGAGGGGTAGCCCTAGGATGGAATGGATTATGTAAGTATTTAAAAAGGATATTTTGAATTTGCGTTTGCATGTATACAGTGAGCCTGTATTATTTAAGTCTGGGGGAAGATCATTCCACAGTTTCGGTCCTGTAAATCTAATTGTGTTGTGTGAAAAAAACTGTTCAAGTACGTGGAAGCTGATAAGAATGTTAGGATAGGAAGTTGTTGCTTTGTGAGTTGAAACAGGATTATTCCTAGATTATATGTAAATAGTGAATTTTAAGAATGTTACACGAGTGGAAGTGTGGGGTTGTATATTGATTATTCTTTTAGCCCGTGACGTTAGGTTTTCCTTTAAACGAGCATTTTTATTTTTTAGTATGATTTAGACAAAAAAAGTTATAAAAAAAAAAGAGAAAAGAAAATCAGTCTATAACCTATATATTCCAAGTTGTCTCCCCAAACAATCATTATAATGCAAGGCAAGTATTTTCCTCTTCTGCAACTTCAATGCAATGTTGTTGTGCCTTGATGCTTGGCCTGTTTTTCCAATGCCCTGGCCTTGGACTAAGGCGTTGATAATCTCAAGAATATTCAAGGCATTTTCAAGGCATCTGGAACTTTGCGATTTTTGTAAATAAGGTTTTAAAAATATGTTAGTTATTTTATGCTGTAATATATCATGTAGCTAATACAAAATCTAGGTAATAATAGACCTGGGAAATGAATTCGTGTTGACAAATTTTTAGATTAATTTGATAAAATAATGGTGATGATAATGATTTTGTTGATGATGTTTGTTTGTTTGTATTTATTTCCGTATTAAGAAAGCCACATACATTTCATAAAATACAACGTATACATGAGCTTAAAAAACGGAGGATGACCCAAATTCAGCAGTATTTACAAAATGATGATGATAATAATAACAGTAATAATAATAATAATAATAATAATAATAATAATAATAATAATAAAAGTAATAATGATGATTATGATGATGATGTTGACTAGATGCTGATGATGATAACAGTAATACCGTATGAAATAAAGGAGTATATCTGAAAAAATGTACTTGCGTTTCTCGTCTTCCTGTGAACGTTTTGTAAGTTTGAATGAAGTATTTAAATTTACAAATTTTAGTGAATTTGGTTAAAGGCTTCTGCTATATCATTAATTCCATAGTCCTATAAAAAACCCTGGTACTAAGTTTTAGGAACAGGCCTATATTGTTTGGCAGGGGCCACTAGAATGAGGAGCAAAAACATAATTTGAGAAAGAGGAAGGCGGGAAAATGATTGCATTGTGGATTATAAACACCACAGTACACAATATAATTATTAGGGTATAAAGTACGAATGATTTTTCTAAAAATTGTTCACTTTCCTCCCTCACATAATATTGATGTTTTAGAAATTGCTTTTGAAAGGGTTCAAGATTCTAAATAATGTAATTCTCGTTACTTTGCTCCGTATTATAGATTCAAGGACAACTACCCCCTGGAAAAACTATCCCCCGGACGCGAACTTTTTTTTCCCACGAACTTTTGCCACTATCGTCCTTGACGCATGCGCAACTTTGAAATAGCCCTACAAGCCCCCCGGACAACTACCCCCTGGACAACTACCCCCAGGACAATTACCCCCAGGAAAATTTCCCCCATAAAATGACAATTACCCCGATACCCCCCCCCCCACAACTACCCCCATTTAACCTCCCACACCCCCTCCCCCAGAATCCAGGGGGTAGTCCAGGAAGATAACAATACATGTACAAACGGTAGGTTGTGAAAAGGGGGTTATGAAAATTATATATTTTTTCCACCAGGTCTTTGTTGGTGCCCCCTTTTCCGAAAAGTTGTCTTTTTTGCAATGACCCCTCTTTGTGTGTGTGTGCGTGTGTGTGTGTGTGTGTGCCTCCGTCTTTGTATGTTCCATTTTCCCTTTTTTCTTTATTAATGCCTTGGCCTTGCATGTTAATGCCATGGTGGCATTAAGGGTTTGGGCCTTGACTACAATACTGATTCAATGTCTTTCGGAACTGCCTCTGTCAGTGACCTACTATGTTCGAAGTTGATGTTCCTATACAGTACATGACTCTCTGTAAACCCTTGACTTTTGAGTCGCATTCTTATCATTCTGTAGTTTAAGCAAACAAGAGACAGGAAGATGTTTAGCTTAACAAAATATAGACAACAGATAAAATCGACAACAGATAAAATCTTAAAGGTATACGCCACCGGGCGGCCGTGGGGAAAGTCAGGCTTGCGTAAGCCCCGTTCACCCGTACACAAAGTTTGTGCGTCAAACGCGTCCGTCGGACTGCTGGGATTAGATTTCGGATTGCACGAAGCCGAACGAATCTCGCACGAGAGCTCGAGCGCAGGCGGAGCGTGCATGTTGTGCGGCGACCAATCTGGCCGAAGCTGGCGCCCCGCGGGGCAACGGCATGATCAGGTAACGATCACGCTGCCCTCTCGCGGCATAAAAACGTCCACAATCTGCGGTTGAGTATCCCTTTAAATTATTCTCTGAAGTGCCGTTTTTGCAAACAAAACAGTCACGTTTACTGAACCCAAATTCTGGAACAGCCTGAATAATGAACTGGTTGATAGCCCCTCCAACAATTCTTTTAAACGGAAGGTAATGTGTTGGTTAAGAAAGTATATGTTTGTATGAATATTCATATCATACTGGATCGTACAGTGGTCACATAAACTTTGTTCGTGTTACACTGTCCTGCCTTTTCATTCTTCTTCTTCTTCCTTCCTTTCTTCTTCTTCTTCTTATTCTCTCTTCTTCCTTTTCTCCTTTGTTTTTCTTTTTTCTGCTTCTTCTCTTTCGTCTCTTTCGTTTCTTTAATCCACATTCTGAGCTTTCCTGTTCTTGTACGTTTAGTGAATCTACCGACCACGACCATTTTTTTCACATGAAATATATAGAAATATACAAGGACTATGAAAATACATTAAGTGTATTATACTGTGGAATCTCCGAATCGTGGCGTATGAGGCAAGTCACACGACTGTCCCCGATAAATCACCGATTAGGTCGGTTTCTGAAAGGCTCATGAGGGCTAGAGGGTCAGATCGTGAGAAGGTGGAGGATCCGCCATTAATCACTGAATACAATTTGTACGGATGCTCATTCGGCTTCATCGGACTTACGCTCGCTTTCCATAAATGTATTGCACCCTCCCCCCTTTTTTATAATGCTGGATCCGCCCCTGGAAAAGTTTTGTGTCGGGGTGCCACGTGAAAAAATAGTACTGACGTTAAAAGAAATAAAGATACTCTAACACTGTACATGGTCACGCAAATTTCCATAGGCCTATCCATGCATAATCAATCACTGTTGTAAAATTTCCGGGGCCTACTCGAGAAAATACGAACAGGGAACCTGGTTGACAACTGGAGAACGCATGAAGACAAGAAAAAAAAGTTACTCAAGTACTCACCCTTTAGTTTATACCAGCCTGATTCTGAAAGCAAGGATGTTCCTGAAACCGACGAACTTTCAACACTGTCAAATGTTACCAACAGTCTCTGCAAACTGGTTATCAAGATATTGTTAGTCATATCAAAACTCGTATGGTAGGAAAGGAATTACGCGTACGTTCGCGGTCCTCGTTTGGGCCTAATCGTGAAAACTGTTTGAAGTTTCAAGTTTAGTTTGAAGTTTATTTGTTCCACTTTTACATCAAAACAATTTTTACAAAAACGATTTTACAAGCATATTTGTCAATTTCAAAACAGGGGTAAAGAACACAAATCAAGTACAATGTACAGTAAATAGGTAGAAAGTTTGAGAGATATATATGAACGACTGGCAATAAGGAAAAAAATGTAAATGTGGGGAGTCCATATAAAAAGCAGTGCTTGTAAATGAATAGGCTCCCGTAAAGAATTAGTAATTCTAATTGGTATGCAATTAAAAGCGAGACGGATTAGAATACTATCAGATTTTCTAAAACGTACAAAGGAGAGCAAAGTTCAGAATGTGGTGTAAAGAAACGAAAAGACGAAAGAGAAGACGAAGAGAGAAACAAGGAGAAAAGGAAGAAAAAAAAGGAGAAAGGGAAGAAAAATGCAGGAGAAGAAGAAGAAGTAGAAGAAGAAGAAGGAGAAGAAAAACTTGTAAAGGCAGGACAGTGGTACACGAGCAAAATCTATGTGACCACCTGTAATATCCAGCATGATATGAATATTCATACGTACATGTACTTACTTAAAAGGTAACACCTTAGCTTCCGTTTAAAAGAACTGTTGGAAGAGCTATCAACTAGCTCGTTATTCAGGCTGTTCCAGAAGTTGGGTGCAATAAAGGTCATTGTTTTGGTTGCAGAACTGGTGCGAGTTCGGGGGAGGAGGAAATGGTTTGTTTGTCTAGTTGGACAGAATGTACAACATTTTCAGGGGCGGCGCTACAGGGGGGGGGGGGCAGGCGCGGCTGCCCCCTATGATTTTTCAAGTGACCAAAAAGAGATAGAGAGAGAGAGAGAGAAAGAGAGAAGAAAAACGAAAAAGAAGGGGAAGAAGAAAGAAAAAGAAAGAAGAGTATGCAACTCTTATTATTATTATTATTATTATTATTATTATTATTATTAATTTTATTATGATCATTATCATTATTATTATCATCATTATTATTTAAATAAAACGTAAATTAAATCGCTCGTTGGCAAGGGGGCACAATGCTACCTTTCGAAGCACCAAAAAAGTGTCTCCTGCTACCCACAAAAATGCCGCTTATTATACTTGTTCACTGCCTTCTTTTTCTTATTTTAATGCAGTGGCGTATCTAGGTATTTTGACGCCCTGGGCAAACAGTGAATTTGCGCACCCCTCCCCCCCCCCTAAACTGGTGGGTATGTGCCGCCCGCAAGACAAAAAAGGGGGATTCGGAACGAGCGTATCATGAAAAAGGATGGTCTTCGGAACTACTAACATTTTTTAAAACAGGGCTCTTTGGAACTGGATTACAATATATAATGATGCTACGGAACTGGGCATCGTTTCACCAAACCGTCACAGTACAAGTTCGCCGACATCCTATTGAAACGCATGTTAATTTTAATACACGCGTTTCAATCATGTCAATGGGATCTCGGCGAACCCGCACCTATGACTGTTTGATGAAACGCTACCCTGGTTCCCACACACAAGCTCCAATACGCTAAATACGCTGTGTGTGGCAAGTCTATGGTGCCTTCGAAGCGAAACGGGCCGGGGCGGGGCGGGGCGGCCGGAACGACGGAATGAAAAAAAAAGCGGTGCTTTGGAACGGTTTTCTCTCTTCTTTTTCTCAACAAGAAAAAAATAATTTGTGGATAGTTACCTTACACAAAATCAACCCTAGAAAACTTAACACGACATTCAACGGTGACATCATACAGGAGTTATTGATTTTTGAAAATAAAATACAAAAAAAAATTAATATAAATAAGACTTGAACACCTAACGATATATCTATTTAAACGTTTTTTTATATATATATGATGTGGTCTTCTAGATATTGATTTTCATGTGCTTACCAGTGAATAGTGTGCATGTGTTTTATTTTGGTATAAGATTGGGGTTCAGTTTTGTCATGTACAAGGTTTATTTAAAATTATTTTAGTACATGTATGTATTTACTAGTTGATTGTATTATCGATATTAAAAATGAATTGTTATTTTGTTATTATGTTGATTTATGAAGACAAAATATTATTCAAAACAAAAAAAGTTTTGGGGGAAGGCTATGATCTATATTATTCATTCAGTATGATTAATTTGAATGTATTATGTACTATATATTTCGTTATATTATGTATTTCTGAGAGTTGTATAATTTCCTATACATTTTGGTAATTGTGTTATGTACATCAACTAAAAATGAAGTTGTATATTTTTTATTTCTACTGAATGAATGCAATAAAGAATGCTACAAAAAACAAGTTTTGGAGGGCGTAGGGAGGGTGGAAGGCTGTGAGCTATAATATTCATTCAGTATGATTAATTTGAATGTATTATGTACTATATATTTCATTTATTATGTATTTCTAATAGTTGTAAAATTTTCTATACACTTTGGTAATTGTGTTATGTATAATTCTCTATGTATAATTTTCTATGCATTTTGATAATTGTGTTATGTACATCAACTAAAAATGAAGTTGTATGATTTTCATTTATACTGAATGAATGCAATAAAGAATGCTACAAAACAAAAGTTTTGTTTGAATCAGTATGTTCGAAGAATTTGTATAGGGCTTGTATTAATAAGATGGCCGACATTCCAATTAGTTTTCACAATTTAGAATCATCATACAATGTGTTAAAGAAATTGAAAAAGTCTTTTATCGTCCTAGATTAAGTACCTTGGACAACAAATTGAGAGAATTTCAATTTAAATTACTATATAACATTGTCTTTGTAAATCATCATTAACACAGGTTTCAATTTATAGCAAGTAATAAATGCTCTTTTTGTGGTAAAGATGAGCAAACATATAGACATATATTTATGAATTGTGAGACAGTAGGGACATTGTGGAAAATATGTAGTGTTCTGTTTAATCTTCCAATTCTTAAAGAATTAAGCTGGAAGGAAATCCATATTGGGGTAGATGAGACGGCTGAAAATAGACAATTAGTTAATCATATAATTTTACTAATTAAATATTTAATATACCTTGGGAGAGGAAAAAATAAGCCACCGATTGCTGAAGAGATACGAGAAAAGCTACTTAAGAGTAAAGAAGAAGAAAAGAAGATTGCATTCGAGTGAAACACATTAACACGACATTATAAAAAATGGGAACATGTAAAAGTATTATGCACTAATCAAAACCAGAAATATGATGGGAGGGTTCGCGCATTCTGGGGCTTGATCGATCTTCGCCGCTGTAGACTGCCCCCTTTTTTTTTCTTTTTTTTTTGTTTGTTTGTTTGTTTTGTTTTGTTTGTTTGGGTTTTTTTTTTTGTTTTTTTTTTTTTTTTTTTTTTTTTTTTTGTTTGTTTTTTTTTTTTTTTTGTTTGTTTTTTTTGCAGGTGGGTGGGTGGGTGTGAGGGAGTGGCTATTTTAATTATGTTTATTGTTCGTTGTCAGTCCTGTGACATTTTTAGGGGGCGGGGGGCATGGCCAAATAATCTCCCATTCATTCAGGGTGATATAAATTGTTTGACTATTCAAATATGACAAGGTTCATGATTAGACTAATGTTAATGTTGAGATATACTATATTTTGTATGACTGAAGTGAATGAATCAATAAATACTACTAAAAAAAAAAGAAAAAAGTTTTGTGTTGAATACTTGATTCATCTGTTGGTTTGTTTGAGTTGTAGATTCTCCATAAATTAAACGCCAACTGAATCTTCAGTTCGATAAAAAACAGTTTGCGTTGTATACTTCATCTATTTGATGTTTTATTTGGGTTGTATATTATCCCTAAGCTAAGGGCCAAATCATTTTTCTATTCGATAAATGTATTTTGCGTCTTATTTCTAATTTATTTGTTGTTTCATTTGGTCTGTAGATTCTTTGTAATTTAAGCGCCGAACCAATTTTCTATTCGATATAAACATTTTGCGTTGTATACTTCATCCATTTGATGTTTTATTTGGGTTGTATATTATCCATTAGTTACGCGCCAAATCAATTTCCAATCTATAAAAAACATATTGTCTGTATAGATTCTTTGTAATGTACTATAGTATGCGCGGAACCAATTTTCTCTTCGATATAAACATTTTGCGTTGTATACTTCATCCATTTGATGTTTTATTTGGGTTGAATATTATCCATTAGTTACGCGCCAAATCAATTTCCAATCGATAAAAGACCATTTTTCGTTGTATACTTTATTTATTTCATATTTGTGGGGGTTTGGTATATTATAAGTTCAGCGCCAAATCAATTTTCGTTTCGATAAATGTATTTTGCGTCTTAGCTCTAATGTTGTTGTTGTTTCATTTTGGTCTGTAGATTCTTTGTCGTTTATGCGCCGAACCAATTTTCTATTCGATATAAACACTTTGCGTTGTATACTTCATCCATGTGATGTTTTATTTGGGTTGTATATTATCCATTAGTTACGCACCAAATCAACTTCCAATTCGATAAAAAAAAACATTTTACGTTGTATACTTCATTCATTAATTATTTGGGTTGTGTATTATCCCTAAGCTAAGCGCCAAACTCGAGTTGAGTTCCGCGCGTCGATCGTATACGCTGTCCTTTATTTTCTTCAAACTCCTTAACCGCTAACATGTAGATTGCCGGGTAAAGTTATTTGATTTTATACAATCTAACTGTATACAAATTATTTCTTTTTGCCCTCAGAGACCCTTTAATCTTATATGAATACATAATGTATATTATACGTTGTAAATATCCATTGTCATCAAATACGTGTATTTCGCGCCTGTTACAGGTTCTAGCTTTTTTGTTTTTTTGTTTTTTGTTTTTTTTGTTTTTGGGGGGGGGGGGAGCACCTGAGAGGGAAACGGGGACCCACCCCAAACGCATACTACCTACATACAACCCTACATACAGCCCAGTTACCTTTACATATTCGATTAGCACAGGTACTGACGCAATCGAAATGGCGCCTCGTGGAACGTGCGTCAAAGACTGGCGTGGTCTTTGACGCGTCCTATGACAGTGATATGGTATAAAAATGAATGAAAAGTCAACAGTATGAAAATTGCCTTGAATGACAGGCGGGCGAACTAATTGTCTTCACAGGCTCGATTAGCGCAAGTAATAGCGCAATCGAAATTATGTCTGAAGTGCAACGGAAATAAGCAAAATTCTGAGGCCATGTCACATCGCTGTCCCCAGGATATAAAGGCCCTTGTCTTCTAAAGCCGGGCTCACACGATGCGTCATTTTCATTATGTCATTACCTGCGCTAATCTCATCTGTGAAGGCAATTGCACTTTTCATTTTGCAAACACTTTTAAAACGATATCATTCTTCATGACGTGCAAAAGGCCGTACAAGTCACTGACGTCCTGGCGTCAGCAAACGGCGCCTCGTCTTAAACCTGGCTTTATGGTAAAAAAGATGGCCTGTAGACCACTGCAACAATAACGCTTTACAATACAAGTCTGAAAGAATGTTTAACCTGTAAGCATTCTTTTTGTTTACAAGAAATATTCCATTTATTGTTTATAGTAGTAGTAGACTTTTTTGGATGACTTGTTTAGCACAAAGCTAATCTCCCACAAGGTCCATTATTTCCCCTGTACCAAAGTTATAATTGAATGAAGATGTCAACCAGTTAAGGGATGTTAAGGACTTCCTCACCCTCCCTATTGCCCTCTCCCCGTCTTCCATTTCCGTCCTTAAAAGGGGGAAATCAGGTACTCATTGTCTCTGTGTCGGTGCCCCACCGTATGCTCTAGGGGACAATTGCTAAGGGTTTTATTTCTTGAAAGATATAGGTTGAGGGTTGGAATGGGGTTTTAGGTTAGGATTAGGGTTAGGGTAAGGGTTAGGTATAGTATTTGGTCGAGGGTTAAAAGTTTAGTATTCGGTTATTGTACAAAATTGACGCGGAGCATTGTCGCCGGAGCATAATTGTGTCGTACTATCCTTACTGAAGCCAAAGAAATTTGAGGGTCAGGTAAGAATTCCCCAGGAACTACACTTTCGATCGGTAAGTGATCATTATGTTCCGTATGCTGGGTCTGTCGTATACGTAAACGCACTGGCCCATTGTTTGGTCCATTAATATTATACGTAGGCCTAATCACATGATTATATATATATATATATATATATATATATATATATATATATATATATATATGCATTGTGTGTACAGAAATCGGTTGGGTTAAGGCTTTTTTACTTGTCCCTTTTTTAAATTCATATTTGTGCCCCCCTCCCTCTCTCTCTCTCTCTCAGAGAACCTTGGATCCGCGACACTGCGCACTTACACATTTTCTACAAAGACTGTTTTCATCGTTATCAGTTATCATATCGCTCATAAATGTGATTAACCCTCTACGTTTGGACCCGTGAGGACACTCGGCTAAAGTGCCTAATTACCTTGTGATAATTGTATTAAGTATTCATGCATAACCGAGTGTGGGTGTCATAGACAAATTAAAACTTGTGGGTGTACACGTGTGCGCGTGTGTGCCTGGGTGCGGTGGTGCGTGCGTGTGTGTGTGCGTAAATAAGAGAGAGGGTAGGGTAAGGATCAAAAACTGTCATCTCTCTTCAACCAATTCAGGACACCAAGAAGTACATCTCAATGATGAATATTATCCGATTTTTCTGTGTCTTCATTTGCTCCGTTGAGGGTAAGTAGGCCTTATTTTCACATTCACCTAATATCTGACATACGTGTAATTAACATATATCAACAGTCATCATAAAATATCATAGGTCTATTTTTAAAAAAGAAAACGGCACCAAAACAACAAACACCAAGCAGAGTATGCTATGTGAAACTATGAATAGCAACGCGTATTTTTGTGTGATTAGGGCGTGTGCGTGGGTGGCCGTGTACACTATTCAAACCAAGGAAGATAAACGATTCAGGGCAATTCCAAGCAAAAATGAAAATGAACCCCAAAATCTGTCTGATCCTAATTTGTGACCTGCAGGCACCACAAAGACACAAAAAAGTCGCCAGATATGAATTTTTAGTTAAGGTCTGATTCTGAAAGTGCAGATTCTCAGCTTTAAAATGATATAGGCCTATAACTCATTAGCATTGGATGTTCCTAACTCACTGTACAAAGTGAAGAATGCACAGTTCCTCGTAATGTTACTTCTGAGAAATAAGGGTTTAAATTTTGCAGTCTATTGAAGCAGTCTGACTGGCAAGGTGTTGTGCTAAGGTGATAAAAGGAGGATTAGAACTCGATGAAAATTTCTATGAAGGGATGATCAGATTGTCCTAAAACTTGTTATACTAATTAGTCATATCCTGTTCATCATAGTGCACAAGTATCAATGTAAGAACTTACTCCGTTTAAAATTTATGGGAGATCAAAATGAGACAGGGTCGTAAAAAGAAAAGTAATACAACAAAATCCAGAGAATACACACATAAGTCTAATAAAAAACTGTCAAAAATACCACTAGATTGTTTGGTGCCTCCAAATTTTTAGATTACTTAAAGTATACTCTTTCAGGAAATAACCAAAACTAAAATTTGACCATGCCAACCAAAAACACATTGATTGAGCTCTAACTGAAAATTACAGTGCGACTTTTGTTGGTTTTGTGGTGCCTGGTCACATTTGGCGTCAAATTAATCGTAAATCTAATAAAATTTAGGTATTTTTGTACACTTATGAATACTGAAAAATTGCATAAATGATTAACATAATCTTTAAATCAATTTTGATACCAACTAAGATATATTGTAAAATAAGAGTGAAGGTCATACTAATTTGACCTGTTTGCTAATTGAAATACACTTGATACACAAAGTTTAAGTAACATAGTAACCAATAATAGCATTAATTTCTGTTGTGCATAATATCTCATACTTTAGTAACCTTGGAAACTATAACTAAAAAAACCCTGTCATTCCGTAACGCCCAAAACACATAATTTTAACTTATTTCCGAAAAGGACTATGATCGTTTTGTTAAGAAATTTGATAGGCAAATCAAGGTACTTAATACCTATAGAATGTATGTGCTTTTGGTTTGAAGAAATAGTTTAGATATGAATTATGATATGCTTATTATGTCATTCCGTAACAAAATAATGTTACGGAATGACATTAAATGCAATTTCATTAAGTGCAATTTATTTCAACCCTGAACCTACAGATTAGCTTACCTTAATACAATTATCATATAAAGTAGAAATGATGAGCTCATTTACCAGGGTGAAAATATCAGATTGAATAATTTTGATATTTTGGGTTTCGTGTACAAAACAAATGGGAAAATGGTGTTTTATTATTCCATTTGTCAATTAAATGTATTTATTTCCTCTATAGGTTTGATTGTCATGTATTTTAGACCAGATATTGATCTAGGCGATAGTATCAAATAAATATCATATGATGAAAGTTATGAATATTCAAAAAACAATAGCATACATTAATAAAATTAAAAAAAAAACAATAAAATACATGCAATGTAAAATGGAATGTAATGAAAATTCCATCTGAACATCTTTTAAACTTACCAGATGCATTTTACACAAATGAATACTTTCAGGTTTTTTTAGAAATCTAATTATTGTCTAATTTGCATAAATTATAGTAGATTGATAAACAATAATAGAGCTATTTTAATACTAGATACAGTCAAATCGTTTGCTAAATCTGTGTTTGAAGCTATATTTTAACTACTTATTTACGTAATATGATTTTTATACACTATTTCCCATTGACGTCATTCCGTATAATGGTCATTCCGTAACGGTGTTTCATTTTATATTTTGCATCATATTTCAAATATTTTCAAGCAGATTTCTGGGAACATGATGTCATATCAAAGCTAATATACTAAAGAATGCCACAGCAATCTTGAAAACCAGATGCATATTCAAAGTTCACAGAGTTTGAGCAATGTTTATTCTGGTTGAAAAGTCGAGTCCTTTTTGTGCCATTCCGTAACGAAGCAATATAATAGTGAATATTTCACAAATTTGATGAATGGTTGACATGAAACTCAACAGTTGTTAAAGTACATCATATTAAGTTTATGTATTTTACTATCAATTTGAAAAAAATAATATTCATTATGATGTTCATGCTTTGTGAATGCCACTCCGTAACACTTGGAATTGCCCTTCGCACTCCTCGTACATGAAATTGCTGCCTGAAAAAGTTAAAACAAAAGACAAACATTGAAAAAAAAATTAAAAACATATAAATAAATTTCAGTGAACTTCCTTCGTGCAGTTAAAACAATTTCTGCTCAAAGATAAGATGCTTTATAAATTAAGATATTTATGTTGCTTAAAAAAATAATTCACAGTGTACTTAAGGGCAATTCCAAGGTTACTCACGTTACTTTTAGAGAGGTTTTGAGGTACCTCTTAAGCTCCTGTTCTCTTACTACAGGTGTTAGGTAAATAAGTTTTAGTTACAATAATGCACACATATTAATACAGTATCAAAACTTCATCAGAAGAAACATACTTTCTGCCAACCCTGCGCACGTTACATTTTAAAAATAATGTAACGTGAATAACCGAACATTTGCAGGGTTGGCAGAAATTATGTTTCTTATTATGAAGATTTGATTGTGTATTTACATGTAGGAACTATAATATGTGTGCATTGTTGTAACTAAAACTCATTTACCCAGCACATGTAGTATGAGAACAGGAGCTTTTAATATGTAACTCAAAACCCCTCCAAATTTAACGTGAGTAACCGTGGGATTGCCATTATCATGTTTATGTGAGTACGGGTGGGCGAATGTTTGGTATAATTATGTGTTTTAATTTTCACCATTTTCCTCGTTTGATGATGTTTTATAATATAATACTAATGTGAAGATACATGTATGTACAGTGATTGTACACTAAAACAGGCAGTGGGGTAAATTCGGGGGAACGGGGGCACGTACCTCGCCCAATCGAAGGGCAGAAAAAAGAAAGAAAAGGAAAACAGGGGAAAGAGAGAAAGAAGGGAGAGGGGAAATGGAACATGAACAGAAGGTAATATGACTCATCCCACAGCCTCCAGTAATATTTGGTCTTGTCAATTTACATTTTCATCCACTTGGTAAGACCGGTGCCATTGCCCCTTCAATGTCTGGACCAACGCCACGACACTGAAAAACGGTATTTCAACGTCGTATCTTATCGTAATTATGTCAATAATAGTTTTTATCAAGTTATAGCGGCATGATATAATTGAATTTTTACCTCTCTCTCTCTTTCTCTCTCTCTCTCTCTCTCCTTTCATTCTCTTGTTTGTTTGTATTTTTGTTTTACTATATTTACAGTACAACTGGTTAAATCCCAGCATGGTGACACGTCCGTGTCGGTAAGCAGATGCGACGATGGTTACGATCTAAACTACACCATTCCTAGGCTCCAACAGTGTCGTAAGAAGGAACATCCGAGCGGAAGACTCATCCAGACCATCCCCAAGCTCCTCCCGATCATGAAAATAGGAGGCCGTTGCACCGTCACGAAAAAGGAAAACCAGCTTGGCCATAGCGTTTGCCGATTTCCAGGAAATTATCTCTCTTTTATTGTTTTTTTTTTTCTCCCTTTTAGATGAATATTTTGTAGCATTTCTGTGAGCGCCCGTTCGCGTTTGTGTGTGAGTGTGTGTATGTGGCTGAGGGTATATTTGGCGTGCATGTTCTGTCGAATATAGTGACCTAAAACGTATTTCATAATAAAACGAAATAAGGGGATGACTAATGTGATCGTCAATTTCATTAATAATTGTTTTATAACATTTTCTGGTTTAAAAGAAGACCATACTTAATATCATGCTTATCCCATCTTAAACCCCATGTTAAACTATACACATAGGCCGAATCTTAAAATTATCTTTGTTCAAGAAATCATTGCGAAATTCTTCATGAGCATCTGGGAATTTCCAATTCTATTTCTTGACAAATATTTCACTTTGTTATATAACACACTTTCTCTCATCCTCTCTCTCTCTCTCCTCTCTCTCTCTCTCTCTTTCCTCCAACCCCCCCCCCCTCTCTCTCTCTCTCTACTCTCGCTCTCTCTCTCTCTCTGAATATATATTTTTTAAATCAAGTTTGCATCAGTAAATTCCTTTCCAAAACCGTAGATTTGACGGTAACATAATACCTGCTGCATGATAATTATGAACAACCTTCATTGAATTTGTACGGCTCAAGAATTTCATTAATAACGTAGCAGCAATTACCATCGTCTGGTGCTTTCGTAGAGTCACAGTCTCACAGAATTAAATCGAGGTCGTTACCAATGCACTTAGAAAGTTGTCTCGTTTAATAGCATCAAGGATGATTCCGATAAGGGTAGTGCATTATATTACTTGCTCATCTTGGGCAAGGTAAATCATTGAAAAGCTTTGAATATTATACACAATAAAACTTGTCTTTCATTATTTTCGACTACAATACAGGGAATACAGCATACTGTTTAATAATTTACAAGTGTATTGATATCATCATCAACAATGGTTTTAAATTGATGCATGAGATACGAATATCATATAATGTTTCTTTTTGATGTAGTGGCTTTCGGTTTTATAGAAGGATACCTTCACACTTTGAATTGTTCCACCTTTATAGATTGTATGGATAACCCCTGTACAAATGGCTGGTGCGAAGAGACTAAAATTGGCTACACCTGCCATTGTTCAGATGGCTTCACAGGGAAACATTGCGAGAAAGGTATTTTTTTAATACAGGCATTACTTTGAATAGATACAATGATGATGATCAAATTCGACTTGCTAAGTTGATATAAAATATGCTTTTCATATGGAGAATCAAATATTATATTGAGGCTTAATTAGTATAAGACCACCCCCTCCCCCACCCCCGCAAAAAATAAGAGATGCTCTATAACGTTAATATTTTTGTGTGTGACTTACATTTGGAAAGACCGTTCCATTAACCAGGGGCGAATCCAGGATTCTCTTGCCGGAGGGAGGGGGTGCATAAGTTCGTGAAATGTGCGACGAGGCAAAAAAAAATGAAAAAGAATGAAGAAAAAGGTGATCACATTCGTTAGGTGCCTATAGAACACGATCGCAAAAAACTTTCGAAAAATCAAAAGATCGTGTTTTAGAGTGTTGAAAGGGGTACATACGGACTGGTTTTGCCCCCACCACCTTGAAGTCGTGACGAACTAGTGTCAATCGCCAATGTAGTATTAGAGGAACTATACAGATAGATAACGTCTGGGAGAAGTACTACCATAACGATATTCCCAATCTTGTGATAGCTACACTAACTATTACATACACTCAAAAAATTAATGTGTTAAATCACCATTTAAAACGGCCGAGTGACCACTTTTTCAAAATAGTAGATTAACGCTTTTAACCTGCTGGGCGCAATAAACTAGCAGGTTAGAAGAGTTGATCTATACCATTTTGAAAAAAGTGGTAACTCCTCGGCCTTTTAAATGGTGATTCATAACTTTAGTGTTTAGAGTGTAATGGCATATTCTCGCAGTAACCACGGTGACTGGATAGGCGTATTCGTACCTAGGAATCGGCCGATTGTTCTAGCGGTATTAATTAATCTAATTGAAAGGCGTTGGAATCACCATGCGTAACTCTTCGTTTTGCTTCATTTACCAATGAAAATAGTATATTTGTATGGAGTGACAGGATTGCAAAGTGTATCTACCAATTAACTGAGTATCTATGGATATGATGGAATAACAGGAATAGAAATTACATTTACCAATCACAATAGTATGTGTAGAGATAACATGAACAGAAATTACATTTACCAATCAAATTAGTATCTATCCAGTATAACAGGAATACAAAACCGTCAGCAATCAACTAATGAACTACTGATTAAGCGATCGAGGCCGGAACCGTGTTCAAACTATGATGGCTACGTAATGAATATCTTGCTTTCAGGGGCGATTGCCAGTGAAAAATGCATAAGGTTACGACTAAACAAGGATCCGCACTTATCCCTAAAGCCCGTCTCACACGAGGTGCCATTTGGCTTCGTCAGTACTTGCGCTAATTGAGCCTTTAAAGGCAATAAATACGTCAGTTACTAGTATAACAATTATTCTTGTAAAGGATATCGCTCTTTCATGACGCGGTCCTGACGTAAGCAAGTGGCGCCTCGTGTGAGCCGGGCTTGATTTGATTTGATTTTATTCGTCAGGTATATTGCAATACAAACATAACCAGGTACCATGACAGGATAGCCCATGAAAGCCGAAATGGCTTATTTCCAATGGGGTCCTCATGGGGCTTCACATCCGTTGCACACGAGGCGTTATCTTCTCGACGTAGGACTGCGTGGTCTTTGATGCGCCATGTGAGTGACGTTGTACTCTATCGCCCGGCTCATACGAGGCGTCATTTGCTGACTCTATGACCGTGTCAGTGACTTGTACGTTCTTTTGTGCGTCATCATGGTCATGAAAGATTGATATCATTTAAAAAGTTATCGCAAAATGAACAGTGTAAACAGTGCTTATGATTATCAGCGTTTGGGTTCATTGCCTTCACTGGCTCGATTAGCTCAGGTACAGACGCAATCGAAATGACGTCTCGTGTGAGCCAGGTGAATGCAAAATTAACATTGCTAACATTGCACTAAATCACTAACGCAAGCACGAATTGTCTTCGAACGATTAACTAGCGTAGGTAATGACGCAAAGTGTCGGCTAGTGTACAACAGATATAATAAAGAGCAGATTTTAGGTCATAACTATCGATGCTACCTAAGTTTCAAAATGAATGGTTGATATAAAAATACCCATTTAAGTATGCAGAAATTTAAGCAAAGCCTCAGTTTTTTGTTCATGAGGCATAAATGGTCATAAATATTCATGTATCCTTTTTCCCTTGCAAGTGGAGCAGCCATTATCAATGTAAAACAATTGCTCTATACCACTACACCGCTAAATATCACTTTCCACCTGTAACTCTTACTTGTCGATAGCACTGACCTTTAACGATTCAAGCCCTCCCTTTGTTTATATATTTTTTGTTGTACAGTTGCAGATATTGCATCACTGACCACAACGGACGTAAAAGTACCCAAAAAGGACGCAACAATCAACATCCATATCATACCACAAGATACAACACGTAGGATTTCTTCAATAGCGGACACTGCATGTACCCACTTACCCCTCATCAACTATAAAAGTCCTTGGAATGAAAACACTCGGCTCACACGAGGCGTCATTTCTATAGCGTCATTACTTGAACTAATTAAACCTGTGAAGGAAATAAACCCATACTCCAGTTATTAAAAGAATTGTTTCCACTGTTCATTTAGCAATCACTTTTTAATATGGCTATTTCATGATGCTCAAGAGACCATAGGCCTACCAGTCACTGATGCGGTCATGACGTGAGAAAATGACGCCTCATGTAAGCCCGGCTCACACAGAGGCGCCATTTGACTGAACATACAAACAGACAATACATTATACACTTTTGATAACTGGCGTATGGGTTAATTGCTTTCACAGGCTCGATTAGCGCAGGTACTGACGCAATTGAAATGACGCCTCGTGTGAGCCGAGTTTAATGATCTTATAGCGCCCATTTGCTGACGTAGGGCTACGTCATGCAATATTAATAATAAAAATGATGACGATAATAAATATAATAATGATGATGATGATGATTATAATAACTATTATGATAATAATGATAATAATAATAGTAATAATAACGATACTAATAATAGCTAAAATGATGATAATAAAAATAATGATAATAATAGTATTAATCATAATAACAATAATAATAATGAAGGTGAGGATGATAAGGTTGAAAATACTGATGGTATATGTTCACAGATATTGTTAATTTTCTATAAAAGAATTATATCATTACGGGATTCTTTCATTTACAAAAGTTCGCAAGCTACAGTATGATAATTCTTTTCACCACAGCTGTTTGTAATGCATCCAACTGTCAAAACGGAGGATCATGCGAGATTCCTGGACAAGCATGTGTCTGCGTAACCAATTACACTGGTGGTCTATGTGAATATGGTAATGAAATGTGTATAAGTTTTCCATTCATCACTTCTTTTCGATTTGATTGTTGTTTAATTCAATCTTATGCAAAGAATCCTAGAACGTGCAAAGGTGAATTTTAGTATGTTACATTCAGATTGGTTAATTAATATCAATATGTTGTCAATTCGTCGTCAGATTTCATTTGAATTGGTCTCACTTGATGATCCTCTGCTTAAGGTTACGATGAGACTGATCTTTGTGCAAGCTTTTTCAAGCAGGTTTCATTAGAACTGCCGGACTGTTGGATCTTCATCGATCAATCATGAACAAGCTTATTAAAGTGATAATCTGAATGAATTTCAGACTTTAAAATGGGACTCCTTACTGCATAAGATAATGGGTGAATGCAAGACAAGTATATATCATATGATACCATAATTACTTCGGTCTGTTTCAAGGTTCATGGTAAGAATCTATCTTGAGGTTATTACATGAAAAGAAAATGGAAAGTAAGATTTGACAAAATTAATAAATACATTTTCTGCAAATGCAAAACTGTACACACTTCTTTCCAACATCAGCTACTTGTGATGCATCCAACTGTCAAAACGGAGGATCATGCGAGATTCCTGGACAAGCGTGTGTCTGTGTAACCGGTTACATTGGCGGTCTCTGTGAAAATGGTGAGGGAATGACAGTGCTAAAATTATAACTTTGGTCGGTATAAAAGCTCATTGTTAGCATTTTTCCTGAGGCCTTTACATTCTAAATGAAAAAGTAACATTTAACAACCAACATTCTCCAACTGTTCATCTGTTTTCTTTTAACAACAGCTGCCTGTGATGCATCCAGCTGTCAAAATGGCGGATCATGCAAGACCACTGGACAAGCGTGTGTCTGTGTAACCGGTTACATTGGCGGTCTCTGTGAAAATGGTAAGGAGGGCATGACAATGGTAAAACTGTGGTCGTTATAAAAGCCCATGGTTAGCATTTCTCCTGAGGCCTTTACATTTCAAGATGAAATATTTAGATTTAACAGTCAATTTTTTGCAACAGTTCATCTGTTTTCTTTTAACAACAGCTGCCTGTGATGCATCCAACTGTCAAAATGGCGGATCCTGCAAGACTCCTGGACAAGCGTGTGTCTGTGTAACCGGTTACATTGGCGGTCTCTGTGAAAATGGTAAGAAGTGCATGACAGCGCTTTGGTCGGTTTAAACGTTTGTGGTAAGAATCTTTTCAGATGCAATTACACTCCAAAATAATGGTTTAACAGTCGAATTCCTGCAACTGTTTATCTGTTTTCTTTTAACAACAGCTGCTTGTGATGCATCCAACTGTCAAAATGGCGGATCATGTAACACCCGTGGGCAAGCGTGTGACTGTGTAACCGGGTACGCTGGTGGTCTTTGTGAAAATGGTGAGGGAATGACAGTGCTAAAATTATAACTTTGGTCGGTTTAAACGTTTGTGGTAAGAATCTTTTCAGATGCAATTACACTCCAAAATAATGGTTTAACAGTCGAATTCCTGAAACAGTTTAACTGTTTTCTTGTAATTGTTTTCTTTTAACAACAGCTGCCTGTGATGCATCCAACTGTCAAAATGGCGGATCCTGCAAGACCACTGGACAAGCGTGTGTCTGTGTAACCGGTTACATTGGCGGTCTCTGTGAAAATGGTAAGGAGGGCATGACGATGGTAAAACTGTGGTCGTTATAAAAGCTCATGGTTAGCATTTTATCTGAGGCCTTTACATTTCAAGATGAAAAATTTAGATTTAACAGTCAATTTTTTGCAACTGTTCATGTGTTTTCTTTTAACAGCTGCCTGTGATGCATCCAACTGTCAAAATGGCGGATCATGCAACACCCGTGGGCAAGCGTGTGACTGTGTAACCGGGTACGCTGGTGGTCTTTGTGAAAATGGTGAGGGAATGACAGTGCTAAAATTATAACTTTGGTCTGTTTAAACGTTTGTGGTAAGAATCTTTTCGGATGCAATTACACTCCAAAATAATGGTTTAACAGTCGAATTGCTGCAACTGTTAATTTACCTGTTTTCTTCTAACAACAGCTGCTTGTGATGCATCCAACTGTCAAAATGGCGGATCATGCAACACCCGTGGGCAAGCGTGTGACTGTGTAACCGGGTACGCTGGTGGTCTTTGTGAAAATGGTGAGGGAATGACAGTGCTAAAATTATAAGTTTGGTCGGTTTAAACGTTTGTGGTAAGAATCTTTTCAGATGCAATTACACTCCAAAATAAAGGTTTAACAGTCCAATTCCTGAAACTGTTTAACTGTTTTCTCTTAATTGTTTTCTTTTAACCACAGCTACCTGTGATGCATCCAACTGTCAAAATGGCGGATCGTGCAACACCCCTGGACAACCGTGTGACTGTGTAACCGGTTACATTGGCGGTCTCTGTGAAAATGGTGAGGGAATGACAGTGCTAAAATTATAACTTTGGTCGGTATAAAAGCTCATTGTTAGCATTTTTCCTGAGGCCTTTACATTCCAAATGAAAAAGTAAGATTTAACAACCAATATTCTCCAACTGTTCATCTGTTTTCTTTTAACAACAACTGCCTGTGATGCATCCAGCTGTCAAAATGGCGGATCCTGCAAGACCACTGGACAAGCGTGTGTCTGTGTAACCGGTTACATTGGCGGTCTCTGTGAAAATGGTAAGGAGGGCATGACAATGGTAAAACTGTGGTCGTTATAAAAGATCATGGTTAGCATTTTTCCCGAGGCCTTTACATTCCAAGATAAAAAATTTAGATTTAACAGTCAATTTTTTGCAACTGTTCATCTGTTTTCTTTTAACAACAGCTGCCTGTGATGCATCCAACTGTCAAAATGGCGGATCCTGCAAGACTCCTGGACAAGCGTGTGTCTGTGTAACCGGTTACATTGGCGGTCTCTGTGAAAATGGTAAGAAGTGCATGACTGTGCTTTGGTCGGTTTAGAAGTTTGTGGGAAGAATCTTTTCAAAGGCCATTACACTCCAAAAGAAAACTTAGGTTTAACAGTCGATTTCCTGCAACTGTTTATCTGTTTTCTTTTAACAACAGCTGCTTGTGATGCATCCAACTGTCAAAATGACGGATCATGCAACACCCGTGGGCAAGCGTGTGACTGTGTAACCGGGTACGCCGGTGGTCTTTGTGAAAATGGTGAGGGAATGACAGTGCTAAAATTATAACTTTGGTCGGTTTAAACGTTTGTGGTAAGAATATTTTCAGATGCAATTACACTCCAAAATAATGGTTTAACAGTCGAATTCCTGCAACAGTTTATCTGTTTTCTTTTAACAACAGCTGCTTGTGATGCATCCAACTGTCACAATGGCGGATCATGCAACACCCGTGGGCAAGCGTGTGTCTGTGTAACCGGGTACGCTGGTGGTCTTTGTGAAAATGGTGAGGGAATGACAGTGCTAAAATTATAACTTTGGTCGGTTTAAACGTTTGTGGTAAGAATCTTTTCAGATGCAATCACACTCCAAAATAATGGTTTAACAGTTGAATTCCTGAAACTGTTTAACTGTTTTCTTTTAATTGTTTTCTTTTAACCACAGCTACCTGTGATGCATCCAACTGTCAAAATGGCGGATCGTGCAACACCCCTGGACAACCGTGTGACTGTGTAACCGGTTACATTGGCGGTCTTTGTGAAAATCGTAAGGGAGATAATTATGCAATTTTTCTATTCATTCATTTAAATGCTGAAGTAGATTTAGTTATTTGTCAGACAAAATGGTTTATTACAGTAGATAAATTTTAACATTTTGTTGATTAAATTTCCTCGGATTTCTTTCCTCTGCTATATGTCATGATTGGATTAGTCTTTGTACAAGTAATCTCAATGTTTCAGTAGAATTTGTTAGATACTTGGATCCTTATCATCGTGAAAAAAAACTATTCAAAATCATAATCTCAATACATTTTCTTCCATACTTAGTATATGCCAGTTATGGTAAGAATCTTTACTGAGGCCATCACATTTTAATTAATTCATTTATTTATTTTTTATTTATTTAATTTTTTTTTAATTTTTTTTTTTTGGGGGGGGTATTTCATGAAAGAAAATGGAATGTAAGATTTAAAAAAAATCAACGTTCTGCAACTGCATAACTGTACATATTACTTTCTTCAAACAACAGCTGTTTGTGATGCAATCAACTGTCAAAATGGCGGATCATGCAAGATTCCTGGACATGCGTGTGACTGTGTAACTGGGTACACTGGTGGTCTTTGTGAATATGGTAAGGAGCGTATATAACAGTGGTAAAGTTATTAATTCGGTTAGTTTAAAGTTTATGATAAGAAAGTTTTATGGAGGCTATGAAAGAACCAAAGGGAAAAGTAAGTTGAATAATAATGTTCTACAGGTGTATAACACTTAAGGGCATAGTTTCTTGGGGTAAGGTGGGTGATACAATGGAAACAATGGAAACAAAACTATTGCTTCGGCTGGCATTAAAAAGTTAATTACAATTAAGGACATGCTTGTCACGATTTTTATGGCAAAATTTGATAAATTAAAAGATGATTTATTCTTAAAAATCATGGGCAGACACAATGATTAGAGTCTTATTACCATAATTCTCATTACTATAATTCTCATCATTCTCTCGCTTTGTGTTATTTTATTCTTTGTGTAATATATGAATATCAGAATTTGCACTCGTTTGTCTTGTTTTGTTGCTGTTTTGCTTTTTTTCCCGCAGTGTATCTGCTGTACACAAAATGTGTTCTCTTTTCATCAGAATTAGACATTTTTCTGTTGTGCATCCTAATGTCAAAGTGACGGTGGATCATTAATTTTCAATGGTACCCGTCTTGATTTGAATTTGTATGACATATATCGAAAGGCTATGATTTGCTTTCTTCTCGAATTTCCCTAATGGAAATAATCTTGATAGGACTGAAGGCATAATATATATGACTGTTCTCATGGGGGAATAACTGAACTTTACAGATTGGGTTACTGGTAGTCCCATGCAGCTCGAGCTTCGACCTCAACTTGAGAAGATACCAGAACTCTCTACTTTCTATATTAATCTATGTACTAATTATTAATCTTTTATTTTTACTTTAACCTCCCCCCCTCCCCTTCCTTTTACAGAAGAGCAAGTAAAGATGTTTATGTCGCGCAAGCATGAAGGCCTGATATACATGGCTGATCTCAGTGGGGACCAACTGAACTTTACAGTTCTCTTTTCTGGTAGTCCCAGCCCAAATGGACCGTACTGGCTTCCTTTAGATCTAGCCTTTAACAGCGTTGACCAGAAACTGTATTGGACCGACAGTTTCCACCAGATGGTTTGGAGGATCAATCTAGAAGAGAGAAACCCAGAACAAATCTCATTAGGAAACCAAGGAGGTAATACGAAAAATGATTGGTTTTATTGATTTGATATTATCTGACAATTGTTTTGGTGTTATCTTTATTATTTTATTATCATTCCTTTCACAACTAATGCTACTACTACAACAACAACTATACTACTACTACTACTACTACCATTATACGGATTGCTAGTTCAGTCAAAATGAACTTCCGTAAGTAGACAGTGATTAGAAAAAGAGAAGATAGCCACATCCACCACAAAAGGCATGTAAGATATACTTCAGATTTATAAACATATTTTATTTTTTTCAACTTTTTTAAGGGAGGACAGCAATGGGGAACTTTAATAGAGCTACGCACCATTATTCTTTCAGTTTCGTTTCTCAAAAATGAGTATAAGTTGAGCATCGGTCAAATTTCTTCCATTGTATTATATATTTATTTGTAATGTATATTTATATGTAAAACAAAGTTCATATGCGTTATGTTTGAATGATGAGTTTCTTCTACAATGTAAGTACTTTATATGATTTATGAATCGGTATCGAAAAATAAATGAATCTTGAATCTTGAATATATATATATGTCATGTATGTGTGTGTGTGTGTGTGTGTGAGTGTACATGTATACGCATTCAAACCGATGACATCGAACAAAGAGAACAATGGGTCATCGGTAGTAATGGGTCATCGGTTGTCAACAATTCGTGAGGTTTATTCCGTCAATGAATTTTGTGACGCAATTGAATAGTGGAGTCATCGGTTGAAATTCGAACAATAGCTTACAAACATGTGTGTGTGTGTGTGTGTGTGTGTGTGCAGTGCGTCCCAAAAAGTTAACAGTTCGAAAAAGTCCTCCCTGATAAATATTTCTGAATATTTTCAATAAATTTTAATTCTTTTAGATAGCTTAGGTTCCCTCGTATACAATAACATCCAAAAATCCGACTAGTTATTACGCTTGAGTGACCTAAAAAACACTTTTGTGGAAGTGTGCAAAATTCATACTTGACAAAAATTGGTATTTGTTCTTGTTCTGACTGGTATCAACAAAGTTGAGAACCGTTGAAACTGACAGTTGAAAAAGTCTCCCCAATGAAATATTTCAAAATATTTTCAGGAAAATTTCATACCTGTGCTTAGCTTAGGATCTCTTCTACCAAATGACACTAAAATGTCTTAAAATATTTTACGCTTGAGTGAGCAAAAGCCACTTAAGTGAAATGGTGCAAAATTCATTCTTGACAAATGTTTTTTGTTGTTCTGGGTGGTATAAGCCATGTTGAGAGTCATGAAAAGACTTTAAAAAAAAAATTATATTCTGAGCGTTGAAAAACTATTTATTAAAGAACACACTTTGTTCAATGTATTTCCTGATATATCCCACCAAAACTTTATGGTTGAGTGAGCAAGCCAGATGAAATTAAAAGACTCACCAAAAGTAACACATTGAAACACTCAGCAAAGTAGTTAATTGCTCACTCAACCATAAAATGTTGATGGATGTGTATTACAGTATTACAGAGAACATAGCCTGTTCTTTCATGAATTGTCTTTTATCGATCAGATGTGGAAATTTCTAAGCCTTTACATGACTCTCAGCTCGGCTGATACCAGCCCGAGGCAATATTAGTTCTTGTGATGACTAGAATTTGCACCCTTTCACAAAATTGGCTTTTGCTCACTCAAGCGTAAAGTATTGTGAGATATTTTGATGTCATTTGATAGATGAGACCCTAAGCTACGAAAATTTCCTAAACGTATTTTGAAGTTTATTTGGGGAGAATTGTCTCAACTTTTTTCTTGGACGCAATATTATATATACAGTATATATATATATATATATATATACAGTTAACAACAAAATATTTCATACCCCTTGGAAAATTCTAGTTTTTTGCATTTTTCCTAAAAATGAATGGTTAAATGAAGTTACTTGCACATCACTTGAATACATTTAGTTATCATCTGCAAATGAATGCCGCTTCCGGTTTCACCTCATTTGCATAACAATAGAAAAAGTGAGTTATCCAAACTGGGCGATGTTCAAAATTATTCATACCCTTGGTGATTTATTGACTTTGTCAATCAGTATGAATCCGATCCTTGTGATTAATGCTTGTAATTCACTTTATTATAATACACCGTCACAAGGCTTCCGGAGGGGTCTCTGCTGGGATATCAGGCCAGTACCTGTTCTCCAATGGCTCAATCTCCTTGAGGATGTGTCCACACATGCCTTAACCTGACCTTCAGGGAGTTCATTAGATTTCGTGTCCTAAAGGTGATGCAGTTATCGACTTCATGATGACAGGACTATGATATTGAAATTTTCGGTCATTTATTCCATGCATTTTAATGAAAATTCTGTATCTACTTATGAAGCAAAGCACCATTCCTGAAGAGCCCTTCCCTTTTGCACTGCCTGTGGGAGGGTTCACCTTTATTCATTGGCCCCATTCTTAATCAGAGTGCTCAGGAAGGCCATGTTGGTGATATTAAAGTCATTTCATGACTCTAACGTCAGGTCACCATGAATAACAGTATGTAACCTTTGAGTACCATACACATCCCACATTGACTGTTACTGTATATCAATCGTCATATGGTATATTCTTTGTATCTTTGGTATGAAAGATACAATCCTTGATATCAAAATGAATGTAAACCAAATTTATACCATATGCCCTCCATGTTACCAGCTGCAGTGCACAAAATGCTACCAGTTTGACAGTGCACTGGAACATAAAGATCAGTATTTTAAGCTTCACTAGAGTACCCACTTGCAGGTGTCCATATCAAAAATGTGTCAATCAGTATAACTGCATAAACTGATAAAATTGGCACCATCCAACCTTTAGACAACTACCATGGCCTCCCTAAACATAATGGAACAAAAGTATCAGGAAATACCTTCCCTTGACAGTGCAACAGTGAATGCCTCTAGGGAAGCCTCTCCAGGAAGAGTGCTTTGTTTCAACTTAGATACAGAATTGTCATTAAAATGTAAGGAATATTAACGAAAATATCAATATCATAGTCCTATCCTCATGACGTCTAAAACTACACCACCTTCAAACACAAAATCTGCTTTAAATCCATCGAATCCCCTGAAGACCAGGTGATGGCATGTGTGGACAACATCCTCAAGTAGATTGGGCCATTGGAGACCAGGTATTGGCCTGATATCTCAGTAGAGACCTCCAGAAGCATTGTGACAGTGTGAAGAAAGTGTTACGAGCATTAATCACAAGGACTGGATTCATACTGATTGACAAAGTCAGTAGATCACCAAGGGTATGAATAATTTTGAACATCACCCAGTTTGGATAATTCACCTTTTCTATTGTTATGCAAATGAGGTGAAACCAGAAACAGCATTCATTTGCAGATGATAAAACAATGTATTCATGTGATGTGCAATTAAAATTCAGTTGACCATTCATTTTCAGGAAAAATGCAAAAAACTAGAATTATCAAGGGGTATGAATAATTTTGTTGTTAACTGTATATATTATACATAATATTATATCCATATCATTTTGGCTTCTTCAAGATGAACATGGATTTTCTTTAGAAGTCATACAAGATTTGGATAAATAACACATACTCAAATGTTCTAAATACTCCTTGGTAAAAAAAAATAACACTTTTACCCGCCTTTTTTTATTCACTTTATTATTGTGACAAATATACGGTACGGTGATCAGCTATCGCCCGTGGATGTCCACGGGCGGCTTCTGCTAGTATATTTATATATATATATATATATATATAGTCAAACCTGTCCATTATTACCACCCAAGGGAAACAGAAAAAGGTGACCACTATAGACAGGTGAAATTTAAAGAAAAGTGACAACATGATGACAAGTGACTGATTATGTTCTTAAAGGGATACTCAACCGCAGATTGTGGAGGTTTTTATGCCGCGAGAGGGCATGCATGATCATTACCTGATCATGCCCTTGCCCCGGGGAGCAAACTTCGAACAGGCTGTTCGCCGCGCAACATGCACGCTCCGCTTGAGCTTGAACTCTAGCTTTTGTGCGAGATTCGGCTTCGTGCAGTCCGAAAAGTAATCCTAGTAGTCCAGCGGACGCGTTCGACGCACAAACTTTATATACGAGTGAATGGGGCTTAAACAATCCTGACTTTCTCCACGGCCGCCTGGTGGTGTATCCTTTTAAAATATTTTAAGAGGAAAGGTCACTCTAGGTAAAAATGTGGTCCTATACCTTTTCTTATTCTAGGACCTGTGGGACTTGCCATAGCAGAATCCACGCAGATGGTATATGTAGCGTACAAAGATCAAGGCAATATCACACACTTGATGATTGGAAATGCCTCTTCTGAAGAAGTACTTGTCAGTGGAGTCTCTCAGCCGATAGCTTTAGGCATCGACGATGAAGGTCGGTAAGTACTAAATACATACAATCGTAGGTTTACACGGGGATAATGACACCATTCCTGTATTTACCCTAAAATAGGCCTAGATGTTGCCTGTCACCGAGTGTGGACTTCACTTTTACGACCGGCAGCTCTAACATAATGCACACACTCTCCACCATCTTAATCTTCAGAAGATCGGTCCAGGAAGGAAAATTCATATTCATATAAATTTCTTATTCGAACCACGACCGAACGCTTTCCAATCTGGCCTCCAATTTCCAAGTGGGTCACGAGTTTTAATTATTGGTAATTCCCCTAAGTCACCACCGGTGACGCTATCCATATGCATGTAGATACTACCGAGAGTATATTTGAAGGAGAATGAAACGTGTTATTTTCTAAAGCCAGACTCACTAATTGTTGGCATCTCGGTCGTATTTCTGATGTCATGCATGGAGAATTCTCTCTCGGAGGGCGTGGGCACTCAGTATTTAGTGTGCGGTGGGTATGTGCCGCCCAGAAGACCCCCATTTTTACACTCAAATTTCCGTTCCAAAGCATACTATTTTTTTCTTGTTGATAAAAAGAAGAGAGAAAACCTTTCCAAAGCACCGCCTTCTTTTTTTCATTCCGCCGTTCCGGCCGTTCTGGCGCGCCCCGGCCCGTTTCAAAGAATATCATTTTTGGTGAAAAGTTGAAAACGAGTTTCATTCCAGGTGCTTAATTCCTCCGGGCTTTCCCCATTGCTTCCAATCCGGTTCCGATCCACCCCTAGAGAATTCATTTTTCATTCATGCTGAGCGCATGCATACGAATTAATATGGGGCGCCAAGTGTTCACCGAGTTATTCTGTACAAACTTGCCTCAATTGTGACAAAATTCAATCAAAACTCGTTATTGTTACACAATTATTGAACAGCAATTCATTTTGTAACAAAATGAATTTTAAAAGGTAATTTTGTAACAAAAGAATATTCTGTTAAAAAATTGACATTAAAGAATTATTTTGTCCAATTATATTTTGTAACAAAAATTATTTTGTCCGTTCTCATTTTGTAACGAAAAAGATTTTGCAATAAAAATTAACATGATGGAATTATTTTGTCCATTCTCATTTTATAACAAAAATAATTCTGTAACAAAATGAACATGACAAAATCATTTTGTTCATTTTTATTTTGTAACCAAAATAATTCTCACTGTTACAAAATTTGTGTTGCCTTTTTTCATTTTGTAACAAAGATCATTCTGTTACAAAATTGACATCACAAACTAATTCTGTCCGATCTCATTTGTAACAAAAATCATTTTGTTACAAAATTAACACGAGTAGCACTTTTTTTAGGGGGAAAGGTAGTTCGATGCCCGGACTGCTTTTCAGTTATTTGGACGCAATACTGCACTGTATGTTACAGGCGTGGGTGCAGAGAGAGAGGGGAGTTACTTCCCCCTTACCGCGCGAAGCGCGAATACTCTGACATTTTAGCAAATTTTGATTGAAAGATAACGGCTCGTAGCGCCTTTTTAGGCTTTTGTTCTCTCACTTCCCCCGCTTTTTCGCTCTCATTTTTTCGGGGGATGAATAGGGGGCATGGGCCCCTTGTGCCCCCTGGCTACGCCTATGAGCAGGAGTCATATGAAACTTACACAAAGCTATTACATCTCTATTTTTTCAAATTTTGAACCCTTTAAGAACTATATACTGAGGGCGCGAAATTACAAGATCCTGAAAGAACATAATAATAACCTTCAAAAACTAAATTTCTAGTGCATTTACCCAGCGGATATGGGGGAACATAATCTGTAAGGATTATGATTTTTCCTCATTTCCCCCTTTTTTTCTTTCTCTCCTTTGCGTTTTTTTTTTTGCGCCCCACTGTGGTACGGAATGAAATTTTGGCAATCATAGGGGCGCTAAGTGTTCACCGAATTATTTTTCTCAAAATTGCCTCATTTGTGACAAAATTGACTCAAACTCGATTTTGTTACAAAATTATTGAACAAAATAAAAACTCTGTGGTACGGAATGAAATTGTGTGGGTACAGAACAAGTTGGTGAACTTGACAAAATAAAAATTCTGTGGTGCGGAATGAAATTGGTGAACATTTGGCGATCATATGGGCGCCAAGTGATCACCGACGTATTTTGTTGATAATTGCCTCATTTGTGACAAAATTGACTCAAACTCGATTTTGTTACAAAATTATTGAACAAAACAAAAACTCTGTGGTACGGAATGAAATTGTGTGGGTACAGAACAAGTTGGTGAACTTGACAAAATAAAAATTCTGTGGTGCGGAATGAAATTGGTGAACATTTGGCGATCATATGGGCGCCAAGTGATCACCGACATATTTTGTTGATAATTGCCTTATTAGTGACAAAATTGACTCAAACTCGATTTTGTTACAAAATTATTGAACAAAACAAAAACTCTGTGGTACGGAATGAAATTGTGTGGGTACAGAACAAGTTGGTGAACTTGACAAAATAAAAACTCTGTGGTACGGAATGAAATTGTGTGGGTACAGAACAAGTTGGTGAACTTGACAAAATAAAAATTCTGTGGTGCGGAATGAAATTGGTGAACATTTGGCGATCATATGGGCGCCAAGTGATCACCGACATATTTTGTTCATAATTGCCTCATTTGTGACAGAATTGACTCAAACTCGATTTTGTTATAAAATTATTGAACAAAACAAAAACTCTGTGGTACGGAATGAAATTGTGTGGGTACAGAACAAGTTGGTGAACTTGACAAAATAAAAATTCTGTGGTGCGGAATGAAATTGGTGAACATTTGGCGATCATATGGGCGCCAAGTGATCACCGACATGTTTTGTTCATAATTGCCTCATTTGTGACAGAATTGACTCAAACTCGATTTTGTTATAAAATTATTGAACAAAACAAAAACTCTGTGGTACGGAATGAAATTGTGTGGGTACAGAACAAGTTGGTGAACTTGACAAAATAAAAATTCTGTGGTGCGGAATGAAATTGGTGAACATTTGGCGATCATATGGGCGCCAAGTGATCACCGACATATTTTGTTGATAATTGCCTCATTTCTGACAAAATTCACTCAAACTCGTGTTTGATAATTATTGAACAGCAATACATTTTGTAACAAAATGATTTTGAAAAAGTAATCTTGTAACAAAGAAATTAACATGACAAAATTTTGTGTCCATTCTCATTTTGTAACAAAATTCATAGGAACTCTATTATAAAATGAAAATTGGCAAAATAATTTGGTCGCGTTAATTTTGTAACAAAATGAGATCGGACAGAATTAGTTTGTGATGTCAAGTTTGTATCAGAATGATTTTTATTACAAAATGAAAATGGACAAAACAAATTCTGTAGCAGAATTATTTTGGTTACAAATTAAAAATGAACAAAATGATTTTGTCATGTTCATTTTGTAACAGAATTATTTATGTTACAAAATGAGAATGGACAAAATATTTCCGTCATGTTAATTTAGTCACAAAATCTTTTTCGTTACAAAATGAGAACGGACAAAATAATTTTCGTTACAAATTATAATTGGACATGTTCATTTTGTAACGGAATGGTTTTTGTAACAAAATGAAAATTTTGCCATGTTAACTGTATGTTACAATAGATTCCAGTAGAAAAGCAGAATTTTTTTTTACTGGTTTCAATATGGAATGTTAATAGAATCCAGTAGAAAACCAGAAAGAAAATTTTACTGGTTTCAATATGGAAAGTGAATAGATTCCAGTAAAAAAACAGAAGGAAATTCTAATGGTTTCAATATGTAAGGTGAATAGATTCCAGTAGATAACCAGAAAGAAATTTTACTGGTTTCAATATGTAAAGTGAATAGATTCCAGTAGATAACCAGAAGGAAATTCTACTGGTTTCAATATAGAAATAAATTCCAGTAGAAAACCATGCAGAAGGAAATTACACTGGTTTAAATATGGAAAGTGAATAGATAATAATAATAATAATAATATGTTCCATTTATATAGCGCGGCTACACACAGAGAAATTTTTACAAAAATTATGTAAAAAATTATGTTAAATAGGAACTCCATAACTTTTTTGTAAAATTTACTTAACAAAATGTTTTACCAAAATTATGTAAATTGTTTTGTTAAATAGGAACTTGTGTAAATTTTAGCTAACAAAATATTCGACGATAATTATGTAAAATGTCATGTTAAATATAGGTACTAAAAATTATGTTAAATAGGAACTCCATAACTTTTTTGTAAAATTTACTTAACAAAGTATTCGACGATAATTATGTAAAATGTCATGTTAAATATAGGTACTAAAAATTATGTTACATAGGAACTCCATAACTTTTTTGTAAAATTTACTTAACAAAGTATTCGACGATAATTATGTAAAATGTCATGTTAAATATATGTACTTAAAATTCATGTGTAAATTTTACCTAACAAACAATTCCACACATGTATTATGTTGGGCAAATTCAGTTGCCCAATTCAGTTTCCTTTTTCCTCCAACCTGGGTAAAAAAAAAATTAAACCTGCTTGTTATGTCTTTCTGGGTCTTAACTTATCAATCCTAACCTATCCTATCCTACTTTAAGCTATCCTATCCTAGTTGGTACATGTGTGTGTGTGTGTAATTGTGTTTTTACAGACGTGTATCAATATCAATCAGTTATGATTATTTACCGAAAGACGTGACTCAGTCTCGAAACTGAATCAGTTTATAAATTCCACTGGTAGCACGCCAGGCGCACGCCACAACGCCCAGTTATATACAGTTGTATACAGTCTAGTGCAAGCTCTTAAATACCCCTTATAATTTTTTTATGCATATGGTGACAGTTATTAAAATCGGGCCACCCCAAACCATACGCTACTGAAAATTCATGAATATTCATATAAGTGTTTTCCCCAATATTGAGGGGAAAATACGAAAATGCATTTTTTACAAAACCGTTTGCAAAACATTTTACTTAATGGCGACAAATTACATTGTGCATGTTAAATAAACTTAACGAAAAGGGCAATATTGCAAAATCTTTATGAAGAAATATCTTACAGCGTTATTTTGCAAGATTTGTTCAGTCAGTTTTACATAACTTTACATCAAAATCATGTTAATGTCAACTGACATTCGTAAAATGTATTTTATACACAATAGTTTACAAAACATTTCACTTAATGATGGCTTATAACATCTGCATGATAAAATTCCCTTTAAAAAAATACTTGTACTTAACACATTTTACATAATAGGCATTTCTTTTGCAAAATGAATTTTACTTAAATAGTGCTAAGTAAATGTTACATAAAATTTTACATTTTGCATGACACATTATATGCGAAATGTAATTCATTACAAATATTTAGTAAAATACTACATAAAAACATTCATTTGAGACAATTTTACATATATTAAGTAAAAATTTTACAAAAGGAAGTTTACATAATGAAATATTAAGTAAATATTTCTCTGTGTGTACTATATGAATATACTCTACTGCGCTTAATACAAAGTATCACATTATTACCCCGGCTTTAGCCGAGCTGAATGATAGGCGCTAAAGCATTCAAGGAAGACTTTACATATATTTTGAAATGTGAGGGCATCGTCCATATACTTGTATTGAATGAACATAGTGTTTCCTTAATTACTGTTAAATTACCTGTAATTGATACCAGTGAATGAATAGTTCTAGTAATCGTTTGTTGACCAATCTTTGTATTTGATAAACATTCTGCAGTACACTAAATCATCAACAATGAAGACATGTACTGCAAATTTTAATAAATAATATGAAAACATGAATACACAAGCACCCAGTATTTATTATGCAAATTAACTGGTTTCTATTGGTCTCAACTGGTATTCTACTGGTTTCCAACTGGAGCCAGCGGACAACTGGGGGGGAAAGTTCATTGCGGATGGTATCGAACTGGACCAAGGCATTAGGGAAAAATTACTGTTTCCATTAACAGATGGCATTGGAAAAACTTATTGGAAAGACCAAGTTGGAAAACTGGCGCAAAGTTTGTGACAATCGGATATACTAGTTTCAACTGGTATCTTTTCCACTATAAGCAAATGCGCCAATAAGCCACTTCGGAGATGCAATCTGAGCATGAGCAGATAAAGGTCATCTGTACCAAATTCTAAAACCCACTGACACTAATATTCGATATGTGCTCATGAATGTCATGTAATCATTATTCAATTATGCACTAATGGTGCATTCCATGATATCCAGGTGGAAGTATTCTTTTTAAAGGGGGAAACAAAAGCTATTCATGAGGCACCTCTATCACTCCCAGAGTTATTTTTCTGAAGTGCACATAAAGGGACCCTCCATGTCTAAAATATCTGTGGATATTTGGGGTCATTTGTACCATGCGCTAACCCCGAACTGGCTTATTGGCGGTGATACAGTGGTTTCAACTGGTATATCTTCTACTAGTTTTAACTGGGTTTCTAGTACCAGTTTGACTCTGTATTATTTATTTTGAATACATGTACTATATAGACTCTGCTGGTTTTTTTTTTGATGGTTTTTACTGGTCTTCAATCCAGTTGAATTGAATGGTTTTTATTGGTTTGAGTCTGTATTTTGACACCCTTCTTCAAACCAGTAAAGACTCGTGATTCTCATTGGTTTTTATTTGTAATACAACCCTTTTCAAGCCAGGTAGAAAATTCTGTTTTCTGTTGATTTCTTATGGTTTCACTTTGATTTAATACCCTTGATATAAACCACATAGTCTCTGCTGGTTTTTAATAGTTTTTACTGGTCTTCAATCCGGTTGAATATAATAGTTTCTATTGGTGTGACTCTGTATTTTAACACATTCGTCTTCAAACCAGTAGAGTCTCCTGGTTTCTATTGGTTTCTTGCGGTTTGACTCTGATTTTATACCCTTCATATCAACCACATAGATTCTGCTGGTTTTTGATGGTTTTTACTAGTCTTCAATCAAGTTGAATCTAATGGTTTCTATTGGGTTGACTCTGTAATTTTCAACCCTTCTTCAAGCCAGTAGAGTCTACTGGTTCTAATTGGTTTCTACTGGTAATACAGCCCTTTTTAAAACCAGTAGACTACTCTGGTTTCTTACGGTTTGACTCTGATTTTATACCCTTCATATCAACCATATAGATTCTGCTGGTTTTTGATGGTTTTTACTGGTCTTCAATCAAGTTGAATCTAATGGTAATACAGCCCTATTTAAACACATTAGGCCTAGACTACTCTGGTTTCTATTGGTTTCTTACAGTTTTAATCTGATTTTATACTCTTGATGTATTATAGTCTCAGCTGGTTTTTGCTGGTGTTATCCAGTTGAATCTGATGGTTTCTAGTGGTTTCTATCAATTTGACACTGTTTTCGTACCGTACTTCTGACCAGTAGATATTTTAATTGTTTATACTGGTCTTCACACCAGTGAGATCTAATGGATTTTATGGGAATTCTGCTGGAATCTCTTCAAAATCCCGTAGGCCTATAGAAACCATTAGAATCCTAAAACCAGTAGATACCAGTAAAATGTCCTCACTGGTTTCTACTGGTTTCTATTGGAATTTCGACCTGGGTACTTTCTCTCTCTCTCTTTTTTCCCCTCTCTCATTTCTGTCTTGCTTTCTCCCTCTATGTTTTTTACGCTTTTGTTGTGCATGCGTTTGCCCACTCTCATTCTCAATTGAATCACACATACACACACACTCTCTCTCTCTCTCTCTCTCTCTCTCTCTCTCTCTTCAGTTACCTTTACTGGACGACCAGATTAGATGGGATTGATCGCATCCATCTTGACAAACCAGGGGTGGTCGAAACAGTCGAAACGGTCTACCACGCACATACAAGTACTTTTCTGAATATTGATGTTTCAGGTAAACAAACTAATATTGAGTTTGAGTGTTTTGTTTCCACTTTTACAGAAATGGCTCTTGAATTTGCATGAAATTAACAAATTCACAAAAATTTGTACTCCTACTTCCTATCTTTATAACTTTGAAGTCGTGTCACAATGTTTGGAAAATTCGCGTGTTAGATTTGATCAACGACGTGGTTTGATTGTACCCTATCACCTTGATATGAATATAGAGCTAGCAACTTTTACATCTGGATTGTGCATTGATGGTTCAGTTAAATTGTTATTATGCTCCAATCTCTCTACTTGAGTCAAATTCGGAAAAGTCGCCGCGTTATTTTTGATCTAACACGTAGTTCGCACCTAAAAGTCGCGACAGGTAATTTGATTAGTGCTGACTCGTCCATTTTGGTCAGCTGTCAAGTGAATGGCGAGTGGACGCGAACCACTGGCAGATTATAGGAGAGAGAAGGAGTCTCAACACGGGTTTTGCCCCCTCCCCTTCCCTTCCCTCAACGCCTATGCCAACATTTATCTTATTTTGAATTATTACAATAAGGACATTCAAGGTACCATTTATTTTCTTTCAGTCATCATTTTACAAAGCATGACGCAAACAACATGTAAAGTTTAAACACATGTCCTTTTTTTTTTTTTTTTTTTTTTTTTAAACAAAAACCTGTTACTGTTTCTTCAACAGGTCAGCGAATTTTCTATGTAGATTATCGTGGCAACAGATCCATATCATACAAGGATGTATCTAACACCGTTGGAGGTGCGATCGATTTAAGAGAGTTTATACCGCTTGACATCCGAGGTCTGGACATCAACGTAGTGGATCAAACTGTCTACATCCTTGACCGAAAAGACGGTGTCGGAATAGGGGTACTCTCGAACTACAGTGAATCGAACCCTGCCTTTCGATACTATTCATTGGACTTCGAACGAGCTAATCGAATTCACATTGCAGTGGTTATTAAGTCACCATATAAAAATACCGTACAAAGTGAAGTCTATGAAGGACATTGCAGCCACTGCGCAATGTGACCACGAAGCAACTTTCTTCTGTATAAAGAACAAACATCCGTAACGATAACATAATAGAAAACAACTTTTATTCAACAAGATACTGTTTGTTCGAAAAGTAATCTGGAGGTTCTGCTTTTAAAAAAAATCAAAATGTCCCTTCCGGCCAACATACATTTTAATTGTGAAACTATCCTGACAGGTTAACCACACAGTCCCTCCATTCTGAAGTATAGACATTTGAACAGAGCCGTTTGAACGCGCCGTCAAAAGTAGTTTTGGGAAGAAGCTTACCACCAGAATAGACAGTGGCGTATCCAAGATTTCCCAAAAGGGGAGGGGGGCGAAGGAATTATTGATCGCCATCATGGGGGAGGGGTCTTTGGAAAATTTTTGCTTCTGAAGAAGGGCTGAGATGCAAAATAGTGCTATATGTGACCAATTTTGAAGCCTATTTAATGAACAATATTTTCAATTGGTATGAGGATTTTTTTTTTTTGCTAGTTTTTTTTTTTTACGACGGCCAATAGGGGGGGGCGCGCCTGTTGCGCCCCCCCCCCCTGGATACGCCCCTGATAGATGCATTGCATCATGTAACACGCTTAACAAGTATAGGCCTATCAGCGCCAGTTTATCTCATTTTGGTGGCATGTGGACAAGGATCCACTTCAAAATTAGATTTAGTATGTATCATGAAATACGAACCTCAATTGGGAATGAATATGAGCAAACAACGACTAGCCGTTTGACAATGATAAAAGTGTTCTGTGTTTTGTTTTTTTTTTGTTTTTAAATAAATTGTTACCTTGTCTTCACCTATCACAGTCCTCTCTTAACTGAAAGCGGATTCGGCCCATAATAGCAAATCATGATTTATAGGTGTTACTTGTCAAAATGAGCTTTCAATGCTAGAATAAAAATAATGATTAGTGGAGGGGAAAATGAGCGTATGTTAAATAGTTGTACTTCATATTGTTTTGTAGCTGTATATAAGCTTTCCATTTTTTGCTGTTCTATCAGCTTATAAGATAATGAATAATGGGGGCAAAATGTCTTCATTTAGTGCTGCCCGATAAGGCCTTTCTGATTCAAACAGTACAATTTTGTTAACGTTTTGTCTGATTGTAAATACACCATCGTTTCAATGTCGCATTCATTAGAAAGGCTATGATACATAATTCTCACAGTGGCAGATCCAGGCTGGGGCGTCAAGGGCGCGCGCCCAACTTTAATTTTTCTGTTTCGTGATTTTTTTTTTACCGTGGAAGGGGGATACCCCTTCCCATACCCTCCGCTTCCTCGCCGCTGCCCCCCCCCCCCCCCATTTCAAATCCCTGGATCCGCCACTGATATCCAGAAACTATTCGACAGGGAGGTCGAATCCTCCCCAAATGGTAGGGCGGAATATCTGGGCAGTCCCGCTTGCCATAGACCCATTCAAGCTGTAATGATTTTTTTTGCTGGGTCCCAAATTGGCTCCACACTATGCCGGATATACGCCAAAGCTATTTGTATGATTTAGAGTAGTGGGCCCTAAGTTGACGATCAGAATGATTCAACGACGTTTTGTGTTGGAAGTGTTGGAAGAGTATATAGGAAACTAACATTCATGTACATGCATTTGAATATTCATGCCTCTGATATTAAATCTTTTGAGGCAAGGGCGTCTTAGACGGATGGGTGGGATGGCAACGCCCCCTCAAAATTGTTAAATCTTTAGAGCCTCATTGGCATATCGTAAATGTCTCCCCCCTTAATTGCTTACTTGTGTTTTTTGCTTTCTTGTTAAGAAGGAAAACAAAATGTTTGCAGCTAAGTTTCAATTTTCAGTTTAATGACATTTATTTCCAACTTTCCAATATAAATATGTACAAAGTAATAAAGGAACAAATTAATGCACATAATGTTTTTAGCAAAAAATAATATGACAAAATATACATTCATGTGGTACATACATTAGTTGGGGGACGAGGGTGCCCTTAGGCACTAGAGTACATAATAAGTATATGAAGAGGGAAATACTGTAACTATACATTGTAAAAAAAAAAAGATAACATTCCGAGACCGCTGAGCTTGATTGGAGGAAAAAAGAGGGGGAAGGGGAAAGGGGGAGGGGGAAAGGGGGAGGGGGAAAGGGGGAGAATAGGAAGTGCAAATAAAAAGAGTACCGAAAAGGAGAAATTCACGAAGAGACAGAGAGAAGAAACGGAGAGAAAAGACCCAATGGAGGGTGGAGAAATGTCTTAAACCATATTTGTAAGATGAAGTGATTTGTTTTTTCATCCTTCTTGAGAAGCTGGCAAGAGATGCGGAGTATTTTATTGTATCTGGGATAACGTTCCACAACTTTGGTCCCGAGTACCGGATGCTATTTTGGAATAAGAAGATTCGGTGCGTGGGTAGACATGGTAGATGGATGTGATTTGCGCGTCTGGTTTCGTATTTATGAACAGTTGAATTAATAAAGGAAAGAGGTTGTTGGCTAACTGATCTATATACATGTATATCCACGCCCTGTTTTGAGGTACCAGAACTCTATATTAATTGAAAGGTTTTTATATAATGTGTTTGTTTATGTGTATTATATTCAGATAAAGAATAATCAATACGTATTAAAAAGTTTAAAGTGCAATTAAAATTGTTTAGTTTAAAAGCGATATTTACAGTTTCATTTTGCATTACAGAGAATTAACAAGATTTAGAGAACCATTTGAAATTACGGCCTTAATTATTTGTGCATTTCATTTTATGGTAAAATTTTCTGTTGATCTCTTACCTATTTGTTCGTTTGTTCGTTTGCTTGATGTTGTTTATTTTTAATTAGGCCTACCTTGCTATCGGCAATTTTTAAAGTAAGAGAGTACACTAATTTTGATATATATTTTTATGATTTTCGTTTTGATGCGTGCAGAGTACCAAAATATATAAATTATGATGGTTTTTTGCTTGAAACTCTGTTTCTCTCTTCACTGATAGATTTTCATAATATTAGCGTAAAGATGCACGGTTAACAAGCATCGTAGATTGGCCTATATATTGTTGATATTTGTATATTTATTATTATTGTTACCGTTAGTTACTGCTATTGTTTTTATTATCATATGCGTTATCGATAATTTTCATTTATTAAAAGTGGTGTTTCGCTTCTGAAAATGCATGCTATAATTGAAATCAGTTTAATCAAATTATTTTGAAGCAAGATTATATTGTTGGCAACACAAGTTTGGATTTCCTTAGAGGTTATTCGTCTATATTTGTGTATGATCTCAGCTTCATTCCTACTATTCTTAGTAAAGAAAATGAATCATTTTCTATCTTACTTAACTACGATCATTTTCATGAGATTTCAAAGGATTTCTTTCTAGCATTTTAAAGTCAAATTAACCTTTCTCTGTCTCTCTCTGTCTCTCTTTCGCTCTCTTTCGCTGCCCCCTCTCCCTTTTCTCTTCTCTCCATCTACAATTATCTCGCTTTCTCTCCTTGTAACCTATACACTCGTTCCCTCTCTTTCTTTCCATTTCTTTCCCTCTGTATCAGACTTGCTATCTCCCTCTATACATCTATCTCTTTTGCAGCTTGCACACTTCTTAGCTATCTTGCTTTATTTCTCATTCTCTTTCTCTTTCTCTTCCATCTCCCCGTACCCCTTCTCTCTGATGTACCCCACATTTCTATTTTCTGCACATAATTATATAGCTCCTCCCCCCCCCCCTCTCTCTCTCTTCCCGACTTTCTCTCTCTCTTTCTTGCTTTCTCTGTAATTGTTTTCTCTACTTCACTATACAACTTGCTCTCTTCTTTGCTCTCTGTGCCTTTACTTTTATCTCTCTCTCTCTCTCTCTTCTACTCTCTATATCTACCTCCATTCCACGAAGCACATTTAAAAGCCTGTCCGATGTTACCTCACTCAATACATGTCATGAAATGCATGTAAGAAAAGCATACCGACCAAATATGATTGTAATCATAATAATATTCTTTTCCATTTATCTACGCATCTATCATACTTTGAAACGATCAAACGTAACAGTAACATGTTTTATGCAAAATATACATTTTAGATGGTTTTATAAAATTAATGCTTTTTTTCAAAGAGTACAGTACATCAAAAAGAAGTAAAGTTGACTAGATATATATTTTATGGAGTAGCAATGAAGTTAGCACATCCTGCAAGCTACAGTCCCTCACATTTCATAATACATAAACTTGTATCATACAAACTTAAAAGACCAATTAAGGGTCAAAAGAAAGTGTGGGCTTCATGTAGATGATCATTCAACAATGGTAAGTGGAAGTGCATTTAATTTAAAAGACAAAAAAAATGTACTCATACATAATGTATACATACAGGTAGTTGCTAAAGCATGTTTCACTGTATCTGTGAATGACACTTTACAGTCATCTCTGGATAATTCTATCAACGATACTTCGAGTATGTGCTGCAGGGCATTTTTGCAACAAAGAAATGGATTACCAGAATACAGAGCTGCTCTCATATAACCAATAACGATAACTAAAATACCTAATATGAACGTCTGTTTAGTCACACTGATAAATCTTAAATGGCAATGACGCACCAAGGTCCTTGGTTCACATCATCTGTTGAGAGCCATAAGGGTGTTAACTCTATGTGAAAGTATACAGGTTTATGCCCTTCTGGCTCTCGCCAGACGATATGTCCTGTGATAAGAGTCACAAGGACAATAACGGGAAATACACTGTCATCATATTCATCTGGAAGCAGAGAAATTCCAAATAGCTCTTTCCAAGACACCTACACAGGGATTCAAAAGGGTGGTTTGACTGGTTTTAAACCACCACGTGACTATGGGCACCCAAAAAGAAGGAATACAAAAGAAAAAAATTGCCTGTTGAAATACAGGTAAAAAGAATATAACTTTTTGTTCGCCTTCAACTATAAAAAAAAAAATTAGCCTTCATTTGATTTTCATAATGTTATAATGTATAGGATGGGGGGACCTTTTTAACTGCCCATAATAAATTCATGGTTTAGGTTTAACCACCTTGTGAATTGTGACCATTGCACATGTATATAAAACTTGACAAGGAATATAAATTTGCAGAAGACGACAACAGTCATAGTGATCACAACCTGGAATTCACTTTTCATGTCTTATAAGCTTATTATTCAGAAGAAACTTTGCAGCACTTGTATTTAGTGTGATAATTTTTTTTTTATGGATCTTACCAACCCTTTACAGACTGTTGGACCAATCATGCAAAGCACATGAAATCAGGCAAAATGAGGCAAGCACATTGCACGGCAACAACTCGGCCATTCATTTAAAACTGTCCCTCCACATTAATTCATGCAAGTGCATGTAATGTACTGTTCAAACTGAAGATGTTTTTTTAAGGAAATATACAAAAAATCTTTCAATGACTTACTGTACATCGAATATTCAATCTCTCTCTCCAGCTGCAGTATCCCTCCGTGCTGGGACTTTGTAATTGTAACTGTGTAATTGTGTATAACTACGACAAATTAGTTTTGAAATGACTACATTGATCAAGCTCAAAAAAGGGCGAGTCCAAGCTATTTTGTCCCATACCTTATTGACCACACAAGGTTTTAGTATATCCAGTGATCGTATCAATTTGCAAGCCCTACTAGTGCTAGGATCAGATCAAATATCAAATAAAATGATATTTCTGATGTCGATGTATATTCATAATATCATAATACTTGCTGTAACATATGGGACACCAAAAGACAAAAAACCTTGGACTTGCACAAAATGCACTTCGTAAAAAAGTTCTCATGAAGCTTTCCTCTTATCAATACAAAAGTCATCTGATTCATGCATATTATGAGCATCAATTACACTCACTACTGTACCTACAATATGGTAATCTTAAGGACATATGGTAATATTGAGGGTATATGGTAATTGTAAGGTTATATCGTCTGTTGAGAGCCAGAAGGGCGTTAACTCGTATGTTTTAACACAGAGTTAACGCCCATGTGGCTCTCAACACACGATATGGTAATTGCGAGAATATATATGGTAATTGCGAGGACATACGATATATTCAATCAAACATAAGGATAATATTAATTCTACAAATGATTACATAAATTGTACCCAGTGGGGTACCAAATGTAAATCTGCCATTTTGTTGAACATTTTTTTTTTCAGGGCTGTACCTTTGGTTACCAAAAAGTGTGAAATTATTTTTGGTATGCTCTTCTTGTGCTCCATGTTCTTGTAAACATATCTCATAGTTGCTACATTTAAACTAACACACGTAATCCCGATCGTGATGGTTACCATTGTTCCTTACCGTGCACATAACATACATTCAATAAACCCGTACAGTATCGTCTGCATAAATTTTCACAGGCTGTAACTTTAAGTATTAAAGTGTACTCAGCAACGTAATGCGTACGTAGCAGCTAGCGAGCTCTGAAGCCAGCAGCGCACGCGGGTGTAATCCTGTACAACATACTGTACTAGTGCGATGGGGACCGGGGTAGCGTACATACAAGCACTGCATGCACAACGCAATGTACCCCAGCGCTGCAGCTGCTGTAGCCGAGTTTCCATGTGACTTACAATCCACTGAAGTATCCATTAAGCCACAATAATTGGGTCTTTTGACAACCTACCACGTCCCTCCCCCCCCCCAATTATTTCTCTCCTGGGTATGTAGTGGCAAAGGTGCATGTAGATAAACGTCTTGCTGCAGGGGCTTGACCCTATGACCTTCATACCTTAAGTCACATGTTCAAACCACAGGACTACGATACCTCAGCCAATTGGTTCTAATCTCGACTCTCCAAGAAGAGTCTTTGCCTTGCACCAGTATTATACATGTATGTCATATACAGTTGAAACTCACCATAACAAGGACCTTGGGACCATGAAATTTACCTTGTTATATCAAGAAACCTTATATCAGGGTAAATTTCATATTGTAGTTCCAGTGCAGTCTTACTCCATCCTCAAAACATTTCTCAAAGTGGGTCAGGCTGTGCAGGTTAAGTGCGAAGGAAAGAGGGTAGATATGTTTCATATTGGGTGTAAAGTGGTTGTGACAGTAGAACACATGTGTGAAGGAAGTTATCTGGATAGCTGTGATGTCCACTGAGCCATTGTACAGGAGTGTCTCTGGGCGTCTAAAATTTTTTCGGGACTCCAGCTTTAATACACTTCTCAACTTGAGTCGAGACGTTAGGGTTGAGTCCATTAGGGTCGAGTCCAGACTCGACCCACTGAAGCTTTAAATGTGAAAGCAGTCTCAGAGTTCATTGTTGGGTAATGTCGGTAGAACACACATGTGAAGAAAGTTGTCTGGATAGCTGAGATGTTCACTGAGCCACTGTACAGGGGTGTCTCTGGGAGTCTCGATACCATGGATCAAAACCTTGTAATCTTTGTTGTCTGCAAGAGAAAAATATGTTTCCATTTATTTCCTGCAAGATTCATTAACAGGCATTTATATCATTATAATGCTACAAAGTGCTTTGCATACAAAAATTTAATATTTCACTCTGTTCCATATTAATTGCGCAATGATATGAGGATATTCATCAAGAGAGACAGTATCTAGTTTTAGAATTATCTTCATAAGTAATCACATTTTTTCCCTAACCCATAGAGTGCCATAGATGGTGTAAACTACTGGTATTTAAAGAGAGGGTTTGAGTTCTGGGAAAGGTAAAAAAAAATAATTTGTGAGCTTTCTCATAAGAACAATAAAAGGATTGCGCTTCAAATGCCCTCATATAAGAAATATGACGAGAAATAGCTGAAATGTTGGGACCAAACATTCGTGCCACATGTGTGTGCAAGTCTTATATAGCCAATGCTGGGTGCAGTGCATGTGCTTTACAGCGAGATTGGGTCAATTTCTTATCATTCTGATGATTCCGAAACCTCACAGTATACATCAATCCTAAATAGACATGATCAACTATTCCCTGATCAACTATTCCCAATTGCTTTGAGAAGTACAGTTTCTTTCACAATGTAATCTCATGACCAGAACTCAACTTTAATGATGAATACATTTACAAAGTGAATTTATATTCAAGAATGGTATCAATGTAGAAATAGGCCTCAGACAGTATTCTCATGAATCACTAAATATGTTTTTTGATGAAGCATTGGTAGGAATATTTGAATAGCGAAAATCTGTTTCATAGAATAGTAGAGTACGCGCATAAATCACTTTTTTTTTTCTTTTTGTGAAAATTCAGGGTTTCAAATTGGAAATAGGTTAATGATAGTACTCACCTGGATCAGCAAATATGTCTGGCAAGGTTTCCTTGAGCAACGCACGCAGTGTCCTAGGTTCACCTTCATCATTGACAGGTTTGAATAACCTCTGGGTGTGAACTTTATCAGACTGTCATAAGAGACAAAGAGTAAAGGGAGTCTTAAAGATAAATTTGAGTTCTCGTCATGCCATAACATTATGAAAGAGATGTCTCAAAACAATTGGGAAAAGCTGATTATATATTACAGGACTGGTGTGTGCTGTAAGGTTTTGTAATCACCAAAATGAGAAGAAATTGACTCTTGCTGAGAGTTACTCGCACTGCACACAGAAATGTTTCTATGGGACTACATAGGCATGTTTGGCCTGAACATTTCAGTTGTTTCTTGTCATATTTAGAATATGAGAGCATTTGAAGAGCAATCCTTTTCAGGGGACATATCCACAATGATGTTCACAAACTATTTTTTTACTTTTCCCAGAACTCAATCTTTGCTTTAAATTCTTGTAATAGTATATGATAAAGGACTATAAATATATGGCCTGTTGAGAGCCAGTAGGACAATAACTCATATAATTTAACTCTGAGTTAGAGGCCTTCTGGCTCTCAACTGACAACATGATATCTGCTAGACAAGAATATAAAAAATGTACAACACATGTGAGTGATAAGCAAAGAAAGGTGAGGATATTGTGTTGATTGGACTGATGAATCGCACACACAGTCCCATAAATGCATATGTGTGTTGGTTATTTTTCAGTGTATGTGATGTAAAGACATTATAAAGAAAAAAATTGTTCAGCAATTATTATTGGAATAATCTTATCATTGTCCAGGATTTCAATGATAACAGGTGAACCATCTTTTAGAAAAACTGAGTTTGTGTTTACAATTCACACGTCTCGCATAATGCTCATGTATACGACTTCAACAACAACAATAAAAACAAAAACATAAAACACTTATAACAAATGTCTCCAGAAAAGTACTCCAAACAAGAATTTCTGCAAAAGCAAAGAACCATCGACAGGTTTGAAATGTTACATCGAAAAATATTCAGCCAAGATATTCCTTTAAGAACTAATTTGTTGGTTTATTTTTCTGCATAAGTAGTGTTACTACATGTATTTTTACCAACCTGGTATATTCTAAATGGAATGGACTTGAAAGGATCGTTGTTCAGTCTCTCCATCAGCCTCCTATTGGTAGTCCAAAACTGATCAAACTTGTCTGGAAGAAAGGTGACAAAAGAAACAGAAAAGTACATAAAAAATGAGGTGTCCACATCAAACTAAACAACTTACAGAGAAACACTAACAGAATCGTACTACAAAATGAACTGTTGACAGTGTTTCAGGCACATTCAAATCTGGTTTTTATGTGAAGCACAACTGGTGGACCTTTCCTTTTAAGTCAACTTTTTAATAAGCATTTAGCTCGGCTGAGTAAAACAGTGTTAGTTATATTCAGATAATAAATATCTAACTTTTGTCACCAAGAAAGCTGACTAAAGCCAGAAGATTTAACTAATGCAAAATCACATATCTAGGGCTAGTGGCTTTCTCAGCTAAAAGTTATGCCCATTGAGAGTGTCACTTTATTTGCTTGTGTGCAGCTTAATATTACCCTGCTGTTGTGGGACCCACTGTTAATCTTTCAAAAGGGGCTAGCATTCAATCCAGTACCCAAGTCTGAAATATTAGCCAGTTTTTGGCTTGATAAAATACTTAGCCAAAATACGTATTCAGCTGAATTTCTTGGCTAAGTGTTTTACCCAACATTCAAGAAAACTATGTAGCTCACATAAACAATATTTTGAAAACCTGGCACAGGTCAGGGTAATTTAGCTGCACACAAGCAAAGACACACAGTACAATGCTTCCAATGGTCCTAATTTTAACGAAAGAGATGTCAGTTGACAAAACAACACATTTAGAACGTGTGATGTCACATTAACTGGCCCAGGTCCCTATAAACTTGTTATCAATAACAACTTACAATTACAATTATAAGCTACTGAAATGCTTCCATCTAACTGGCTGAGGGCAAATCTTCCATAGATTTGTGGAAGTTGTTATTGATTATAAGTTTAATGAAACAGGGTCCAGATCCTTACTATATGATAAGACTCACCACTCTGTAGCCCTGTCCACAGTTGTTTGTGATCTTTCTGCTGCAAGTTGTTCATCACTTGACCTAATAGTAAATACCAATATAAAGTTTGTCTTCTTTACATCAACTGGTAAGTGATTCAAACATAACTGCAGTCAATAGTACAATTACTGCTAAAAAAAAAATCAGGTGAAAAAGGAAAAAGAAGAAGGCAAAAAAGAAGGCAAAATCAAATAATTATGGATTTTTTTTAATTGCATAATAAACATGAGAAAGAAGGGTGAATTTGTTGTGCTCACTACAATTTACTGCTTATTCTCTACAGCCTTCTAGCTTTCAAAGTCAGTCAAATATCCGTCTGTAACTAAGCAATTGGCCCCAAAACAGATTATTATATGTTTAAGGGATTTTGACAGTAAAATTATGATTATTTTGCTTGTTTTATTACTGCACTTATCCGGCCTTGTCATCATACACCACTGCTTCTGGAAAAATTGCTCAGCTAAGAGTGTCTGACTGGAATAGCAGGCATAACATGACACCCAAGGTCACAACAGCCAAAGGAACTCGTTTGTTTTGTCTACACAATATGCCTGATAGGGGTGTATAGATGATTGGCATGTTCTACTTTTGGGCGATACCACATATGATGCACCACGCGTTACCCCGGGGTATAGCGTTGTACCCCGGGGTACCATAGTGTCCCTGTATTAATTAAAGAGTTGCGACAACTGGGGATTAGAACGCCATTTTGTTTCCACTATTACATAACATTTCTATTCAATTCCGATGAGCACCTGGGTGTTCTCAATAGAAAGAATTTGAACGGCATTTTGTTTCCAGAAAAGTGAGACGTCCATGTCGCAACTCTTTAATACAGGGACACTATGGTACCTCGGGTACAACGCTACCCCGGGGTAACGCGTGGTGCATCATATATTGCCCTCAAAATACCAATATTGCCCTAATCTTTGACTTCGGCAAAATGAGTCTGGTTTGGGCAATATTTATGGTTTCCCAATCTTGGCTAAGCAAGATTGTACAAATATTCTGTCCATTACATACCTCTGTGTTTGAGAACATCAGCTTCTTTTACACTAGACATGTAGATAGCTTCAATCACCTCTTTGCTCTTACAGTGAAGTATCTCGTCTTCGGGGAAATTCTGTTCAAAAGGAAGGAATAAAGAAGGGACAGAGACACACAGTCCGGTCAGAGTGCCTAAACTCCATGAAATATCATTTATATTTTATAGAGGGCATTGTTTCAATATCTTTTTATTAATAATCATAATTATCAACGTAGGAGGTATACTGTATAAATGTGTACAATTGTACGAGAAATAGAGAGAAAAGAGAAGCCCAGGTTATGTCATATTATTGACATTGCAGCTATTACGGCGCATTTAGGGTGGAATGCATGTTCACTACATAGTAATATGAAAATACCCATTATCCCTTTCAGGATAGGAATTATTCAAGGGCTAAATTGATCACATATTGCTCTTCAAATTGGCAACAAAACAAATTATTTTACTGCTACATGTACATGATTCTAATCAAATGCAATGTCTTTGAAAACAACATACATGGTTATAAACTTTGTTAAAAAGTTGAAAATATTGCCTCTCAATGTGCTGCCAATTTAAGGATTTTAAAGCTTATTCTCCTTTTTAAAGTTCCTGGCATCAAACGCAATATGGTCATGTAACATAAATGGACACAGTGTGTGCAGAAACTTTTGCCCTTTCTACTCCTGTATCTGGTATATTTTTAAGGCCCTGAATCAAAAGTTATTGAGCCAAACCACAAAATGTGGTCAATTGTCTCGAAAGGGTTTATACTAACTTGGACATTTTATACAAATGTGAAACATTGAGATACCTTGAAATGGACAGTGACTCTCCATGGCAATGGCTTGTCATGCATGTGAAGATCAAACAGAACTCCCACGGGATAATGCCTGCAAAATATCAGGAGAAAAATAGAGAGATAATAAATATAGAATGGTATGATATAGTCCCACAATGCACTTCACAAGTAAAAGTAAAGTGCAAACACTTCCAAGCAGACGAAAATAAAGTTCATGAATTCCACAAGAGATGATATACCATCAAATAACCAACCCAGTCTCACACTTAAATAGACGAATAGAGTCATAGTACCATCACCGTTAATATGACACTCTTGGTCAATTTAAGGGACATTTATAATGGCGCCATCTACGTTTCCAATCGTGGCCGAGTTATCCAAGAAAGTTTAATCGATCATAAATATTTGTCATTTTTCGCATCAAAAGTATGTCTTGTTTTTCAAGGTTATTTAATGGAAATGTGTAAAACAGTGGCGTTATCGTGAAATAAATCGCCCCTCATTCACTCCTCAGCGTTTCGGTTTATTGCGTACAACGCTTTAGTGACTTCATTCCACCTCAACTCTGCCGAAACCAATATCACGATTGGAAACGCAGATGGCGCCATTTAAATGTCCCTTAAATTGACCAAGAGTGTCATTTTAACGGTGATGGTACTATGACTCTATTCGTCTATTTAAGTGTGAGACTGGGTTGCAAATAACACAAATCATAACTTTTGTTGAATATTCCTAATCCATTATGGAAATTTTTCATTTGCGTGATTTCTTCTGAGGGCCATCATAAGAGATTTGCCTAAGAAAGATATGGATGGAAACTAATTTGAAAAGTTTTAAATTTGACAGTTCCTAAAGAAAAGCAATGATAAAAACTTTTGAATATTTGGGGAATTCAAGTATTTTCTTTCATAGTACTCACCACTTGAGAGCTTGTCCGTTGGATTCAAACCACACCTCATCTTGCTCATCAATGGCTGCAAACTTCTTGAAATGCTTCTCAATTTTCTCAGTAATCAGCGTGATGTAGGTCAGTCTGGAGACCATAAGCTGCAATGATAGTAACCCAAATTATAATTGCCCATGGAACCTGTAACTCAGAGCCAAACCACTAATGCTTCTGGCAGTGTGAAAATGGACTGCAAATTCTAAATTCCATATAGAAGATTTGCAGAGAAGTGGAAATGGAGAAGAGACAGGCAAATCTTTTTCCCCCAATGCACTTATGTCTGTTGACACTCTAGTATCTGTAGCATAGCTGCTATTACAGTGCTCTTGCAGTCAAGGAATGACTTCCTGCCAGATACATATATACTACACCTGGGTCAAGAGTGGCAAATGTAGATTAATGTCTTGCTACACAACACCAAGGCCAGTCTGGACCCCAATCCTCAACCTATAGAGAATCGAATGAAATTGAATACACCACTAGACCATGACACTCTAAAGGACTTTTGACTTCTGACTCTAGACTATTGGATGGACTACCAGTATTGACTTTTGACTTTTAACTTTTGTGTTCTGACTAATGACTATTGCCTACTACTGACTAGTGACTGTCGACTATTGATTATTCACTAATGACTATTGACTCTCACTGTTGGCTACTGACTATTGGATATTCACTACTATTCAGCTTTGACTATTGGATTCACTTTTGAAAGTATTCTCACCACGCAAGGTTCTGGGTTCTCTGTTGATGATTCATCATCTGCTAAAACAAAGCAAACTGGAATACGACCTTCCCAGATCTCTCTCAAAATTTCGCGGTCATCTGCCATCCTGTTCTTTGCAGTTCTGCAAGAGATTTGAAGCAAAAGGTATACACATAACTGTAAAAGAGTCCACTTGGTAGAACATGTGGTCTGCGAAACAAGAGGGCTGGGCATGTTTGCCATACAGTGACGAAGATGCTCGGCTCACTTACAATTGAAAAATGCAGAAAAAAATATGGAAATATTTAAGTGCAAATAAATTAGCATCCAAACTCACTGAAAAGCCTTTGCTTTCCCAAGTGGAAATGTCCTGAAATAGAGTAGACTCTAGATCATATAACGGGAAATTTAATTTGCAGATCTATCATATGTTAGACAAGAACGATATAGGTCTACGAGCAGAACCCCTATTGGCTGGGTGCTGTGAATGTAGGCAGACTGTGGCAGCGCAAGAGAGCTTCCTGAACTCTAAAGTTATTTGTACCTGTGTTGGTAACTTAGTCTTATGTTTATGGCATTACGCTATTTTTGTACCGTACTCTTCCATAACAATGTCAATGGCAATGCCAAACATACACAACCACACATTCACAATTAACACCCACATAATGAAATTCAAAGAAGTCGACTCCGATACTTTCAATGTACATATATTATATTAAAGGAAAGGGGGAAATACAAGTTTAAAATTGGACTCGACATCACTCGAGTTATAGCCGTTACTGCGGCACTTTCAATGTACTTACAATACTTTAGGTACTTACAATACTTTCCGAACTGTCGTCTTTCTTTTCGATGAGGATGATATAAAAAAGGCCTAATTGCCCGGTTCCTGTACTAAAAATTTTCGTAGGCCGATGTATAGTTTGCAATACGCATGTGCGTCAGTATATTTTTTGGCCATATTTTTTACATACAATCGAATTCGCGCTCGCGAGAGACGAGAGGGAGGATTACAATTGAGCGGAAAAAAAGTGACATTTGATTGATTCTAGATACATTTTCTGAGGAAGAGCTGATCTGCGGAAGGTCTTGTAGTAGTTAGTGACCCCTCCCCCCCACCAACTTCCCCCACAAGAGGGCGATCAACCACTTCCCTAGCCTACTGAGTGAGAGACGCTACATGACGAACTGACCTGAGGATACTGGCACCTTTTTACTGCAGATTCCAGGTTAGTTTGTAGCAATTCCGTTGTAGTATTTAAGTCGTAATTAACCCAAGTGGGTGAGTGTTTAATCAAGCACCACCTACTTCATTGGCGCTTGCGAGCGAACTTGTTCCTTGCATTTGCGGTGATTTTCCGTTTTGATTTTTTGTACCGTGGGCACAGTTGCCTCATTTGCGCATTGGTCTATACAGCGCATCCGTGCGGTTGGGGAGCTGCCCGCGGTGCGTGAGAGAACCAATCACAGCTAATTCATAGGCCTAATTTTCCGATTATTTTATAAGCAGGGCTAATTTAATACCCTGTATAATTTTCCAATCCTGTTTTTGTGGGTTTGAGGTGTGTTTCCTACGTCGGGCTCGTTTTGCTGCCCGATTTGGGGAAAACTTTTTCTTATTCCGCCTCTCTCTTTTCTCGAGGTGTAGTTCAGGCGCCCTTGGCATTCTTCTTGCCTGGATTTTTCCACGAGGGAGAGAGGCACACGTGTGTGCACGATTTGGTGAGAGTAGCGTGTGTTTGAGCTTTGTTTGTTTTGTGAGGTGCTAGATTTCGGTCTATTTTTAGTCGATTCTTCATTTTGCGCGTGATTTTGATAATTCAGGGGGAATTATTCACCTGTTTGATTATTTTTTAGCCGGCGGACTACTTTTCCTCGGCGTGCGGGTTCCTCGAGGGGCCTGTTGTGCGGCTCGAGCAGCGCGCGTTCTTGACTCTTTCTACACGGTGGGATTGGCGGAGGGATATTTTTTGTGTCCTCCGCCAGTATCCGACGCCATTTTGCCTGACTTTTGGGGCGGGCATTGTTTCGTCTTCGAGGCTGCCGTCCTATAGCCTAGGGTTAACGTTCAGTAGTTATACTGCAGTGTGCATTGCTAGCCTGTTGTTGTGGAGCGTGTATGAGGTTTTTGTGTGTGTTGTGTGTTGACCCACCCACTCGTTGTAGTGGGGAGTCTCAGAAAAAAAAAAAAAATAAATAAATAAATAAATTTGTTTGGGTGTGAAGGGTGATTGTCACGGTTGCTTGTTGTTGAGTGGCGGCTAGCTAAGCAGTAGTGAAGTGTGACTATCTGTGTTGTTGATTAAGTAAGTTAATAGGCAGCTTCGAGTACGATATTATTTGTTCATTATTTTCCTGCCGAATATTTTCCCGTTGGGTAGCCTAAAACCGGAAGGGAATAAGCGGTCATTTTAAAGAAGTTTTTTGTATCTTCGCAATGGCGGAGGGGGAGGATAGGCTCCCTATCAATATGTGTTCCTACGAGGAACTTACATCAATGCCGGGGCTAAACCCCGTGCAGGCCGGGATCATTTTAGGGCTCCGGACTGAGCATGGGAATATAACCCCCGAATTATTTGTGGCGTTTCCAGGGCTTACAGAGTCCAGGGGACTGGTTGACCAATTCGACTTTGCACCTCGGGACGTAGAGAGCACCTGTGTGACGGAGGAGACGCCCCTTCAGGGTGGGGGCAAACGGGGTGTTTACACCAGTACCCCCTACGGGGCTAAGGCCCACGTAGGACAAAGGGGGGCAATGGAACACCAGCACCCCTGTGATATTTATCCGCCTCCCTCAGGGAATCCAGGGGATGTGTCGCACGAGTCCCGGGGCGTAGCCCCAAGCACGTCTCACATTTCTGGGGGGCCCCAATATAGAGCTGGGGAAAACCCATGGGAGGGCGGACCCTTTGGGCATCAGCTGAGGGCAGGTGAGGTTCCCATGGGGGAGTCCGGGGGGCGTTCATGGAGGGGGGTGGGGTACCCGAGTAGCTCCCCAAAAAGGGGGATCATATTGGCAAATCAGCCAGAGGGGCACTGCGGTAGGACAGGACCACCGGGTTCCGTCACATCTGGGGTTTAGTTCCAGGGACATTTGGGAGGAATTCCAACCCCAGTTAGGCCGGGAATGCACAAGGGATAGTCACGGAAGGGGCAACCCCCTTTCAGGGTATCCAAGGGGTCCCGTAGGGTCCCCCCTCTTTCCTGAAGAGCAGGATTGTAGGTTCTTTGCTCCTAAGAGGGGTAAGGGGTAAGCGAGTATTTCTCGCTTGTACGCCAATTGTCGGAGCGATTCGGGGAGGGCGGGTTGCCGGAATCCGCCCAACTCGAGTTCGCGGCGGCCAAGCAGGGACCGGAAGAGTCTCTGCCCGATTGGTCCGATCAGGCGTTTCCCGGGGGCCAGGGGTCGTATGTACAACAGCAGGCCATTCTCCGTCTGTGCCAAGGGTGCTCGAATCGGGAGGCGGGGTGTCACACGCTGACTCAACACCCCACCACCGTAGAAGAAGCGGAAAGACTATCCAGTGGCACCAGCATGTGCACAGGGCTATGTACGGGCATGGGCGACCTGTCAAGGCTGTGGCCTTGGAGGACGAGGGGGATTTCAAAGTCTGCAAAATAGACCTACCCCCTCAATCGACTGGCCGTCCTCCTGGAGACCGGCAGCGCGCCGCATTGGGCGAGCCCTGGGGCCGCCTAGAGGCCCGGGTAACCGATTTGGATGCCCGGGTAGCCGGTTTGGATACCCGGGTAGCCAATTTAGAGCGGGACCTCCGGAAGGTCCTTGAGGTCCTGCAGTCCAGGCCGGGGGCTTCCCGGGAGCGAGCTAAGTCCCCTGGGGGTGATCGGTGTTAAGCCTGCGGGGGGCACGGACATTTCCAGAGGGAGTGCCCCACAGCCAGGGGAGACAAAGGGAACGTGCGGGTTTCCTCTGTCAACCCGAAGGAGGGAAACTCCAGCGGGTCGGAGGAGGGGGCCAGCCCCCGGCCAGCAATTCTAGAGGCCAACATTTAAACGGGGACGAGATTCTTTCCCGGGATAGCTCAGAGGGGTCCGACTCATCTGAGTTGGGTGGGGAACCTGGGGTAATCACTCTGGGGGACCCAGTGGTAAAAGATCTAGCCCATTATGTTGAGGAGATAACTGCCCCTGAATTTCCGGCTGGTTTCTCGGATATCCGACCTCCGGGCTGGGTAGGTGATGGTCAGGATCTTACTCCAGACCCTCCCCAGGAGCCAGGGGACGATGAGGAGGTAGTTGTGTGCAGGTTGGAGTCTGGCTCCACCCTCGATTGCAATGTTATGGTGGGGGGCCACCCCGTGAGCGCCGTGGTAGATACAGCTGCCGAGGTGTCTCTGATTTCGGATCAGTTATTTCACCAACTGACTCCACGACCAGCTAAGTTGCGGGACGTCGTCCTGCATGCCGCTGGTAGAGATATGAAGATGAAGGGGACTGTGGTCGGCCCACTGTCTATCGGGATAGGAAGCCAGACGTTTTCCGAGGAGATATATGTGGCTCCTATAGCCGATAAAATGCTCCTTGGACTAGATTTTCTCAGTAAGCACAAAGCTGCGATCCATCTCCAGGAGCCTCATATGCTGCTTGGAGGTGAGAAGATTCCACTTTGGTACGAGAATGACCCCGGGCGGCGGATTGCCCGAGTTCATGTGCGTAAGCGGGTCATAGTCCCGCCCAACGCTATCAAGAGGATCACAGGGATCCTTGACCAACGTTTAGGGGAGTTTGTCTTTGAGCCGCAGGCCAATCTTCCGGTTATGTTTCCGAGTTCGGTTCATAATGCTGGTGATGTATTAGAGATCTACGCCATTAATCCCACCGATAGGCATCGGGAAGTCACTTGTTCCGATGTCTTAGGGGAACCAGCAGAGTTAAATAACAGGGAGATATCAGGAAGTGCTTTAGGTGACGCATCGGTCCTGCAAATCAAAACAGGGGGGAGGGAAGAGTTGCCCCCACACCTGAAAGAACTGTATGAGCAGTCGGCAACTCATCTGACAGATGAGGAGCGCGCTAAACTCCGGGATCTGTTAATCCGTTTCTCGGGGGTCTTCGCACAGGATGAATTTGATTTGGGGAATTTCGACGGGGTGGAACATTCCATCGATACCGGAGATGCGACTCCGATTAAGCAAAAGATGCGGCGTACCCCTTTAAACTTTGCGGGCGAGGAAAAAGCGCATCTGGACAAAATGACAAAGGCCGGAATTATCCAGCCCTCCCAGTCTGAATGGGCCTCAGCGCCTGTTCCGGAACCGTGATGGGGGTGTCCGGTGGTGTATAGACTACCGTGCACTGAATGCCGTAACCCGCAAAGATGTGTACCCACTGCCGAATATTGAAGAATGTTTGGATACACTGGTGGGTAATGCTTGGTTTTCTAAGCTGGATGCTAATTCGGCTTACTACCAAGTGAAGATTAAGGCGGGCGATAGGAAGAAGACTGCCTTCACCACTAAGTACGGGCTATATGAGTTTGTACGTATGGGGTTCGGTCTATGTAATGAGCCTGCCACTTTTTCGCGGGCAATGGACCTGATCCTAAGAGGAATCAATTGGGAGATTGTCCTTGCCTTCCTGGATGATGTGGTTGTCCTAGGGAAGACAGTTGAGGATCATCTGACCAATTTGGAGAAGGTTCTGGGTAGGTTTGCTAAGTTTGGGCTTAAGCTCAAGCCTAAGGAGTGCGTCCTATTCCAGAAGAAGGTAGAGTTCTTGGGGCGGGAGGTGAGTGCCAACAAGGTTGAACTCCGCGAGGAGCATATCTAGGCGGTACGCAAGTGGCCCACCCCGAGGACAACACGCCAAGTCGAACAATTCCTAGGTCTGGCTAATTATCACCGGGCCTTCATCAAGGGTTATGCTGGAATTGCAGTTCCCCTTTATAGGATTACAGGCAAGCAGCCGTTCCACTGGGGAGTCGAGCAACAACATGCCTTCGATGAGATAAAGGATAGCTTAACGGAGGCACCTGTACTTACCATGCCCAACGGCCAGGATTTGTTTATCCTGGACACAGATGCTTCCAATGAGGCCATAGGGTGGAGCTCCTTCAGGTCCAAGGTGGGGAGGAACGAGTGGTAGCCTACGGTAGTTGTGCGCTTACCCCAGAACATCGGAGGTACTGCGTCACAAGGCGGGAGCTGTTAGCCGTGGTGAAATTCACTCGGCAATACCGCCATTACCTACTAGGGAAACCATTCGTGGTCAGAACAGACCACAGTAGCCTTACTTGGCTTCTCCACTTTAAGTACCCCCAGGGGCAGTTGGCTCGCTGGATGGAAGAGCTCAGCCAGTATGACATGCGCCTGGAACACCGTCCGGGCAAGAAGCATGCCAACGCCGATGCTCTGTCAAGGGTTCCACTACCTGAGCCCTTCTGCGAAGAGTACCGGCTGGGATTTATGGTAGGACAGCTACCTTGTGGGGGATGCAGGTATTGCTCCAAGGCTCACTAGAACTGGGCCACGCTTGGCGAGGAGGTGGACGATGTCGTGCCTCTCGTTGGTCGGGCCGCACAGGTGACCAGCCCATTTGAACTTGGGCTGGAAGCTGGCCTTGGGGTGACCCGAGATCTGCTATTCTCCTGAGGGGGCTGGTGCTGTAGTGGGGGAACCCACTATAGGGCTAGTCAGGGTGAGGCCAGTGGGCGTTGCCGAAGATGGGCAGTTACCTGCTGATCGAGTGCGGGCCGAGCAGGAGAAAATCCCGCTCTCACTGCTCTGGCCAAGTGGCTGGATGAACAGCAGGAGCCAGATGTTGCTACCATACTGCTGTGGGTGCCAGAGGAAAAGTTCCTCTGGATTAACCGGGCTCTTTTTGTACGGATTGAAGGAACTTCCTGTAGGAAAAGGGAGGACCAGGGCACACTGTTGGTGGTGCCTAGGTCATTGAGGGAAGAGGTCTTGTATGCGAATCATGATCTCCCGGCCACGGGTCATTCGGGCAGAGACCGAACGAAGTCATATATCCGGGCCAAGTACTTCTAGTACAAGATGAGCAAGCATGTGACTGAATATGTCCGGACCTGTCCGACCTGTAGCCAGAATAAGAAAACTGTGAGGTACGGTAAGAGTCCCAAGCAGATCTATCATGCGGGGGTACCGATGGAGAGAGTTCACCTACATCCATTCCTGTACCCTTGGCCCTCTTGAAGTCGAGGCGTGGGGGAAAGCATTCCCAAACCCCTATTTTGGCTTCAATTCCCTGGTAGGGACCTTTACCGGGGCACAGAAGGCCGCCTTGCAAAAGGTTCCCCTGAGCCGGTTGCTCCTCGAAACCGACTCTCCCCATCTCCCGGTCGGTGGGGGTATAACTCACATGACACCCGCTTGTATCGGGGAAGTGGGGGAGCTGGTCGCCGTGGCGCGACAGGTTCGATTCCTGGCACTCATGGAGCGAGCTAGGGCAAACGCCCAAGCGCTCTATGGGTTTTAAGCGGGGAACCAGGAGATAGGCGGGGAATATCGTTCCTGTCACCTTGAGGGGACTCTTGTGTTCCGTCGTTTTTGTCCGTGGGAAGGAACGCTTATGGTTCCATCCCCTCATGTGAGCACCATATAGGTTTTCCTATTGGTTAGGCTTTCTGGGGGGTTATGGGTTATTTGCCAGTTGGCATGGGTTTCTGTATATAATTCCAAGGGGATTTTTCTAAATGGCCTGCTCCGAGTAATGGCGGAGCTGACGCCTTCTTGCCTGCGCCGGAGTGACCTAGGAGGGTAATTGGTTTTCCGGTTATCCGCCGAAGGACTCGTGAAACGTACCTCACGAGTGGGTAAGATGGCGCCTTAGTCCGGGTAAGGATAAGTGGACAGTTCTCTGCTATGGGAGCAAGGAGTTTTTGGGTGGGATCCCCCTTGGAAATTCTTATTTATTTTGTAAGGCCAAAGTTATACCTTGCCATTCCAAAATGTTACCCTGCCACAACAAAGTGTGTGTCATATTAGTGTGTTTTTTGATAGTTCTATTTTTATATGTTTTGTATACTGCTTGTATATAAAAGTTAAGAGGCTGCTTTTTGGTATTGCAGCTGACCTTTTTGTATAGTTGTAAGGGTGATTTTGAACCCTGAAGTATTTTTAGATGTTAGTTTTTTATACACTTGTTGTGTTTTTCTAGTTGTATTTTTTCCCTAGTTGATTCTGGGGTGTTAAGGCAGCAATTCACAACATTCCAGTAATTCAAAGAAAAACGGGAATTGGGTGCTACTAAGTTTTGTTTGGGGTAAAATTTTAGGGCTCTGTTTCTGAGGGAGCAAAAATTTTTTCCTCCCACTTGTGCAGCTTTTTGGCCAGGCCCTTTTCCGATGGGGCCAGGTTTTTCAAAACAGGGGGGAGTGTAGTCAGTAGTTAGTGACCCCTCCCCCCCACCAACTTCCACCACAAGAGGGCGATCAACCACTTCCCTAGCCTACTGAGTGAGAGACGCTACATGACGAACTGACCTGAGGATACTGGCACCTTTTTACTGCAGATTCCAGGTTAGTTTGTAGCAATTCCGTTGTAGTATTTAAGTCGTAATTAACCACTCATAGCTACATTCCTATACTTCGTGTGTATAATGTAGGCAGTCATACACCTCAACTTTTTAAAACACCACTGCACAAAAGTCACCAACATTCACTCAAAATCGGCATTTAATTTACAAAAACCGACCCCAAAATATTCAAGAAATACAATAAATTCAACTCACCGATGTTGGAAAATATATTTCAAAAAATGAAATCCGTAATTTACTCTCGATTCTCGCGAAACGAGCTATCGGAGTCATTGTGTACATTTCCTTGTCGCCGCGGGCGCTGACATCTCCCCAAAAGAGTTTTGTCCTTAAAAATTCGGTCCCTATATGGCGTACACGGAAAAGTCCCGATTTTCTGTGTGTGCGATCGTAAAGATCGATGTGCGCTTGCGATCCCGAGTTTTTCGTGGACAAAAAATTTATTGGCCGATTTTAGTCTAAGACATCGGCAGTATGTAAACAATACGCGATCGCGAAACAAATCGGCGGGGATTTCTCCGGTTTTGGACAAGATTTTGACTTTGGATTTTGCTGAAAATATCAAAAGTTCTTCCTAACGGCCATTTGATGTAGGAGTGAGATTTTTAAGGGCTGAATTTGAAAGCAAGGTATTTAAAATATTTATCTTATTTTTCCCCCATACCTTCAGTACATGCGACAGAAAATACCAACTATTTTACAGAAATGTACCCGTGAGTGTAATTAACCCAAGTGGGTGAGTGTTTAATCAAGCACCACCTACTTCAGTCTGTTTAACTTTAGGTAAGTGGCATCACATAGGCCTATATGATACTTTAATTTTAAAAATATGTCCCTACGATACAACTATACATTGTCATTTGCCCATGTAAATTGTGAGACCCACGAAATAGTAGTGGTTTCACTAAGGTCAGGACGCTATATAGCCCAAGCTTACGAGAAGGTTTCGGGGAGCTACGGGGGAGGTGTGGGAGGAGTTATGGTTATGCCATGGTCAAGTTCCTGCACAAACTGACAAAGTTGATGCGCAAACACTTATCTTTTATTGACCATCTTACTCTCTTCAATTCCACCAAATGACACGTGTTAGAAACAAGAATTTGTCTTTACTATAACAACGAGTTTTGAACTATTACCGCCTTTACCGGTATTCTTTTAAATCATATAACATTTCAATACGTACCCCCTTCCGATTGATCGACCCTTCAGATTTTGCAGTCGCTGTTAATGTACCTGTACTTGTATGTTTATCCTTCTGGATTCTAGACAGATGGTCTTGAGACAGGATCGGTATGATACCCGGTAGCTAGTCGGTATCATACTTTAACAAGTTCGGTACCGAATTATTAAACAAAAGAAGAACAATTTCTGAACCGTCTCTGTCTCTAGTGAAATGCAAAAATAAATGACTTGTGTGCTAAATGAATAGTAAGGCGGCCTATTTACAGACCTTACAATATTTAGCCTACGTAAGATGGTTGAATTTCAAAGAGTTAGCAATGGCAAGTCTGATACTAAATAACCATCTGGTACGATGGGGAATTGTTCAATAAAATGAAAAATGACATTAATTTTGCGAACCATGTGTATGGGGATGGTTGAAAATGTAATTTTATTGAAAAATCCTCTATACCAGACACCTGGACCGGACAGTCAGTGATTCATGTGTAATCCTGTACAAGCCTGATGATGCATGATGGTTAGCTTGACAAAATTAACCACGGACATCCGTGGTTAATTTTGTCGGACGTCTTATGTATAACCAAACAATGAATATAGGGGGCTGCTATATATACCGAGGGTATGTCTCATTGAGGCCTGTGCGGCATCCGCTTCCATGAAAATGAGTAAAAAGGGGTGTTTTTGCACCACCAGACGGGCCCGGGGATCTCGTGTAGGGTATCAAAAAACAGGGTATCAAATTCACTTATAGTGATGAGAAAAGATCCTCGAAAAGGGTAGGAAATTTGACAATACATTGGGAGGCAGTCGGAACAGCGAATCTGAAAATACTGTACAAGATAAAAAGAATCCAAAGAAGTTCTTTTCTATTTTTTCAATGAAAACATCATTCTGTAATGTGTTCCAAAGTAAATATTAGTTTAACTCTTCCTCTTTGGCCAAATAAGGGCCAAGAAGAACCAATTAATCCTCCGATAGGGTGTACAATATTATGCAAGACCTTTTTTAAAAATCCCTGTTAAGGATCTAAAAATCAGAAATTTTCACGTGTTTCCCTGAATATAGGGTAACCTTTTTACTTAAATCCTCATTTAGGGTTCTTTTCAGAAATTCATGGACTTTTTGGGGGGTATATTAAGTATGGATGCCGTATACGGGCCTCACTTATGAGACATACCCGCCCCCGGACCCCGGCTGCTATAGTTGATACGTCTCGGACCTGAAAGTTTCGTATAGCTGCATACAGAGCTAGGATTAAGAGGGACCACAATAATAGAACACTAATGGAATGGAATGGGGGTAAGAATGACCCGAAAATGTCAACGCTCTTTCCCCTTGAATTTATTCTAGTCACTTTTACCCTTAGTGGGATAGGGCGGCTGTGATCCCCTCGATCCGCTTACCAATAACTATTTTCATTGTTTCAATGTAGTTACATGTAGTCCCAACTCAAATTCATTTTGAGTGCAAGGATCGTGAAATGTTTCTTTCTTTTATTCATTCTTCTACTCTTACTTCTTCTCTTTTCCTCTTTCTCATCTAAGTCTCCTCCTCCTCCTCCTCCTTCTTCTCCTTTTCTTCCTCACCCCCTCCTCCTATGAGTCTTCTTCTGATTCTTTATATCCTTCTCCTCCTCTTCTTTTGTATTTTTCTTTCTATTCTTATCCTTATTGTTCTCTTCTTCTTCTTCTTCTTCTTCTGTTTATCTTCTTCTCCTAAGTTCTTCTCCTCCTCTCCGCCTCCTTTTCGTTAATAATGACAATACCTATAGGGCATCGCCCTATGTTATATATATATTTTGGATACAATATATCTATGAAGAGTATAGAAAAGCTTTAATCCTGGTAATAATCATTTTCGCATGTACTTCCCCCATTCGTTCATTATCACAAGTTATCTTTGTCAATGCTTTGATGTATATTCAACATATGTTCATACTTTCTTTCTTATATTGACATATATGTTTTATAGTTTATCTATTTGATTTCCAGGCAAACACATATTATAGAGTAAGAAATGCCACCGATTTTTGAGTGCCCGAGGACAGGGGCGTCGCTAGAGGGGAGGGGGGGGGGGGGGGGGGGGGGGGGGGGGGGGGGTCACATCCCACCCCACTCAAAATTTTTGTCGGCAAATGCGCCACCTCTGTCGGCAAAAAAGGAGGAGAAATAAGGGAGAGGGAAGAGGAAAGAGAAAATGAAAAGGGAAAGGAGAAGGAAAAAAAGAAAAGAAAAAAGAATGTGGAAAGGAAAGGGGAAAAACAGAAAGAAAAGAAGGAAAAGAAAAGGGAAGGAAAGAAAAAGAAGGAAAAACTGACCAATTTTGTTCCGCTCGCAAGAACACTGGAATTTTAATATTTCGGCAAAAGGCGTCCCCCTTCGGCAATGGGTTGCAGCCCCCTCCCGTACCCCGAGGATTTTGAAAGTTCTGATATTCATATTCGTGCAACAAGATGCTAGAATATCCAAATATTTGGGAAGGAAGGTTCCCAGATTTTATTTTATTTTATTTTATTCGTCAGGTATATTGCAATACAAACATAACCAGGTACCATGACAGGATAGCCCATGAAAGCCGAAATGGCTTATTTCCAATGGGGTCCTTACCTAAATAACTGATTAAAAAATACACTAAGAAAACACATTAGTACGGCTACAAGACTATCGTACACGTACGACAAGTAATAAGAATGTACTAAAGTAGCAAAATAAAACATAACATTTTTATAAAGTAGGCGAAGATTACATAAATGTGAAAACAAGACTTACTCAACGGAAAAAACTATATACAGAAAATCATAATGAAACTATCGATAATAAACGTTGGTTACATAAGTCATATAATATAGGAAAAAACCATCTGAGCTACAAAAAGGAGAGGAGAAATATAGTTATGGAGTAGACACATTTTTCAGATGATGCTTCAATACCCTTTTAAAATGTAAATTTTTTTAAACTGACTTAACATGATTTGGGAGGGAATTCCAGAAAAGAATACCGTTAAAATAAAAGGAATTTCCAATTTTACCTTTCCGCTTAGGCACTACGAAATTAAATTGACTATTTCTAGTGTCATGCCCATGAACACTTGAAGAGCGAGTAAAATTATTTGAGATATATAGTGATCTGCATTAGAGTAAAAAATCTTATGTACATGGTGAATTAAAAGTTGTTGATCTAAGGTTTACATGAAGAAGACCAGCTGTTTCAAGTTCACTCTTCCCAATGTGTGTTCTTGGTGGTAAGTGATTGATAAATCTTACAATCTTAAAGATATAACTTGTGTATGTAACTTCTGTACATTTTCACTGAGAAAAGCAAAATTTGCTTGCTCGCTTCGCTCGCTTGCAAATATTTAGAAATTGAAAAGTTGATATTCGGGTAAAGGCATCAGCCCCCTCCTTGCGAAAATGGGCCCGTTTGATCAAGATCCCTACATCTGCGATTTTCTTTTATCATCATTTGTGGGGGAAGGGGGAGGATTAGCCTTAGGGTGCAACATATTTGTCGGCAAATTTGGGTGTCACACCCTAACAATTTGTTGGCAAATTTGGGTGTCACCCCCCCCCCCCCATTCAAAATATTCTAGCGAAGTCCCTGCCCGAGGATCTGACTTGTAAGGATCTACAAACATATACAAACATACATAAATACAAAGCACTTTTCAATTAATGTTTAACAACTCATGAAAATAACAAAATAATCATGGCAAAAAAAAATGAGAAGGCTCCTTTTTACTCATCGTTAATCTCTTCCAATGGTAAATTTCCTCTATCAATTCATTCTTTCTTACAGTCTCTCATCCACTTCCTATTTCCATTCCTTTTATTCATATGCCCTATGCTGTGACAACTCTGAATTAAATTTGCGATCTATGAAACGAAATTTCCTTCGATTTCAACATTTTTAATAAATCATTAAAATATCTGATGTAAGTTCGTTTATAGTCCTTGCATTTTTTCTTTTAATCATTCTATTCCAGAATTCTGATGTAATTAGAGCCTATAATTTGGTATCGAACTAGAAAAGCGTGGATGGCGAGTTTTCTTTATCCTGAGTCATAATAGTGGATATAATTTCTCACACCGTATTATTTATAACCTTTAATGTGCTCGCTGTGAATTAAATTAAGTTATTCTTTAAAATGAAAACAAATAAAAATAGAGGAAAATAATGTGTATTATATACTTTAAAAAGTAAATGGAATTACCGAGGGGACTAAATACTGTTTAATCTCATGGTTAAGAAGCAAAGAAAGTATTTCCGCCATCACATTCTAGACTTAGTTTTAATATTTATATTGAACGGCTGGAACATAGACTGTCTTCATAAATGTGTTTTTTCTCTACTGTCGTACTGACGTGCCCGTCGTCTGCTCTGTGAATTTATGTTTTTGAGGCTATTTAACGTCTAATTTCCTTCAAAGGACATTAAAGATATCGGAAGTATATTGCGGTAAGTATAGAGATTGTTATAAATAGAAATTTGATTGAACATTGTATGTGAAATTTGAATTCTACCCGGGGACTGTCGTGTTTTTCGTTATACATTGATTGACATTGCCATGATTTGTGCAACACTGCAAGTGTTGACTGCTGTGTGGGTCCGCGTCCGCACCGCAGTCGAGGCTTGTTTGTTGTTTTATCGATCGAGCATGCACTGCACTGAGCTAGCCTGCTTTCAGCTGCTGGCGGCTGCCACACCGGCTGGTTCAGCTGTAGGCCCTAACTTTTTGTTAGACCGAAAATTCTGTCTCTCGTTCGTTAGCTCTTCACTTTAATAGAGACAGAAACGGCCGTATCACTCTGCTGTGCAAACCGAATACACATTGACTTACACATAGTTTGATTGAATACGGCCGGAAGATTTTCAAACGGAGAAAACCTTGGACCCTGAATTACCTGCAAACATGGCAAAAGGAGCATTAAATTTAAAAGGAATAACAGTCAAATTGGTAAGTTGAACATGTTCGTTTACTTTAATAAGTATAGAGCCTAGGCCTAATCTATTTAATTTACACAAATATTTTTAAAAATCGTAATATTCACATTTTAACAACGACATGCCTACTGTTCCTCTGCGGTCAGTGAGTTTGCACAGGCGAGTGTATGGAGCGTTTCTGTCCCTAAGTGAAGAGCCGACGCTATCCAAATAAGAGGCTAACGAACGAGAGACAGAATTTTCGATCTAGTTCAGCTGTATCCGGTAGGTCAGGGCAGGGACGCGACGCAGAGCTGCCAGAGTCAGAGATGAGACCTGTGTGTGTGTAATTTGGTTTTTACAGACGTGTATCAGTGATTCAGTCAGATTAAACTCGAGTCAAGGGAGCTCCAACGGGTCGCCCAACGCTGCGCGTTTGGAGGAGTTTTATAACATTTTTTTACCTTCGAGGCTCTCCTCCAAGGAGAGGGATTCCGCGAAGCCAGACGTAGTCTCAGCGAAGCATATCCCCGAACGAAATAGACTAATATTTCGGTCTACAGTCAGATATGATTATTTACGTCTGGGGACTGACCTTTAAGTTTAACGTCACCATCCAAAAGACGTGACTCAGTCTCGAACCTGGGTCCACTGAATCAGTTAAAATAAATTATAACTTCCATTGTCAGCTGGATTACAGGCGCACGCCAAAACGCCTCAGGCTCAGGTGTAGCCTGGAAAAAAGCTCTGTGACTATGAAGAGTACAAAAGAAAAAGCTAATGCTACTCTTCATAGAACATGGGTTTTTTCACACCACGAATAGTGGTCATATTGACCACTATGATATATGCATGCAAATATAGTTGGTAACTCGGCGTTGTGGCGTGCGCCTGTAATCCAGCTACCAGTGGAAGTTATAAACTGATTCAGCGGACCCAGGTTCGAGACTGAGTCACGTCTTTCGGATGGTGACGTTAAAGGTAGGTCCCAGACGTAAATAATCATATCTGATTGATACACGTCTGTAAAAACCCAAAATTTTTACACACACACACGTTGGTATTTTCTGTCTTATGTACTAAAGGTATAGAATCTAGGGGGAAATAATATTTAAAATACTCGCTTTCAAATTCAGCCGTTAAAAATCTCACTCCTACCTCAAATGGCCGTCAGGACAATTTTTTGATATTTCCAGCAAAATCCAAAGTCAAAATCATGTCCGAAAACAGAAGAAATCCCTGCCGATTTGTTCATGATCCCGTGTTGTTTACATACCGCCGATGTCTTAGACCAAAATCTGCCAATAAAATTTTTGTCCACGAAGAAACTCGAGAACGCAAGCGCACATCGATCTCTTCGATCGCGCACACAGAAAATCTGGACTTTTCCGTGTCCCTTAATTTCTGGGATATCTCATGGACTCACCGCCACTCACAACATTTTTCAGATCCATGTTAGACAAGACGGTTAATTTGTGAGCGCGCTGCGCACGCACTGGGACCAATGCTTGTGAAAACACAAGCTCATGCCAATTCAAGAGAGCTCTGAAATTCAATATGGTACTCACACTTCCCATAAATTTTTGTTCATACGTCATTACATTTTTTTATTAGAAATGATTTATCAATTATAACTGAATCTTTTGAATGTATTTTCCTAGAATTGTGCAATAGTAGTAAATGTAAGAAAACAATTATTGGTGTCATTTATCGTCCACCAGGATATGACATAGAGTTATTTCTTAACGATTTTACGAATTTGTTGAATAGAATTAATCCAAATTCATGCAATTGCTTTATTATGGGTGATATAAACATAGACTTAACAGACACTGGTGTAAATTCAAAAATTGATTCTTTTATAGATCTTTTACGTAGTTTTTATTTACAACCAACCATTGATTCTCCAACCCGAATAACTTCTACATCTGCTACTTTATTGGATAATATTTTCACAAATGTAATTACTTCCATTAATTCAGGTATTTTATTGAGCGATATTAGTGACCACTTACCAGTTTTCTTAATATTTTCATCTTTTTCTAATGTAAACAATAATCTGCCTATTACACTTGAAAAGCGTTGTATTGATGAACCACATTTACATTCCTTTTTTACTAAACTGATTGATGTCAAATGGGAATTACACATTTGTAAAGACAGTGCTGACACAAGCTATGATACATTTTTGCAGGTGTTTAAAGAATTGTATGAAGAATGTTTTCCTTTTAAATCCTACATTGTAAAACAAAAGAAAGGTAATCCGTGGCTAACAAAATATTTACTTAAACTTTGTCATAAAAAATCACTTTTGTATAAAAAATATCTTAAAAATCCAACGTTATATAGGAAACAAACATTTAAGAAATTTCATAATTTTGTAACTGTAAAGTTACGACAGGCTAAGAGAGATTATTATAATAAAAAGTTTAATAAAATAAGATATGATATCAAATCCACATGGAATGTGATTAATAGTCTCCTTAACAGTAAAAAGAATAAACATGTGACTGCCTCACTTCGCGCGATTCGCCAAGTGAGGAGTTTCGGTCAAAATACTACAAACGTTCAAAACTCCAACAGAAATATATTCGCAGAGCCCAGAATTGTTGGTCGAAACTATTTATTAACAAATCCGTTCTCCGAGATAAAATACTGTAACATAACAAAACGAAAAAAACAACAAATTAGTAACAATATACTAATGGGAACAACAGCATAGCTATATATAATATACTGCACTAATATACGATCTGTTATACAAAATTCCAACAGATAATTTAAGAACTAAAATGCTTACTTGTTTTCGAAATATAATAACATAAAGAAGACATAAATTATACAAATTCTAAACACAAGCTTGGGCAAAGAGTTAATCAACAATGAAATAATGTTAACAAGCAAATTATGTGTAGATTCTGTTTCAATTCAAGAATATCAGTATCAATAAACGATAAATAAAGTATACTGATAAACTATAAGGTCGAATTAACCAAATAGTTAGCAACTAAAATATACAATTATTTTATTACATTGAAGCTGTATGTATTTTATATCTTATAAAACTAATGAAAGGTTTAATAATGAACTTACCAATTGGAGGCTATGAGCTTTTTACACTGGATACTAACTGAAAATCGAAAAAGCCAAAACTACGAAAGACGATCGAACGAAAGCCAACTTCTAGTGACTTGACGCAACGAAATCTAAAACGAATCTGATTAGTTTGGCTGTCCTACTAACTTGACCAGAGCAAAAGGTACCAGCATAAGTTCTAGCTTAGACAAAGCAATAGGGGTGACACACATGGGACCATTGTCCCTCCCCTAGCCGAGTAAATTAACTACCAATATAGATGTCTACTGGCCACCTCATGAACAATAAACATCCTATACAAGGTGTATACACAACAAACAAAGACAAGATAGGGACAAGACATTTGAGAAAGCCAAGTTCTGTGCATAAGCTATACTACAGGCGAAGTGGACATGTGTATGTACAACCATATACTACATAAACTAAAGTGATATTACACAATATATCAAATCATTATTAACAAAAATATCAAAATCATTATTAACGAAAATATCTAAGAACATTCACTGTAGAAAATTGGTCAATATTATTCACTGCAAACTGCTGCAGTGACATGGCTCCTTTAACTGATTCCAATCAGTTATTAATCTAAAACAATATCTAACATGAATGAAAAGTTCAAAACATATCGAGATATAATCTGCAATTATTAAAAAACACTAATTTACATTATTATACATAATCCTGCCAAGTATGCACAACGAGATATGGCATTTAAGAGGTGTAATATAAACACAAAACTATTGAATATACATCCAAATCCAGACGAGATATTTTTTTTTTACCAAGTTATAACGTTCAAAGGAATTAAGATAAAGGAAAAAGGAAGCCATATACAAAAGATAGAGAATGGAAGAGAGAAAAGTGGGGGGAAAACACGATACATCTAGTTAAAGTCCTTTGACGATTTAGTTGGCTCCTTGATGGGGAATCCACTGGTCTTCCGATTTCGATCAGTACAGCCTTATGAAGCATCTTCTGCATGTTCACCAAAGCGCCATCGTTTACGCTTTCGTTTTTCCCTTCGTTTCTCATTTCGTCCATGGGACTGCCAGTGCATTCTAGATGGCACTGTCACGTTTTCTGCAACATCCACTTCTGCCCATGATGCATCCATGACGTTCCGCTGAACTGCAGTCGTTTTGCAGCTTGCAAGGTGGGCGTCTCCTGATGACTTGAAAAGTCTACTGATGACCCCACTTCTAATGATTGGTCTCTGCACATCAGAATTGTCCTCCGCTTGAACTACGACTTCTGACATTTTTACTTGCTGGACTGCTGATGAGCACTTCTCTTCTGTTAATAGCATGGACATAACAACCTCTGCACTGCATGATGTCATCATCGGCTCTGCTGCAGGCTTCAAGTCGGACAATTCCCGCACAACTTCTGATGGCTGAATCTTTGATCGAACATTAACCATCTCATTTCTAATTGGACTCAGCTGTATTTGGTCAAACACTTCTATGTCTCTGCTATTCTCTATCGAACCTTGATGCTTGCACTTTGTGGTTACATCATTCGTCTGGTTACAGGTATCCAGCCTGTCACAATGTTCTCTTAAAACAAGGCTTGTCAAATAGTCTTCTGATGATGTAGCAATTCTCCCAGGTCCTTCTTCAACTACGTTTCCACTAAGAAGGGGTGTCACATCTTGTTGGGAGGGCGTAGTCACCGTCTTCACTTGAGAACATGTTGCATTAACTACTCTATTCCTCCTCTCTTCTTTCATTTCGTCAAGGTTAGAAACATCGTCAGAAAATTCAATTTCGTACCTTTCAATAGCCACTTGCTCTGCTCGTATTTTGGCTAACTGTCTTCTCTTTTCTAGAGTGCTCCACGCTACCTTGATTCTAGCCTCTTCTTCGGCAAAGGCAAGGTCGACTTCCAAGGCTGCCTCTGCCTTCCATAGTTTGAGTTTATTGCTAGCAACAGATCGTGAACTCACTTTGCTAGTTGGGCTAGCCCTGCTTCGACGGCTGCTTTGGCTGACGTTGCTTTTGCTTGTGCCGTCCCCCTCAAGCTTCACGGGTTCCATAACGAATCGAGTTCTGCATCCAGATATCGAGATCAGCTACACAGCGTTCGTTTGTATTTTATTGTGACTGCCTCACTTCGCGCGATTCGCCAAGTGAGGAGTTTCGGTCGAAATACTACAAACGTTCAAAACTCCAACAGAAATATATTCGCAGAGCCCAGAATTGTTGGTCGAAACTATTTATTAACAAATCCGTTCTCCGAGATAAAATACTGTAACATAACAAAACGAAAAAAACAACAAATTAGTAACAATATACTAATGGGAACAACAGCATAGCTATATATAATATACTGCACTAATATACGATCTGTTATACAAAATTCCAACAGATAATTTAAGAACTAAAATGCTTACTCATTTTCGAAATATAATAACATAAAGAAGACATAAATTATACAAATTCTAAACACAAGCTTGGGCAAAGAGTTAATCAACAATGAAATAATGTTAACAAGCAAATTATGTGTAGATTCTGTTTCAATTCAAGAATATCAGTATCAATAAACGATAAATAAAGTATACTGATAAACTATAAGGTCGAATTAACCAAATAGTTAGCAACTAAAATATACAATTATTTTATTACATTGAAGCTGTATGTATTTTATATCTTATAAAACTAATGAAAGGTTTAATAATGAACTTACCAATTGGAGGCTATGAGCTTTTTACACTGGATACTAAACGAAAATCGAAAAAGCCAAAACTACGAAAGACGATCGAACGAAAGCCAACTTCTAGTGACTTGACGCAACGAAATCTAAAACGAATCTGATTAGTTTGGCTGTCCTACTAACTTGACCAGAGCAAAAGGTACCAGCATAAGTTCTAGCTTAGACAAAGCAATAGGGGTGACACACATGGGACCATTGTCCCTCCCCTAGCCGAGTAAATTAACTACCAATATAGATGTCTACTGGCCACCTCATGAACAATAAACATCCTATACAAGGTGTATACACAACAAACAAAGACAAGATAGGGACAAGACATTTGAGAAAGCCAAGTTCTGTGCATAAGCTATACTACAGGCGAAGTGGACATGTGTATGTACAACCATATACTACATAAACTAAAGTGATATTACACAATATATCAAATCATTATTAACAAAAATATCAAAATCATTATTAACGAAAATATCTAAGAACATTCACTGTAGAAAATTGGTCAATATTATTCACTGCAAACTGCTGCAGTGACTTAAAAAGATAATCAAATCGAATCACTAGAAATTGACAATGTAAATATAACTAAAATGGAAGATATTGCTAATTCTTTTAATGATTTTTTTGTGAACATAGGTATAAATTTACAAGATTCTAATAATATCAATGACAATTCTTTTGATGACTACTTAATATATCCAAATACCCACTCAATATTTTTTAAGCCAGTTAGTAAACATGAAATAATAACAATAGTCGATAACATGAAAAATAATACGAGTGCAGGTATAGATAATATTGATATAAAAGTTATAAAACAAGTTATTCATTTGATTAGTAAGCCGTTAAGTTTGATATTTAATAAATGTATTTTGAATGGTACTTTCCCAACAAAGATGAAAATTGCTCGAGTAACTTCAATTCATAAAAAGGGTAAGCGTAACGATATAAATAACTACAGACCAATTTCAGTCTTAACCTTATTTTCCAAAATCTTGGAAAAATGTATTTATAATAGACTTATAGATTTTATTGATAAACATAATATTCTTTTTAAAAATCAATACGGTTTTAGACAGGGGCACTCTACAACGACAGCAATATTGGATCTAATTAATAACATAAATAAAGCCATAAACAGTAAGGAATATGCCTTAACTATTTTCATAGACTTAACAAAAGCTTTTGATGTTATTAATCATTCTATTTTATTAAAAAAGATGCATTATTATGGAATAAGGGGCAGACTACTTGAACTATTATCGAGTTATCTAACTAATCGTAAACAGTTAACATTAATTAATGGAGTTAAATCTCAACTAAAGGCAGTCAGTTGTGGAGTTCCTCAAGGTTCCATTCTTGGTCCTCTGTTGTTTTTAATTTTTATCAATGACTTACCATATTCAACCCAACATTTGCGTTATATATTATTTGCAGATGATACTAGTGTTTTTTGCAAAGGTCCCGATCCTAAGAATTTGTTTTATGTTTCAAATACTCAATTAAATAAAATAAGTAACTGGATGAAAGCGAACAAGTTGATTTTAAACATAAATAAAACTAATTATATTATGTTTGGAACTAAGAGTAATATTCCTTCTAATCTAGATTTGTATTATAGAAATGAAAAAATAAGTCGTGTATCTAATGTTAAATTTCTAGGTGTATTCGTAGATGAAAAACTATCTTGGAATTACCATGTTAACTATATATGTAACACCTTAGCTAAAAACACAGGGGTTTTATATAGACTGCACTTCTTGCCACAAAATATTCTAAAAATGTTGTATCATTCACTTGTTTCTTCTCATATAAATTATTGTAATATTGTTTGGGGTTTTACTTCAAAAAAAAATATGGAACGTATTCACAAATTACAAAAACGTGGAATTCGTATTATAACACACTCCCCTTACCTTTCACCAAGTTTACCTCTGTTTAAGAAAATGCAAATCCTTCCTATCCATGAATTATTATCTCTAGATACTGCAATTTTTATGTTCAAGTTTTCTAACAATTTTCTTCCTGAAGCTCTTAACGATTATTTTACTTTGAATTGTTCCATTCATAATTATAATACTCGGAATGCCCAAAACATCCATCTTCCTCTTAATCGCACATCAGTTACACAAAATTCAATCTTTTATAATGGTCCAATTCTGTGGAATAGCCACCAACAATATTCAAGAATAGTAAGACAGTAAGTCAATTCAAAAGACTGTATAAAAGACATATCATTTCAGTATTGAATCTAAATGTTTAACGATAAGATTATTGCAATGTTTCCTTTTCTTCTCTCCCTGCTTTTCTATCCATATTATTCCGTTATATTTATGTTACATGTATATTATTATATTGTATGACTCTGTTAATTGTGATTTGTTAAATATGTATTTTTTCTTAAGGGATCATTTCTAACAAGCCTTCTTGAGCTTTTCATGATCCCGCCACAATTATTTATCACAATGAATTGACAATGATTTTTGTAATGTGTTTTTTAAAAAAAGTGGAAATAAATTTGAATTAAACTTACATGTAAATACACTGAGAGATTCTATCTTTCTTTCTTTGATGCAGCACTAGTTGGCATGCCTACCACACAGTCAGTGAATCAAGAAAACAGACAGCCCAGGTCCCGAAGCCGACGCAAGGCACAACGGGTTGTCATCCCTCCAGAACCCGACCCCACTGAAGCTGACCGTGAAGACGAAGGCAGCGATAAGAAAACTTCAAGTGAGCGCAAGAGAGCTGGTCATTACAGGAATAAAAATGGCTATCAAAGAGACAAATCGGCCAAGAGGAGCAAAAAAAGATCCCTGCGTGATGATTCCGATGAGGAGAAGGAGGAGGTCGATTTGAGCAGTGATGAGGACAGTGGGGATGATGAAGTGCAGGATGATGATCAGGAAGGTGAAGCAATGGGATGGTTCGTGATGAGCCTTAGCTATGTTGTGGGAGTCACTCTTGCTCTGCTGTTGGGCTTTGCCTACTATACCTGTATCTACACAATACATGAAAATCACCTCTGGTTTAGCAGTATTATGGTAAGTTATGTATGTGTGAACTATCTGATATTTAATTTTGTTCTGCTGACTATTTTTTTGTGTGTGTTTTCCGTTATTTTGTTTGCCATAGATTCTAATTTCCACTAATTACAGTATTTTCTGGAGAAAGGGATGTTGGTTGCTGAACAGTTGCTGGTAAACCATTTAAAACTTGTTCATGTAAATTTGTGTACTGGGTTTATCGCCATCGGGTTACAGGTCTGTCAACAACAAAAGGTTATTTACAGTTCTCGGATCCATTCTATCAGTGGATCATTGTGAAAAACTGATCCGCAACATACATTTAAGCATTTTTTAAAACATAGTACTGTAAGAAAGAATAAATTATAATTATTTATACTTGTCAGATCTTCTGTGCTAATCTTTTGTGCTAATTTTGTGTAAAATGGACCATGTAGTTGTTAGAAATTAAATTAGGAGTTTTGTGCACTTTTTGCATTGTATTTGATGTGAACCTACATGTAGTTCAGGCTTAAATGTATTTTGTAGAAATATTGTATTCTGTCATAGAGTTATTTGAACACCACAGCTTTAAAAATACCACACACATGCTCTACTGCTTTTTCACCAAGGCATGTACATGTACTGTACTTGATGCCTAAATCTATTCAATCTAATCAAATAGTCGTAACAGTACAGATCATACTGCAATGTGTACACACTGTGCTAATATCATAGAGTGGATAAATGTCTTGTAATAGGGTATACATGTAATTCTTCATAGACATCCTTCCTCCTATTCACTTGCAACGGAAAGCCTAGGTCTCACAGAGTTATTGTACCTTCTTGGCAAGTAAGAAAATCAATAGCAATTGATTTATTGCATTACCATATGAAAGCTATTACCCTGGAAGTATAGAGAGAGGGAAATGTGAAATTTGCAGATGTTGCTCGATCAGCAAGTCCTATTTGTTATGGTCAGGCCGCAAAGCCATTATTAATATCGTGCGGTTCCATTATACATAGCATTATGACAAAATTGATTTTGCAACTTGATGGCCTGCTTGATAATTGTCCTACCGTCTGGAAATATTGTAAACACACAGATCCCCAAAATAGAAGTAGTGCTGGAGGCATGTGAGTTGATAGGGCACAGCTTGCCTTTTCTCTTTTTTGTGACATCTATTTATAAACAAGTATTCTAATACATGAAGGATATTTTCTAGCAAAACTCAGGGTGGAAAAGACCTTTAATTATTGCAGAAGAAAAAAAAAAGAGATAGGAATGAGTTTTCCCTCATTCCCTGTCTATTTGTTGCCCCAAATATATTTGTGTATGTCTCCCTCTATTTTTGTGCTACAAACTTTCTGTCAGATTTCTCTCACCCCTTTCTGTCTTCAAGCAATGTGAAGTTATGCGTTGAATGAAAAAATATAATAAGTCACAGTTGGAATCCAATTCATGTAAGTTTCATGTCCCAGATGCTCGCAGTTGGAACAAATTTGTCAAATATCTAAACATCATGAATTGATTAGGAGTTTTGCATTCTTAGCGAAGCGTTATGGCATGAAAAAACACGTCCAGAATGCAAACAGCGAAATTGTAGGTTATTAGTGGTGAATTAAAAGTTTAATTTGACATTTGCAATGATAATTTTGGTAATATTAAGCCTCATCAAGGTAGTAGAGATATAAAAAAAAATATACGCGCTCTGTGGCATAATGATATGTTTCTACCTTTAAAGGGGAATGAAAGGCAACAAACATTAGCCTATAATCATTAGAATGTCCATTACATGTGCTAAAACTTCAGCATATTTTTTTCTTACATATGTAGGCTGGACAGAGTACGGAAAGAAAGAGATCTGAGAGTTGTGGAAGTACCATTTGAAACAAAATCAATAGGCCTGTTTACTAATGTACATGTATTTCAATTTATGCATGTCTCTCTCCAGAATCCTTAGTTACCAACTGGTGGAAACCACTTTTGCATACATGTACATTAGTTGTTGCTATGTCGGGCAAGTCTTTGGCAAGCTTTTTAGTGGTCAAGAGAAGCTTTTGTCAAGAAGTATGCGTAAATTTAGTAAACGGGGCTATTCAAGCAAAAAGAGCAATTGTGCAAAGCGTGTGTCAATATGATGGCCTTGATAAGAAAAACTTTTTAAAATGTTATTTTCCTTTTTTAATTATCATTAAATTTGTACACATTTATGAGCAATTTACATGTACCTCTCCTGTTTCATCAGATGAAGTTACCTATCTTTATATTTATTTGGGAGACATCTATTCCTTTGCATAAAGGTTGAACACAAAATCTGTGAATTTGCTTCCTTGCATAATTCATTATAATTCATGCAAATTCATGTACATGTATGATTTTGCACATATTGCTTGGTTTTCTTGCTTGTTTGGATTTTATTTTTCCTTGATTTCAGTTTAGACAGACTTTCAGTCATTCAGTGCTAACAAAAGAAAAAAATTATGAGATTAATTTTTTTTTTCGTTGTCAGTCTCTTATTGTTCAAGCATGCTGACCTGATACCCCCTCCCAAATAGTGCTATTTGTAATTATATCTTGTTCAATGCTTAGAAGATAATGATAAAGAGGCTCTTGTTTTGTTGAAGTTGTGATTTGTGCATTTATACAGCAAGGAATGAAAATGACTATTTTGCCCTCAAAATAAATTGTATACATGTATATTTTTTCAATAAAAGGAATTATGCAATTTATGCTCTTTACTGCAGAGTATTTACCCCCCCCCCCCAAAAAAAAACCAACAACACAACAACAACAAGTAAACAAACAAACAAAACAAACAACAACACAACAATAGTAACAAAATCAACAACAAATCTACAACAAACAAAACAAAGCAAACAAAACAAAACTGGAACATACAAAATTAAACTAGACAGGGCCATGACTTAAAGACTCAAACTATGAAGGTAACTTGAATGGACTAAAACCTGTGAAGTTTCCGACTACCAGTAAATAAAAACAAGTGCATGTACATGTAAACATGCCTCTGCACAGTAAATCCCAGCAACTTGAATGACAGGAAGCATGAGCATTAGTCACTGTCATCCATGGATCAACCAGCCAATCACATTGCAGAGGAGATGTGGCTCTTGTGTAGTCCTTTGCAAGAAGTGGGACGTCCTTAGTGGGCTACTCCACACGGGAACACACTGAAGTGTGGACAAGGGGGTGTGGCCTAAAAAGTGTGCAGATTTCTACATTGTACACTGAACAAGTATGTAATGCTCCGAGGCACACGAGCAAGGAAGCTATACTGCAGTGAGAAATCCTGTTATTACGGTACTCCAATGGTTTGAGCAAGTATGTCCAGGGTTTATCACTTTGTACTGACACTGAGGATGTGATTATTATTCATACTTCATGACGGCGATGATAGCATACAGTGTACATCTTTGGCAAGTGTTTATGTTTTGTCTGCAATGAGACCTGCAAGTTTTTGGATTGTGAGCAGCAGAGTACTTTTGGATCTTTGGATCATTTTATAGCTTGGAATATTTGTGACCTGGCTTTTTCTTGGCAGTGGAATTGTTTTGCTTGTTCTGGATTATTTGCTGACAAATTATAATGCTTTTTCTCCCTGTGATGTCAGGATTCAATGATATGAATAGTTTACTTTTTTGATAAACTGAGATAAATCTGATTTATTCTATAATATAATTGCATAGAAATTTGGTATTCATGTGTATTAGGATTATTTCTTATTTTTCTTTTTTGAATTGAACTATCATTATACCAATATGCTCTTACCAATAGACATGGAGTCCTAGATGTACATGTACATCTGTACATGTAGTTTAAAAAAAAAATTATACCACTTTTCCTCAGTTATGACAGACTGAGAGCTTCCATGACAGTACATGTATATATATATGTTGACTATAAAAAAAAATATAGCAATGTTATTGATATCTATGTATTTATTTTAAAGAGTGATCCATGTGCTGTAGGCCTTCCATTGGTGTATGGTACTTGTAACGTCTCTTGTTTACTCATTCCTTCTGGAATTATTGAAGTTACAGTGTAGACAATATTTAAGTGATTTCTGTCTCTGGTGATGAATTACCAATTGTACAACATGAAAAGTCTACACCGTGATATGATTAAAGGGAATTGACCTTGATGCATTATTCATGAATACCCATCCTTGTCACTCACTCCCCCAGTCATCCCTCTTTTGTGGCTGCCACAATAGAAATGATACAATTGTATTTGTGGTTTACCACTACATGTAAGCAGCTTAGCACATGACACACAATAGGATGGCACAGGAAGAGGTTTGTGGCTGTATGTAATTGCTCTACATGTATAATTTTTATCAAAAAGAGAATATTTGAGGGAGTTCAGTTTTAAGCTCTTAGGAGGGCACTCAAACAAGTCATAGTGTTGATGCCCCTGTACCGTACAGTATGTGGTTCTCAACAAATGTTCTTTCATTATGTAGGGCCTACTGCTCTTTGGCTCTGCAGACATCATTTTCTATTTACCGTTATTATTATTTTTGGCCAATTTTTATGACAATTGGATGTGTATAGAAGCATACATTTGAAAACATTTAAACGGTAAAAATAGTATACATGTATTTTGGGACAGAGTGATTCTAGGTTTAGGTAGCTTTAGTGAAACGCAATGGCGCATAAAGATGTGGGAAAGACTCAAAGAGGAGACTGCTAGTAAACTGAATATGTGGGAATGCTGAGGCCATAACTCAAGAATCTCTGAAAGAGCTCTTGTTTTAAAAAAAAACCCAATAAGTTATATAAAAATTGTTGTGAGGAAATCGCCATTTTCTATAAAATCATTGTGAGGAAATCTCACTTTTTCATTAAGCAAATCCCAGAAAGGCTCCTGTGAATAAAACTTTGTATGTTTTACTAGATCTATGCAAAATACACAGTATGCTTTTGTAGCAGAACATAAATTAGTTGGTGCATAAAGAAAACAGAATGTTACATTTAGAAATTTTACTTTACACTGTACATAATCAGGATAATTATGTACATGTATGAAATTTTCTTCATGCATAATTGTATGTGTAATATGCAAGAAGGTGTTGCTGTAAATCAGTATCAATTACAACAAGGTATTTACTTTACCAAATAATGTTGGCTTTGCTACTCAGTTTATATTATCTCTCTGTAATACCTGTATTCATTCCATCTCAGGGCTTTTAATAGGAATGATTGGATCTCTTATGCAACTTCATGCCATAGATACATACATATACAATTTCAATTCATACATCTTGTCTTTTTATTGAATATTGAAGCCTAATAAGTAATGCAATGTTCATTCAGGAGTTAGCTAGGCCTATCTGTATTTCTATGGGTTTACATCCTTTTGAAAATTATTTCCCTGCTTATTGTAAAATTATACCCCTGCTTATTGTAAAATTATACCCCTGGGAGATGAAAGAGAACATCATCATTCTGAAGTAATTACTGTTACTACCTACATGTATGTATGGCCTACCGGTACATACAGGTCTTCATTCTTGCAGACAGAAGATAGTCAAATTGCATGATATACAGACTACAGTGTAGAGGTACTACATGTGTACGTGTATCTGTTCGAATATAAAGTAGAAAAAAACCCTGAGATTATTTCAGAGTTACTTTATATAATTCAACCATTAATTGTAACTTTTTTTAAAGTAGAAAAGAAAAATCATCCCACCAAAGTTGCCTGTCTAATTTGCTGACAATAATTTTTGACCCCCCCCCCCCCCCCCCCCCCCCCCCCTCCAAAAAAAAAATTGTCCTCAGATTGTCAAATTTGCCAACAAGGTAAAAACATGGTCTTCAGACACAAATGCTGACCAATAAATGTTCTAAAATTTCCAAAAAAAAGACAATTTTTAGTGCTTCACCTACAAAGCTCGAAAAATTGGGGAGTTGCCGACAAAAATGATAATGGGAATGTCGCACCCCCAAGCAGTGCTCCTGATCATATTTATGTACACTATAGAGACTTGCATACATTCTTTTTTAATTCACAGTATACTTTTGCAGATATTCACTCATACATGTGCTGTATGAAATCATTCTGTATTCACTGCAGACTGATAGGCTACACAAAGAGAACACCTAATGAATTCTGTCTCCCCTTTTCCCCCATTCCAAGCAGTCATAAAAAAAGAAGTTGAAGTAAACTCATTACATTGCATTCCTGAGCCACAGACACTAGTGAGACATTGTTCATGGTGTTTAGCCCTGCACCCAGGAGCCTCGTTAGTTCTCCTATTGTATTGTATTGCATTGCTAAATATCATCAATTACAGGATAAGAAAAGAATTGGGCCATTTGTTGGTCTACAGACAATCAAAATGCAGGCAAAATATTTACACAGGGTTAAAGGGAAGATCCAAAAGTGTTATTAAACTATTTCATACAAACAGTTTAATGTTTGCAGAAGGTATTTATGGAGACTATTGGCAATCTACTTTGGAATCCCCCCCACATATTTTGTACTTTTTACTTCATAGAGGAATTGGAAAATTGAAAAAATAATATTTTACCCCTAATGTGCCACTTCTAAGTTTTTAAGCGGCGATGAAAGAAAGAACTTTCAAGGGTGGCATTTTAGTTTTAATTTCTTGTTAAAGTTGCTTTATGTAGTCTACATGTATTTATTCCATGGGAACAACATATTTCTGTTTTAGGAAGGAAATATTTACTACTGGGCCCCATTTCATAAAGCATGTTATCAATTACAAGTTACATTAATTGTTATAAGCTACTGAAATATTTGAATCTGATTGGCTGACAGCAAATTTGTCATAGAAATGGGGCACTTGTTATTAAGAACAAGTTTTATGCAACAGGGGACCTGATCTAACATAAAGTACTACTTTAATTCTCATGGATGAGATTGCTGCCTACATGATAAGGAGGTTGGAGGGAGGTATTATATGAAATAATTTATGGTACATGTAATATAATTAAACAGTAATTTCTCTGGTGATTTGAGTTTATTTTTAGGACCCTAGGCAAGCAACTGAAAATAATACATGTACTCTTTTTATGCAAATGATATGATAGAATCCTAATGTAGCCTTTTCCTTTGTGCATGCAGTAAGGTTAATGTATAAGGTTTAATGACCATGCGATAATGTACATTTTGAAAGTGGAGACAATATACATGTAGGCGTAATGTACACATTGACATAAATGTGGATACAATATAATGTACAAATTGACACCAATGTGGATACAATATGATGTTCAAATTGACACAAAGGCAGACACAACATTGACACCAATGCAAACAGTATACTGTACTCAACCAACACCAATGTGTCATGATGATTTCATCACAGATCAATTTTGAACAAACTGAGCAAACACTGTTGAAGCAAGAGCAATTAAAGCCCTCTCGTGTAAACAAGGCTTTTCAATTGTTGACAGTTGGTCATTGATGAAAAAGTACCTGTGGTCTGTTAAAGGAGAAGGCCAGATATATTCATACCATCTAAGTGCATTAATTTATAATATCCTTGTCATTCCTGAAACGAAGAAAATTGCTTTGCTCTAAATAATGTTTGAGAAAAAAAAAATCTTCATTTCATATGGATCAAAACCCTAGACTGCCTCAATTAAATGTTTAGAGTACTTGGTACCTTGTACAAAAGGAGAAGGGTATTAACCTGAGTGTTTTAAATGTACACATCAATGTATCATCAGGATTTCATCACAGGCCAATCCTGAACAAACTGAGCCAACACAGTTGAAGCAAGAGCAAAGCCTCAAATGTAAACAAGGTCTTTCAATTGTTGACAGTTGGTCGTTGATGAAATAGTACCTGTCCTCTTTCTAAAGGAGAAGGGTAGATAGTGACATTCCTATAAGTGCATTGTTGTATTATACATTCCATGTTTGTTCTTAAACCCAAGAAAACTGCTTTGCTCTAAATAACGTTTGAAAAAAAATCTTTCATTTCCTATGGATCAAAACCCCAGCTTTCTTAGCTTTCTTGTTTCTTGTTGGAGTTTGCTGAGGCTTCTGTTGGTCTTTTCCTTTTATTTTTCTGCTTCTTTAGAAGCCAACTTGATACTGGGGTAGAGTTTCCCTTTAAGTTAACGATTATTGTCTCTGAAACTTGTAATTACAAAGTCTGTAATTCATCAATTGTTGTATCTCAATACTTTATTCTATTTCATTTATGTAAAGTCACATGGATTGGTAAAGAAGACCTTCGGGTTATAGTTATTTAGTTAATCTTTTTCTTATCCTGGCATCTACATGTATGTGACTCTCTTCTAAATCTACTGTTGTTTTGTATTCACCGATTTCTTGATTTTTGTCTTTGCCGAATAAATGATAATAATAATAGACTGCCTCATTGTTAGAGTACTTGATACACCGTACATTGACAAAAGTCGACTCTGGCAGACCAGTGTTTGTTCCATTCATTGACCAAAGCCGTCTAAGAGTTGTCTAATGATCAAAACTCTGAATGCAGATAGGACTGCTAAGAAAACAATGAAAAGTTTGTGTACATTTTATGGGGAGGGAATATATTTTAAGGAGAAATTAAGTAAAATTATAGATTACTTCTCATTACCGATTTACCGGTATTCGAAATATGCTGATTATAGGCCAGCAAGTCTGCAAAGTATTGCTTCATTTACAACCTGTGGATATTCTGTGAAATCAGTTGCATATTTTGGCTTTGTACCTCTATTAGTGACTGCATGTTACTCAGCCCAGGCTGTATCAACTCAAAATTTGACCTGGGACTATTTTGAGGAACCCCCTCCCTCAATTACCTGTGTGGCATCCCCCTGACCGAGATATTATCCATGATACATATGAATTGTATTATACCTTAATATCAAACAGGATGTTGTCAAGAATGATGGGCTTCCAAGCCAAATTTGGACTGAACTGCACAAACCACAGTCAGACAGTCATTTTACCAGGGAGGTTCAAACTCTTTGATATTACATTGCCTGTTCTGTAAAGTGTAATGCAGGGCTCTACACTAAAATAACAGGGAATTAGGGTCACATATCATGTAATTGATTATTTGACCCTCTCTATTATTTATTACTTTACCGGTAAGTATAATTTTGTTTGAAGCAGAATCATAGACCCTAAAAGAATATTGGAATTTCACTTCAAGCATTTTAGAATTCATTTGACCCATATTCAACTGATGCATTTCATTTTGTCTCATCCAACTATCCCAAGTTCACAAATGGCTCAATCATCATTATATGTCAAATTGTTGCCCCTGTAAATCAGTTACAGTTTACTTTGGAGGTTTATTGTTACAGCTCAATCTATCATTCTTATTAAAGACACTGTGTTAGTTTTGACAAGATTCCCAATGGTACAATAAGCTGTTTAGAGAAAGACTACACTCCATGAGGTCTCTCTGTAGTTTAAAGGAAAAGTCCACCCTGATGTCACCTAAGTTTTAAAAGAAGCAGAAAATTTTAAAGAAAAAGATCAGTGAAAGTTTGAGCAAAAGCCGATAAGAAATAAAAAAGTTATCAATCAAACACAAATTTGCAACTCCTAGACGTTTCTTGTGAGCTCATCCCCCATTTGCCCTGTACTTCAAAAAATCATAAATTTCCATTTCTCTCTTTAAAAATAAATGTCATCATACTTGCACCCTAGATATAATCATTTCAATTATGCTTTTACACAAAACCTGTATGATACAAATCTATTCCCTCATCAAAAACAAAGAAAATGAAAATTTAATGAATATTTGTGCATGGAGCAAATGGGAGAGGAGCTCGCAAGATAGGTCACAGGGTTGCCAATTTGCGTTTGATTAATTACAACTTCAAAACTTCATAACTTTCTTATTTCTTTCGGATTTTGCTCAAACTCTCATTGCTCTGTTTCTTTAATTTATCTGCTTCTTTTAAAATCAACTTAATAGGACTTTCCCTTTAAGAGCAATAATAATAATAATATTGGATATTTATATAGCGCTCATATCCACCGTGAATGGTGCTCAGGGCGCTCCAATATTACCCCGGCTCTAGCTAGGCTACCGATTTCGGTGCTCACAGCATTCAAGGAATTAATTCCTGCCGGTACCCATTTAACAACCTGGGTGGAGAGTGGCAAATGTAGATTAATGTCTTGCCAAAGAACAGTAGTGCCGCGCCGGGGTTCGAACCCACGACCTTCCCATCTCCAGTCAAGTGTTTAAACTACGAGGGGGACTAAGAGGTGAACCTCGTTAAAGAACACTGTTATAACAAACTCTCATTATTAAAAGGTAATTTTGCCGGTCGCACTTCTTTGTATTCTATTGCTTTTTATCTCTGATATAACAAGGTGTCAATATAAAAAGGTAATTTCCTTGGTCCCAAGGAGTTTCTTATTATGACAAGGTTCCACTTTACATTTATTTCATCTCCTACAGTATGAGCCAGAAGGGAGTTACATGTATCTTGCAAGAATGCATTTCTGGCTTTCTACAGATGATCTTATAGATTTGCACGGTATGATGTAGAGAAATGAAGCACTTTGCACTTCAAGAGACACTTGTAAAAATGGATTGGTTCACCAGCTAGACCTGTCATTTGACAGATCACTATTGATGATGGTAGTTCTGTTATAACTCCTTGGTAGGAGCATGAAGAGAGATTTGGGAAAAGATATGGCAAAGAAGTACATCTAAATACCAACACACCTTGTTTCATTTTGATCTTTGTCATATGAAATTTGATTGATGATAATGTTCAAGTAACAGGAGGTCATAATTCCATATATGGACAAAGGCTCTTTTTTGTGAAAAGAGCCTTTACAAATTCATAACAGTCCTTTTGCGTTCTTGGTACTCTAAAGAGTTCATTTTTCATGGTCCATATGCTAGTATTTGTCAATAAGTCTTATCTGTAAGTTTAATCAGATTGAGATGAAGTGACATTGGCAAAGTGAATACAGTTTTCGTTAATAATTTACTGTAATCCTTTTGAATATTAAGCGTATCCTTTAAAAGCAATGCACTTTCTAAATATTTCGACATATTCAAATTTTTCTTAAAGTATTGTATAGTTCCATAAATGTTATGCTGCATCCAGTAATGTTGAATTAAAGCAGAGAAACAGCTAGTGAGTAGCTTTTATCCAGTATTCGATTCATGATACATGTATCATTAATAATCATTTTATACAGTGATAAGACACAGTGCTCAGCTCTGCCTGCCCCCTTGCACAGTTCCTTTTGATAATACTTCTGTTTAATGGGAAAGCTTAAATTTGAAAAAAAGATGCTTTGTCATTCATTGTTCCTTTCATAATTATTTTAAGTAATGGATTAAGTTTGGTATGTGGCAGTAAATCCAACAATACTGCGACACAGGATGTACCTTTAAATATCGATGTGAAACTCTCAATACTGCAGCTAGCGTGACTAATACCGAAGATTATATAGCTCTAGGGGACACTGAAATCATGAAAATTGTCACAGAATTCTTTTGCCGACTGTGTGGTAGTATGCTTGTGGCAGTTTGATTGAAACCTTTTGTCAAAAATAATATTCATAGGGGTGATATGGAGGGCACATTTTGAGATGGATTTAACTGATTTTTTATGACAGATATTATTTGAAAATGCCATATCCTGTCAAATTGTACATGATGACATGGGCTCTAGATGTAACAGATTTTTTCGAGAGCTCTGTTTTTCTTGATTTTAGTATTTCACTCAGAATTATTAAGGCTTGTCATCAGATCAGCTTTTTTGTATGAATCATAGTGAAAATAATATGTCTACTCTTCATAATCTATGAATAATGTGTTGCAATTTTATGTGACATCCAGCTAAGGGAGCAAGTATAAATCAGCTACATGTAGGGCCCCCGAGAAATGTAGTAATTGTGAATCCTGGGGGGGGGGGGGGGGAGGTTAACATGCATAATGTTAAAAAACAATGAAAAATTTGCTAATAAGTGCCCACCTTGACCTGAAAAGCACCAGCAAGATATATGGGACAAGTCATATAAAAGTCATCCAAATAGCCCTACATGTACAGGCGCCAACTAAAAAAAAGAGGAGAAATTTGAAAGCGAAAAACGGGGGGAAGTGAGAGAGAAAAGCCTAAAAATGCGCTACGAGCCGTTATCTTTTTCTCAAATTCGCGAAAAACTCAAAGCTTTCGCGCTTTGAGCTGGAATGGGGAAACTCCCCCTCCCTGCACCCATTCCTGTTACATACATGTACAGTGCAGTATTGCGTCCAAATAATTGAAAAGCAGTCCGGGCATCGAACAAACTTTCCGCCTAATATGTGTGCTACCAGCTATTATCTTTCTCTCAGATTTGCCATAAAACGTCAGAGCTTTCACACTTTGCGCGGGAGGGGAAAACTCTCCCTACCTGCACCCACCCCCCCCCCCCTCATGTAGTGTATACCTCATCTTTCTTAATTTCTCAGTACTTTTAAAATCAAATTTGCACTGTCAATGATACAGGCCTATATGCAGTTTTTGTTGGATTCTATGTGAATTTATCTTTTTATTATCCGAGATGGAATTCAAGACTGAGAACTGTGCCTCTGTGGGAGGCTGCTCAAGAGCTAGTCCTTTGGGTTAAGAATATGGATTGGTGATGGTTGAACTCATCTTTCATTGGGTCTTTCTCTGTCAGGTGGGCGTTGCTTCAAAGGTATCTGATCAAGGCCATGCAATGGGCTGGAGATGTCTACAATAGGCCTATTCACACCAGAAAAAGTGAGATTTGAACTGGACTCGCGCAAGGAATATGTGCAGCATTTATATATTTTTTTTATATATCTCAGTTCCACTGGCTTTACATGTAGTGGAAACACAGAATGCTCTACTAATCTTTGTTGTAAAAAAGCATTATAAGAGGCTTTTTGCACTTGCAAAATTTTGCTTCGTCCCTTTCTATTGGTGGGGCTAAACAAGGATTTAGCCCCACTTATAGTACGGGACTAATACGTGTAGCCCACTTTCTGTTCACATTGCACTTTACTAAAGTGGGCTAACTGTACGATAGTACAGGATTATTTTAGCCCTGGAAAAAACCAGAATTAGCCCCACCAAAGGTGGGGTTAAGTGCTCTGACTAGGGAGATAGTATGAACTCAAACTGTAAATGAAAACCCCCAAAATAGTCCCAAGTTTAAGGATAGGATGGGGTCAAAAAAATAAAGTGTAAAAAGTCTATTAGTGCTCTTTGATTCATGATCCGATTTTCAGAATGAATTTAAAAAAGTAATCTCACTAATTTCTCTAGACTGTGTGAATGGGTGCCCTAATAAGTCTTTCTTTGATCAGAAGGCCATACAATGCATGGAGAGTTGTGGTAATGGTCCTGAAATCAATGAGCAAGTTAATCATTTAAAGAAGGCCTATATTCTGAATAATTTATGATGCAGTATGTATCACATGTATGTATAGATCAGCTACTCAATTTTATGAATTTTTTTATGAATTATGAATGTGTTGTACATGTAGATGTATAGTGTAGGGTCGCGAATTTAACAACGTATGAAAATGAGTTGAGTAGTGTTGTAAAAAGCAATTATCCTGTGTTGATTATCGCTTAACTGTCTGTGACGTCCCTGTCATCCGTGAAAGTCTCAGCTTTACAGTATCAAATCTATAACCGGTACATGTACATGCTTGGGAATTATAGCTTGAGGTGCCAAGCTCTCCATTTTTTATTGGATGCAAAATAAGTCAGTAACTCTTAATGTGTAGGAGGCAACACTTTCAGACATCCATCACAGGGGAATACCGGCCCCCTCCTTTTTGTCTTTAGTTTCATTCCTATAAATATTCCTTTATGTTTAAACCTCCCACTTAGCGCCCCTGCAGTGAGCACTTTTCTCTCTCTAGAGCATGTTTGTTAGACTAGTGCATGGCACTTTTGGCCGATGGTGTGGGCTGGCCATGCTGTTACCTGTTCGGATCTTATTTCACTTATCTGGATCATGACCAAGTGCCACCAGATGAGATGTATTGAGCCTCATTCACATGTGATCCTGCATTAAACCGCCCCTCCCCCCCCCCAAAAAAAAAAAAAATTATATATATTGCTGAGGCAATACAAAATCCCATTATGTGTGATTGAATAGCAAGTTGGATTTTTTTTTAAAAAAGGAGTTCCTCGCATTGAGGCACTACATCTGCATAGTCAATACGGAATTGTGAAGTTCACTTTTTCTTTGATTTTGCAGTGTCTTTCTTTAAAGGTGGTTTACATTGACAATATCATTGCCATGTGTGAACAAGGCTGTCTAGTCCTTGAAGTAATCAGACCTTCATGTTTGTGATGATTTTGTAGTTGGATCTGGGATCTTTTGAAGGTGCCTGTTATCGTTGGGTCATTGAAGAAGGCAGGAAAGGTGTGCCATTTTCTTTCCTCCATGGTTCTATGAGTGTTTTCTCCTGTGGCAATGGGTCTTATTTTTCCAGTTGGATGTATGCATGCAGAAGAAAAGTTTTATTTCTCTTTTTGGCATCAGGTTCTAATCATGTTATGGTGGTACATGTATGAACAGTTTGTATGTTTAATAAACATGCACATTGTTGTTGGGATCACATTTAAAGCAACTCCAGTTTTACTCTTGTCTTATAGAAATGATAATCTTTCAGCCCTATATAAATTGATTTTGAAACTTTGATGATGTACATGTAGATACAGGACATGTTTTATCCATTATGTACATGTGCATGATGTGCATGATGTGCGTCCTACTTATTTTTTTATTTACGGCAATGAGTTTAATATTGAGACTTTTCCAAACTTTCTCTACAAAGATCTTGACTTGCATTCATTCATTGGAATACTGAACCATATGGGTGACGATTCTGTTAAATTAAATCAACATGGAAAATAAAGGGGCATCAAGCGAAAACTTCAGAGACATGAAAGTGGAAAGGATGGCCCAAAGAACGTTAGAATGCTCTGCAAATGGAAAGAACCATGTGAACTGCTATGAAAGCAATGGACCGGTCAGTGGACAGACCAATGGAAATCTTCAAAAACCAAATAGCGTTGGTCAGTCAAACAGTGTCGGTCAGTCAAACAGTGTCAGTCAGTCAAACAATGCAAAGAATGGACATTCAGTGAAATCCAATGGTCATCCACCTGGCCAGAGGAATGGAAGAACGATGAGAAATGGGAGGATGTGCAATGGAAGGATGAGAAGGATGAGGAAACCATGGGGATGGAGTGACTGGTTGATATTAGCCTTTGGTGTTTGTGTTGGGTTGGGTGTGGGTGTGGTCTATGCCTGGTTCCTCTATATGCTTCATGAAAACACTCTATGGTTTACACATATTCAGGTGAGTATCATTTTGAATTTTACCAGACTTTTTTTCTTATACAAACAGACGATTGGTACTACAAAACTTAAAGATAACATTTAACAAATTCATATGAAACCGAAGCTTTTCGACCTGCACTCATCGGGTCACAACGCAGGAATGAGAGAATACAAGAAAATACAAAAGTCAAGGAAGGGTGTGTATAGCGACCCGGGTATGATCCGGGCACGCTAGAATAATCGAAGCGCTTGCACAAACAAAATAGAGGATCTCTCGACTGAATGAACAACGCTTCTAAGAAGCGAAGATGTTGAAAGCTGCATGCTCGGGCAACAATAGTGAACTGAGCCGGGTTATACGCCTTGGAACAAGCCGGACTATTTAGCAAGTGCTGACCAATAGCAGAGTCGCTGTGACTGCGGCATTGAACATTAGCGACGCTAGCAGCGGTTTTGCAGTTACGCTTCGGCTGTGCTCGGCTACCAGCTGATGTCTGTCGTACCACGGAGGGTACGTGCTGTTTAACGCGGTCCGCTAGACGCTGAGATGTACGGCCAACGTAGACGGCTTCACACCGACAATGATACTGATAAACGACATTGCTCATTTGGGGGGAAGGCAGTATATCCTTGCGAACTGAGGGTAGCATTCTGTTAGTAGAGAACACGACACGCGTAGCCACGGCAAAGTAACAGCGCGACACTGTATGCTTAATATCGCGCGCATACTTATCAGACACTTTCCCTCGCCAAGGTAATTTGAGGTAGACTGGGCATTTGTTGGGCCCATACACAGGGCGAGTCCGCGAATCAATGGTACGCTGCACAACGCGATCAATGACAAGTTCCGGATAGCCATTGTCTCGTAGGATTTGCTTGATGCGACGAAGCTCAGGGTTGAGCTTACACGGAGAACAAATTTGCAAGGCGCGACACACTAAGCTATTAATCAAACCAGTTTTATACGATGTAGCACTGTACGAATCCCATCGCGTGTACTGGCCCGTAAACGTAGGTTTACGATATACGGACGTGAGAAGTTTGCCGTGACTCTTCCCAACCACTACATCCAAAAATGAAAGCGCGTTAGACTGCTCCATCTCACATGTAAACCGAAGCGCCGGATGAAGCGAGTTGAGTTGTGTAAGAAAGTCCTTGCACGCAGCGCTTGAATCAAACATAGCAAAGGTATCATCAACGTAACGAAAGTAGGTGAGCGGGGTAAGGCTAGGATTTTTGTATTTTCTTGTATTCTCTCATTCCTGCGTTGTGACCCGATGAGTGCAGGTCGAAAAGCTTCATCACTATGAATTTGTTAAATGTTATCTTTAACTTTTTTTCTTGGCAGAAAAAAAATGAGAAGGCCTATAATGATGGATAAAATAAAGTGCCTTAATTATCAAGTTTACCAATACATGTACAAGCTATCTTTGTCCAGGAACATTGGCTTTGATTCTTGACTCCTACATTTTATGTGTGTATTTATATGTGTATTTGGGCCGCATACTTGGGTGATTGTACTTGTACAACCTGTTTGATGTGCCTATTGTCTATGAATTATGGCAGTTTCACAGCTGTGTGGCATGAAGTGCCATGACCTTTATATGTAAGGACATGTCTCATGAGAATGCTATGGGAGGGATATCATATCTATATTTGATTAATCCCTTCCTATGAAACTTAAGTGGTGTTTGACATGCAGGTCTCAAGGTCAGACTTACGTGTACATCAAGTGTCGTTGAGAGCCAAAAGGGCATTAACTCATGTATGATGAGACTGTTGTGACCTTATGTAATGAGATGTCTAATGAGAATGTTATGGGAGGGGATCACTAGCTGTCAGAGTGAGACTATCAACTCTGTATTTGGCCTTCAGATCTGCACATGCTACAAGGTCAAACATACACTGTACAGGCTCTTTGCTGAGGGTTGAGCCAAAAGGGCCTTAAACTCACATACAGCTACAGTTAATACCCTTCTGGCTCTCAGCAGATGTTATTATTGTGAGTACTGTGACCTTAAGTTTATAGGACATGTCTCGTGAGAATGCTATGGGAGGGATATCATATCAAGGAGTTACATGTATACTCCTTGATCATATTACTCTCAAGGTGAGTGTCAACACTGACTAGTTCCTTCCTTTTAGAGTTTACATGTAGGTGGTATTTATTAAACCTGCATGCATGTCTGCACCTGTTACTCATTCAGACTAGTTACATGTTACCTGCTGAAAGCCAGAAGGGTGTTACATTGAATAGACTGCTTCGGTAATGTATGCAAATTTTATACTTACCTTTCAAACAAAGGTTGTTCTTGACAACCTGAAAGCTTGCCAGAGGCTTGCTGGACATAGCAACAAATAATGTATGCAAACTGGATTCCAAGCATTGAGGCTCATTTATAAACAGCAGGTTAATGGAATAACTCGTCACTAGGTGCTCAGAGAATATATGTGCATAAATTTGTATACATTACAGAAGCAGACTATTAACACCTTTGTGGCTCTCAATAGATGTTGCCATTGCTATGACGCCATTGCTATGACCTTTAATATTTAAGGACATGTCTCAAGAGAATCAATGCTGAGGGAAGGTGATGTGAGAGTATCAAGACTGATTAGTCCCTTCCTAAACTGGGTGGTGTTTGACCTACAGGCCTACACCTGTTACAAGGTCAGATCCAGTGTGCTGGCTCAAACCAAGGAGGTAGCTTGCCTCGTACCTCCTTGCTCAAACACAGTGATAACTCCTTGTATACAATGTATAAACCAAGGAGGTACTACGCAAGCTTGCCTAGTACCTCATTGGTATAAACAAGGACTCCTTGGTATAAACTAGGACTCCTTGGTATAAACTGCATCCAGATCTGCTTTAAACAGCAGATACATGTACTTGTAAAATATTTACATTTACAAAAAACAGGGATTCTCAAATTTTAAAGGTTATGGCCTCTATTATTGGTGTCTTTCTCTCTCTCTCTCTCACTCTCATCTCTCTCTCTCATCTCCCTCTCTCTCATTTCCCTTTGTATGATTTACAGTTTCCATGACTTACATACAATGTACATGTATGATGTAATTTTCAGATCTTCTATTCTTTTATTTCATTATTCTCCACCTGTGCAATATTCTCTGGATTTTAAGTCCCTTTACACTTCTTTTTACCAGTATTGGGACCTTTTTCCCCCAGGATAATCTCTTAATCATCACAGATAATTCATGTTGTTGTTTTTTCAATTTAAAGCCTAACATGGCCTCCAATGTTTGTTTTGAATGCTCCAGACACTGATCATGTGTCTCTGTCTGCTACCCTTACCTGTTTTATCGATTGGATGGGCTCACTGATCCTTTGTTGTGTGAAGAACACGTAATGTAAACAGGTTTTCTATCCATCATCCATTTCCAAATTGACACAGCAGTACATTGTGCACACATGGTAAATGTGCTATGTTGATGGAATGTTTACATTTGCAATAATGTATACTCTTTGTATGTTTTTCCATTGTCTTTTTTTTCCCTTCCTCCAGAGTTGATATTATTGGAATGTTTGTCAGTGCCAATGATTGTTAACACGTTTAATGAAGTTTGTGTAAATTTAGCAGAGATTGCTTGATGGTTTGTACAATATGCCATGTACGATGTAGCCATAGGCCTGAAGTTTACCTATGTGTACACATGTATATGATTATGGGGAGGGGGAGGCAGATGGGTCTAGGCCTACTGCTTGAAAATATTTTCAAAAAGTATAGGCCTAATTTTGTACCAATGGGTGTTTTGAAAAGCTGAGATTGTAGTGGATGTTTTTGTCTCGTTTTTTTTAAACCTTACAGCACATTTGAATGCCAAATAATGTGGATTTGATGGTCATCATTGTAATTTAAGGTCTAAGATCACACAGTGAGTTGTCTTTTCGTGCTCTGGTTTTGACAGATATCTTGTCAGCTGGGGATTACTTGTAGTCTTTGACAACCTCTGTTTATCTTCAGCAGCATTCAGTGTTGAAAAATGATCTTGATATGGGTGTGAAATCACAAGATGCACTTTATCCAATCTTATTAGATGACATGTTGAAATAGTGTAGGCTCATTTGGTCTCATCATTGTGTATTTTGGCAGTGAAATATCTGCTTGAATTATTGTAATTAATTAATAAATTTGGATTTCTAGTTTTGATAGAGATTCGCTAAGAAATTCCATTCTGTTTCTTTCTTTTTGGGGGTGTGGGGGGGGGTATTGTTTGACCTTAGGAATTATTTTATGAAAAATTTATTCATATGACTTAGTGGGTCTTCTCCAGTATTCTATGTCTCTTAATTTTTTACTATGATTTCTGTTAAAATATTGTTATTTTTATTGTCTTCTATAACTGTTTATCTCATATTCTCATCCTTTATGTTATTCCCCTGCAAGTCATGTACTAATGCTTAGTCTTTTTGATGCCATATAATTCCATTCTTTCTTTCACCATCATATTCCATCACTCTCAGTACTCCTGCTTTATCTTGTTTTTTTTCTCTTGGCAGGTCGACTGTATCTTTATTTGTACACTCTCAGCCTGTAATGTGTTAATCTCTCATGTCATGTATCTCAATCACTCAGCATTCTCCTGTCACTTGCAATCATTTCTGCAGGAGGTGGAGCGAGAGATCTCATTCCGAACAGAGTCCGGGTTGTACTACTCCTACTACAAGCAGTTTGTCAATGCACCTACAATATCTGAAGGTATGTGGCTGATAATAAATCAGATCGAATATGACCTTATCTAAACCTAAGTATTTTTAAGATTCATACCCATTTTCACACAGAAAGATGGAGTGTAAGAAGTCATTTGGAATAGAGTCTGGGACTTTGGGTTGTACTCTTCCTCCTACAAGCAGTTTGTCAGTGCACCTATAATAACACAAGGTATATGGCTGATAAAAAGTCAGATTGAATATCACCTTATCAAAACCTAAGTATTTTATAGATTCATACCCCCTTTCACATGGAAATATCAAGTGAAAGATCCTCATTCTGAACAGATTCAAGGTTGTACTGCTCTTACTACAAGTAGTTTGTCAATGCACTTGCTATAAAGCAACAAAATGTATGTGACTGATAATAACTCAGAATGAATATAAGCATTCTGTAGATTTAACCCAACCCTTTCATACTAATATGTTGAGCAATAACTCTAGAGCTATGTTAGCAGTAGAATTTGTTTATGTGAACAGGTAATGTTGAGCTAGATATCTCATTTTATGTCAAAAAGTACTACATGTACAAGCAGTTTGTCAATGCACCTTTGATATCACAAGTTATATGACAGACTATACATGTAAATCAGATTAAATATGACTTTATCAGGTACCCATTCTCTGCACCTATTCTCTGCACCTATTCTCTGCACCTGGGTCAAGAGTGGCAAGTTTAGATAAATGTCTTGCCAAAGAACATCGTCATCGGCTATCAATGTTGATTTTCACTTCTTCCTTTATGCTGACAATGACGTAGCATTATTTATCCAAACAACATCAGATGTGCAGATCATCTGAGTTCATCTAAAGGGGACTCCCATTAATACACCTGCTTAGATAATTATCCTTGTCTGGATCATTGTCTAAGTACATGTATATCCATCAGGTCATCAGGAAAGATACTCCATGGATAGAGTGTTGGAGATGAGCAATGCTGCATGGGCAGTATATCTTTTCCAAAAGCATTTAAAGGCCAAGTCCTGTCCAAGAATAACTTGCTTTCAATACAAGCAGAACTGTTATAATACTTATCCCAGTCTGGGTCATTGTTTACGTATATATCCATCAGGTCATCAGTATAGATACTCCATGGATAGAATGTTGGAGATGAGCAATGCTGTATGAGCGGTATATCTTTTCCAACAGCATTTAAAGGCCAAGTCCAGTCCAAGAACAACTTGCTTCCAATACAAGCAGAAGAACTGTTCTAATAATTATCCCCGTCTGGGTCATAGTCTAAGTTATCTGTCAGGTCTTCTGGAAAGACACTCCATGGATAGAGTGTTGGAGGTGGGCAATGCTGCTTCAATCAATTTTGTTGTTCATCAGATTTCATCGATCTTTCCCAACAACATTCAAATTCATGGGTCTTGGGATGATTTGTGTTTAGAGTTGTGTTTCGAGCCTTGTGTTGAAATATTGTATTCACCTCCTACTTCAAGTAAAAAAAATATGCAGGTTGCATAATCTTTCGTTGCTATGCTGGGCAAGCAGCAGGCATGCCCTCAGCTTGTAAAATATAGAAATATGACCAATCAGTTTATTGTGTACATGCATATGAAAGGCTGTTGACTGTAAATGTCATGTACATTGTAGGTCCTATGCATACCTGCTCATTGTACCTGTATTCAGTCATCATCTATGCCCTCATTCACTTGTCATAATCAATTTCCTGAGAACAGATGCTCTTTTCTCAGCCCCCATCATGAATTGGCATCATCAAGAAACCCATACCATGTCCATGCTAGAAGGGCATATCAACATGATTTGTGGTTTACCCGAGATACAGTAGGTCCTTCCTCAGTCTCATCCCACTCATTTCTCGTGTACCCATGCCATGTTCAATTTGTGGTTTACCTGCATACAGTAAGCCCTTTCTCAGTCCCACCGTTATTTGGCATCACCTCACTCATTTAGAGAACCCATGCAATATCCATGCTAGAAGGACATATCTACACAATTGCAGTTTACCGGCATGCAATAACCCTTTTCTCAGTCACAACATGTATTTATAATCTCACTCATTTAAATAAATTAATTGCCCTTGATTTGTCCATAGTACAACATTCATATGTGGTTTACCTGAGTACAGTAGAGCCTTTTTCAGTCCCATCATGTATTGGCATCATTTCACTTACATGTATTTCTGGTGAAACATTTCCATATCCATGGTAGAAGGGAATCTGTACGTAAATATGTTTTATCTGATCTGAGTGCAGTAGATCCTTCTCACTTCCATCATTTTGGATGACATGTCTAAGGCAGGAGGACGTATCTTTTTAATTTGTGGTTACTCAAGTGCCATAGGTAATGATTGCTAAAAAAAAATCCACATATCAGGAATGGTTGAAATTCAGGTACACATACATGTATAAAGAGGAAATTGTTCATGCCAAACCTTTCAAAGTAATTTTTAATTTATTTCATGATTTTGTGATTTTGACAATTCTACTTGGATTAGTTATACATGTACATGTACATATTTATCTTTGGCCTACACTGTATCAAATGAGTAAAGTATTCTCCCAAAGAAAATTAATAACCAAGAGGATTGTGAGAGGGAGATTCAATAGTTGTAAATCATCATAACTATTCAATAGTTGTAAATCATCATAAGTCCGGTTCACATGGAGGGAGCTAATTAAACTGTCAGATTTGCTTGTAGTTTCAAAACTTTAATTTATCTTGAAGTTTTAGACCGTATGAATGGACAAGTTTACTTGTAGTTCCAGAACTGAATGCGAGCTTGTAGTTATTGCTGAAACGACGAGCAGCAGGGGATTTTCACATATGGAGACCTTTGTTTAGCTCTGCCTTCAAATTACAAATTATGAAGAAGAAAAAATTCTCCCCTCTTTTTGTAAATGTTGAAAATCTGAGGGGAATTTTTTTTTTGAGGTTGGGGGACCTAAAGCTTGAAATTCTTGACATGTTGTCCTAAAACTTTCCCTTCTTCTCCCCTCCCCATTCCTACCCCCCCCCCCCCCACAAAAAAGTGGTTTCCTTGTGTTACTATAATGGGATAACACTGCAATCTGAGCTTCCAGAACTGAATGCGAGCTTGTAGTTATTGCTGAAACGACGAGCAGCAGGGGATTTTCACATATGGAGACCTTTGTTTAGCTCTGCCTTCAAATTACAAATTATGAAGAAGAAAAAATTCTCCCCTCTTTTTGTAAATGTTGAAAATCTGAGGGGAATTTTTTTTTTGAGGTTGGGGGACCTAAAGCTTGAAATTCTTGACATGTTGTCCTAAAACTTTCCCTTCTTCTCCCCTCCCCATTCCTACCCCCCCCCCCCCCCCCCCCACAAAAAAGTGGTTTCCTTGTGTTACTATAATGGGATAACACTGCAATCTGAGCTGAGGCTGAAACTTATGGAACAGAGGGCCTATTTACTCTACAGACACATTTTGGAGCCACTACTGGGCCCTGTTTCATGAAACTTGTTATCAATAAGACATGACAATACTTGTTATAAGCTACTGAAATCGTTGAATTTGATTGACTGAGAGAAAAATTTGTCATAGATATATGCTAGTTGTTATTAATGGCAGGCTTTATAAACAGGGCCCTGGTGTTTATATGTAACAGGGGTCTTTGTTGTCAAGGTATGAAGCTTGATAGAGCTGTCCTAAATACCTGAGATTGTTTTGATTGAATCATAGCAGAAATTATGAGTATAAATTGTCACAACTGGTGGGAATCAAAGGTTGAAAGCATGTCAGTGAAAGAAATGAAATCCCTATCATATACCCAATGATATGTACATGGACAGGTATTATTTCGAGAGGGATAGGAATATCATAAGGGTTCTAAATGAAGCACTAGAAGCTTTAATATTCATCGAGGGGGTGAAAGAAAGCTTGTTTCTCCTACTCTTTTTTTTTAATGTTTCGTAACTTTATTTCTTATTTTATCTTTAATTATATGTATTGTACTGGTTCAAGTGATTGTGCTTTATAATAATATGAAATCTTCACAAAGAGAGCAGAAACTTACAAAGCAAACTAATTCAGTTTATGTGCAGTCCTTTGTGAAAATGATTACAAAGCTAGGATATACATGCCTATATAGGCCTATGTTTACATGTACATAAGTTGCATAGGAAATATCAAAGTTTCAAGTGATAGCAAACTTCAAATATGGTATCAGTATGATTAGTAAAGACAAGAAATATAGAAGGTCAAGTGAGGTCAGGTGTTAAATTAGGACAGTAAAGAGCAATGAGGTTGAAAGCCTGAAGAATGTCATCAATACAATCTTTTCATCAGAATTTCATGGTTCTGAACACAAGGATGTCTAGAGAGTTGTTTAGAGAGATTCCTTTTATTGCAAGAACAATCCCACTCCCATTTTCATTTTCTATGCACCAACTAAGTATCTGTCATTATATTAACCCTTTGCCTACGGGAACCGGGTGGTCCCTGTACTAAAGCCTATGGGAACGAGAGAATTCAGTGGTCAACAGGTTAAGGTGTGCTGCAATGATACTTGAAAGGTGTTGTATTTGTGCATATAATGTCAATTTTATCAGTCATATATACTGTTTTCATATTCACTGCCAAAGCGGATTTAGTCTGCACTAAAAGCCAGGATCGATAGCTCCGCATCTCAAGTCCTGCTAGCGTTCATACTTACAGCAGCTACAGGTTGTAGAGTATATCACATCTGCTATGTGCATTTGTTTCTATAGTTGCGCACATGGCATGCCTCATGATCCCCCGCTGTCTGTTTTGTCCGCCACCTTGTCATAAAGCATACAGCGAACCCACGTAGAGATCTACGTGTGGATAGCGTTCATATTAAGAGTAAATCCACTTCTGGTCAGGACTAAGTCCGGACTCAAATCTGCTCGAGAAGTCCAGACTTTAAGAGCAGATTGAATGATGCTGATAGCGTTCATATTAGCCTTTGGATCTTGACGAAGTCCCAAATTACTCCACTTCTACCCCTGATATGAAAAGGATAATAGTCACACTAATTATTGAAATACTATCATTGTTTGCCTTGAACCTGTTTCAAAGCTTTTATTTTGCCTCATATTGTGTTCACTTAAATCAGTAATATCTACATTTTAAATTTAGAACATCTGTGAACAGGGCCCCATCTTGTTGAGAGCTGATGATCTGCCGTTGAACTGAATTGATAGCTACTAAACTTGAGTTTCGTATCCATCACAACTCTGAACATACAGTATAAGAGATAGGCGATCAGAGCACTTGCGATTGATTTGGATGTATTGTTTACTCTGATGCTGTGATGTATGCAGCCTCCCACGGGTATGTCTGACACACACATAGCGTGAACATGAACAGGTGCAATCACCATGAACTTTGAAGCGTGAAGGTGTTCAATTTCCATTCTATTCAACATTTGGGTACTTATTACCTGTAAAATATGAATACATTCGTGAATTCATTTTTGAAAGTTGTTGCAATGTCAAGCAATGTAGGGTCAGCAGGTGGTTCATTCACAACCTGACTAGTTCACTTTACCAATGTATTAAAATTCACGGATGCATTTATTTTTGAGAGCAGAGATACCAACTCTCTTATTCCCCTGTTAGGTATTTTACTTCAGTTGTCAGAATGCAGGTTACATTAGTTGTTACTATGTAGGGCAAGTCTCCATCAATCTTTAGGGTTGACACTATAGGAACCATGGTGAAACTGGTTGGACAACACATGCTCCGGCGACAATTGCTCCGCATCAATTGTGTACACTAACCGAATTCTAAACTTCAACCCTGGACCAAACACTGTACCTAACCCTAACAGTGAACCTAAACCTTACCTAAAACCTTAACCTAAAACCTTAACCTACATGTCACCTTATACCGTACCTATAACCCAATTATAACCCTAACCCTAACCCTAAACATAAACCTTGCCTAAAACCTAAACTTACGTGTAACCCTGAACCTTACCTAAAACGCAGTTATAACCCTAACCCTAACCCTAACCCTAAACCGTACCTAAAACTTAAAACTTACATGTCACCCTAAACCTTACCTAAAACCCAATTATAACCCTAACCCTAACCCTAAACCTAAACCTACACATGTAAACCTTCCCTAAAACTTAAACTTACATGTCACCCTAAACCTTACCTAAAACCCACTTACATGTATAACCCTATCTGTAACCCTGTATCTTTGACGAAATAAAGCCCAAAGCAGTTGTCGCCGGAGCATTTGTTGGAGCACCGAAGATCAAGATCATGATCATATTTTGCCCAATTTTTACTTATCTACATGTACATCATGTAAGTATAGTATTGAAATATCCTGATAAGGATGTATGATATGGTTGGCCCAATGATTTATAATGTGAATTAGTAAATATTTACCTTGGTGTACATGTTATGTGGCCTCCCACAGGTATGTCTCACAGGTATGTCTCACACATACAGTGTTTACATGAACAGGTGCAATCAGCATGAAGCGTGAAGGTGTTTCAAATTCAATTCAATCCAGCATTTTGAAGCATGATTAAAGGCAAAACATAGAAAGACATGTGCTCATGCATACATGCTATTCAGTACAGTGGAGAGCTTTATGAATATTTTATTCGGGGCAAGTGCATTGTAATGAATAAATCATATTAGTAAATTTGTGCATTAGCATGTGTCCAGAAACACCTACTGTACATCTTTTAAGTTAGCTTTTTTTAAATACAAATATTCAGATCTATTTGGATTTTCAAATTTTGTATGAAATTCAGTACATTTTTCAGCCTGTCTTTGAGTTTCATTTTTAAAGGACTAAGGGATTTGTTTCCCTCGTAGAAGAAGAACAGAAATTCCTCTTTTACCTTTTTCCCTACCCTACCATATACTGTTTCAAAAGGTTTTGTAGATATCATATACATGATCAAAACATGATGAGAAAATCCTCCATGGACCTTTGTCAATCGCTGTGAAAGAGAAGGAATAGACACGCGTGGTATGCAAGAATCTCTTTCATCCGAGTGAATTCCTGTTGTAGATTGACATGTATTCCTTGTAGAGTATCAAAGCAAGGTATCTTGTGATTTCTCTAGAGTCAGTGTTCACTCGGCAAAGTCTCTCACCCACTTGATTGGAATGTGTCTATTGATTTTAAAGCAAGGAGTTGGGAAGCTACAGAATAGAGATCTTTTTGTGAGATGGGAGCTCTTACGTACTTAAAAACAAGAATCCTTGAAGTTTGTGAGTGGTTGACAATCACTACAGTTTATATAATTGAATCACAAACAGAGTATTTGCAGTTACAAAAGTTTGTAGAAAGTTTCAAGTGGCAAAAGTTTCTTGTTTTGCAGAATTCTTCCGTTCCTCAGATTTTTTCAAACCTTCTCAGTCAAGCAAAAAAAAGTCTTGGGTTATTAGTTTAGACCCAGATGAGTCTGAAATGTATCTTTGGTAATCATTTTGGACAGTTTTCACATCCATCCAACCTAAGAAAAGTCTGCTATATTCCCCAAAGTTCTTCACGTGCCTATTTTTGATCCTTTTCACATTTAAGGTCTTGATTTCCCAGCAGTTCTATTAGCATACAGTAACCTCATGGCTTATTTTCACACTTTTAATTTCCCCACTTTTAATTTCCCCCTATAAGTTACCCTAAACCTTCAGAAAGCATCAAAAGTTTGAGAGAGTAAATACACTGTCTGGTTTAGGGATTTATTTCCAGTGATTTATCCCCATAGTTTCTGTGAACTTTGGGGAAACTACATGTACATGTATGTGTGCCTGTATTTTCTAATGTGTTCATTTACTGTAAATAGATATGACCCAAAGTCTTGTCATTTTTCAAAGTATAACAATAGGGAGAAAAGTCATTGAGAAATGATGTTCTTCTCCTCCCTCTGAGAAGGCAAAGGATAAAAGTTCAGACAAAAGTCAGGTTCACACGAAGGGAGCTAAACTTTAAGTTTCGCTTGTAGTTTCAAAACTTTCAGTTAACTTGTAGAGTTTATCTGGTAGTTAAGACCGTATGAACGGACTCATAGTTCGAAACTACTTGTAGTTCTAGAACCACAAGTGAGCTTGTGGTTAACGTCGAAACCATGAGCAGCGGGGGTCCTCCTCGTAGTTAAGGACCGTGTGGACAGAATTAACTTTACGTAATCTTGTTGTTGACGATGACCTCTCTGCTCATGTTAAATGACTAACGCTCGACTTGCAATCTCAGAACAGTGAGCGTCGTTGTTTCGGGCCTGTGTGTACCCTCGTTGATAGTGAGGCATTGTTTCGTTAACTTAAAGTTTCGAAACTTCAAGTCCTGTGTGAACGTAGCTAAAGATGGAAAGCAGCTTTAACTTCATGGGATAAAGTTTCTGAGTGAGCGTGAACAATTGGGAAAGTTGATTCACAAGGTCAGAATCTTGCAATCTTTATAGTAAGGACAAATGGATGAAATTGGAGATGTCTTTCCACATGTGTGAATTAGATTGTCATCACCAATAAAAAAGAATATATCATGATCAGATCTGTGGTTGAATGCTGAGAGGGAATCAAATATGGGTCTCTTAGAAAGGTCATGGCTGCAGAGCTGAGCTGGAACTGAAATTTGGGAATTGTGTCCTCAGAATAGCTTTCAAACTCCAGAAGAACTTCAAAGTAGACTTATATTTCTGTGGATGAATGTGATAAATGTATGAAATTGATTTGAAATGTACAGTATGTCAGCTAAGAAAAGGCACGGGATTGTAGAGCAATTTAGCTCAGAAAAGCTCTGAAGTAGCTCTGGTATAAAAATTAAAGAGACATGGTAAAAAGAAAAGAATACAAAAAACAGTGCCAAAAGAGAATCACATTTTTATATAGCACATGCAGAAAGAGCTCCTGTGACTGACAAAAAAGTATCTATTTTGCATTGATGCATGTATATACAGTATACTGTATATTTTTGAAGCATAAGGTTTTGTGTCTCAATTCTTCAGCCCACCTCGCAACTATAGAAGTGTGTTTTCTAGTTTTACTCCTGAAAAAATTTCCTTTCCACTCGTGAAATATTCCTTGAAGGAACTTGTCTTTTTGTCTCATGTCTCTTCCAGGTTTTTATGACATCACACATGATAACACCACAGAAAATTGGAGGACCATCAATGTACTTCAAAGATTCAACATTTATCAAGAGATCTTTCTTGCCCTGATATACAGAATATTTCCTTTTATTCAGGTAAGTTCTTCAGCTAAATGAGAAAACTCCTAAAACTACTTGAATTGCACCTTTGTACTAAAAAAAAAAGAAAGGAAGAAACCTCCAAGGTGGCTCTCAAAGTGCCATGGGCTCCACAAAAAGACATGAAAAATCAAATACTAAGTGATATATATTTATACCTGTTCTTCTGAAAAAGAAAGACATTCATGCATAACTAACTTTTGCTAATACCCTTATAAAAAAAATACCATGGTAATACTACGTATTTCATGGTATCACCGCCATAATACCACGAAAACATGGTAAATCCGTGGTAAACATCGTATTGCCACAGTATTACTACGAAAAACATTGTATATTCATAGTATTTGCATCGTGTACCATGAAAAGCATGATACATTCATAGTATTTTCATCTTGACAATGGGTAACGCGGTAAATTCATGGTACTTTCACAGTAATACCGTCCCAATTTACCGCGGTATTACCATGGTATTACCGTGGTACTTTTTTGTAAGGGTAGTGAAACATAGAAAACCAAGGAGTCCAGTCGTTTTGTTTAGAATTTTGCTAAACCTGATTTTTTTTTAGTAGTTTTTAAAATGCATTGTAGATATCAGAACTTGATTCAGCCATACTAATTTCTTTTACATGAAAGGTATACTTTAAAGGAGTTGAACATTTAAATACTTGAGCTGAGAAATTTGTTGTGAAACGTGGATATACATATGCGCAGAATCATATTGAAATAAAGGTGTATTCTTCGATATTTTGCTGTTTCAGAGTCGTAATCTACCCATCTTTTTCTACATCAAGTCTGTGTTTGCTCTTCATGGAGTGTACTTCACCACTATCTTTGCCATGGCTTGGCTTCTCAGTAACTCCTGGCTCTCAGGGCTACTGGCATGTACTTTCTTCATTGCTAACAAGTGAGTACCATACAAGTAAATCAGCTCATGTAAATTGACTGGCACTTAAAGTGGCATTAAACTAGCAGAATTTGGACAGCGCAATCTTACAGTGATTGCTACATTAAGATTATAATTTGAAACTTCATTGCAATTTTGTATTTTGACAAATAGCTTGTTTGTATAATAGGCAAAATTTTATTTCAAAATACTATTTTTGACTTGGCATTGTGGAAAATTGTGGGCAGGCACATTCTAAGCTTCTACAAGCTAGAATGTGGTATGATGGGAAAATGAGAGGCACCTTCATATGTAAATTTGTAGTGCCATATCCTTACAAGATGAAAAAAAAGAAGACTTGTTTGGCCCTCAGAATAGCACTTCAACTTATGTGCTGTTTATTTTTGTATCATTATTTCCAGGGAGAATGCCACAAGGGTTGACTATACCATACCCCTCAGAGAAAGCTTTGCTTTGCCATTCCTCTACATGCAGATGACAGTTATAACATACTACCTAAGACCAATAGTCATTTATAAACAGGTTAGTGTCTTCTTCTTCTTCTTCTTCTTGTATACATTTTGTTTCTCCTTGTAGTTTCTTTCCAGTGGTGTTATATCGCAGCTTCATGTATCCTCTGTCTGTGGGTGCGTAACATGATTAGTGGATACGTGTAGTGTACTTATTTTCTCTTTTTCTGGGGGGGGGGGGGGGGGGCATGTGTGGTACCATCCAAAGGAGTTTACTCTAGCGTTAGAAGCCGAAAGTGAGAGAGAAATATTAGCCATGTGTGCTACCATCCAACGGACATGTTTACCCTAGGGTTAGAAGCCGAAAGTGGGAGAGAATTAAATATCAGTTTGAAATGTAAGTAAAGTAGCTTTGCGAAACGTTGTGGCACGTTAAAATGCGGGATAGACGCACATGAAAAAATTATTCAAAAGCAAAATTGAATTCTATAGAGGCAGAACCAAAATATTAGGATGTAGAATTAGTATAAATTACTTAAACACTTTTAAGCAAAATAATGTGAAAACTATTACGCAGATCTGTCAGATTTTAATTTTAGAAGCTCAGACACAACTAGCAATTTTCCTCTTTGCGTTTCGCTAAGATTCCTTAATCTGATGAAGAATAGAAATAATGTTAAAAGATTAAAGGTACAATCAATCAAACACAAATTGGCAACTCTTGTAATTTTCTGCCTTTGTGAAGAGCAATTTGATACCATCGTAATTTTAGGTAATGTAGCTTATTGGAAAACATTGCTTTAAATTGTTTACGCCTATTAACCACTGAAAAATTCTCTTTGAGATGTATTGTCATTTTATATCAGGAACTATCCTTTGAAGAATTTCAAGGCCTTCCTTTCCTCATGTTGCATTTTGAAACTAAATTTTCCTAACTTGGGAGTAATTCAGTTTTGGCTGCAATACATTCTCATATAGATTTTAAACTCTCTGATAAATGTCATGTGTAAAGAATTGAATTCAGTAACTGGAAAAAATTACATTTACCCCCATCCATCATCAATTTGAAATGAGCATCCAGGCAGCAAAATGTTCAAGCTTCAGTACATTTATATACATGTACAAAGTAGAAAAAAAATGTCCTTTTTTTATTCACAATACCTTGTAGAGTATCTAGTCCAGTATTGAAATACTAACATGAGCACACACATTCAGTGGCATAGCTCTAGGGGGGCACAGGGGGGCCACTCCTCCATAAAAGATTAGCATCAACAAAAACGAGGGGGGGGGGGGGGAGAGGGAGTGAACGCTTGGAAAAGATAATGATTTAACCCCTCCTACACCATTTCCCTAATCAATGACCATGTTAATCCGCATTTCATTCACCAAGTAAGGTTGTTGTCCCCTCTCCTTCTATGATGCCGGTGCCCTCTTACTCTATGGACCCTGCTATGCCACTGAAATCATTGATACAATATCTAGGTGATATTTATTGAGCTCAATCCTCTAAGTTGTTAAAAATTTTCATACATATGTTTTTGTCATGAAAGCAAATAATTGCTCTTTCTGCAAGACATTATATTGAGTTGATAGTATGTCATACTGTTAGCATTGCAATGCCACATTGTTCAAATTAAATCGGGAATGTTTCAGTTTCACACTTGACCCCCAGATATTATCATTCCTTTGCAAGTGACAGATGAAGGTCATGTATTAAATGTATTGCCTATTTTATTACATTGCTGTTGAAGCATATTGTCCTCCAACTAACCAATATTGATAACTATACTTTTGATAAGAGGTTCTACTTATTAGGCGAGAGAGCAAAACTATCACAGCGTGCCGCCTGCAGCCTCCCGCCAAGGCACGCGCCAATTAACGGACCCATGCCGACCGCGGGCTGCCACCTCGCACTTAAAAATAAATCCACCATGCCCGCCCCGGCCTGCTTACTGATTACTCTTAAAAAGTAATCGGCCATGCCGCCTGCGGCCTGCTGGCGATTGCACTTGAAATTAAATCCGCCATGCCCGCCGAAGGCTGCCGCGAATGTTCTTTAAAACTAAATCCGCCATGCCGCCTGCGTCCGGTCATAGCAGCAATCACCGTAAATATGACACTCTGTCAATTAAAGGGACATTTATAATGGCGCCATCTACGTTTGCAACCTTGGCCGAGTTACCCAAGAAAGCTAAATAAAATCTGCCATTCGAGCCGCGGGTGCAGCATTCCCATCGAAGATGCTCTTCGAGGCGAACTACATCTTTTATTTATTTTTTTAAATTAAAGTTGACTTTATCTAAATTGCCGACATCGTGGGCGTTCAGGGGAGAGGGTCAACTTAGCTGGAAAGTAACCATTTTTCATGTTCATGGATGTAAAGATCACATATTCACATGTAGTGTCTTTGGTCTGTAAACGAATTTGCCGTCTGGCATGTTCTATCTGGTCGATTAAGATTCCCGAAGTGGTGATAAATCGAAGCGATTATTATGGTAACCGTGGGGTACGCGGATCGGCACGGCCGCTGAAAAAAGCTGTGCGCGGCCATAGAGAATATGGTGTCCCGAATCTTACCGTTATGCGTGCGTTCAATTATTTCCCAGTTTACTAATATCTAACATATTCATACCTCCACTAAGATATATTAACGAATAAAAATGAAGATTAATGATCATATCACTATATTCAGCAACTCCAAAAAATATATAATTATTATCAGGAATAAATGTTAAAGGATATTTAACATGACCTTGTTTGATGATAGGGTACTTGGACTAGAAAATAACGCTACCTCAGGAAGAAAAAGGGAAATAATGATTTTCCAGACAACCATTTAGATTATATATGCAGAGAATATTAGGAAATAATGTAAGTTGTCGAAAGAAGCTCGTTTCCGCGTCCAAATTTTGGTCTCGACCAAAATATGGACGTGGCAATTTTGCCCTCTCCCGAAAGTGAGGAAACGCCAAAAAGTGTTATAATTATAAAGAGAGTGAACGGAATCTTTCAAGAACATATGCGGATAGGTTTCTTTTGCGGATACCAACCCCCCCCCCCCCCCCCCCCCCCCCCCCCCCCCCCCCCCCCCCCCCCCCTTGAGGAGCACGAATCGTGCACTCAACACCCGCCATGAAATTAAATCCTGGCTAAGCGGCATTTTGGAGTAACCAAAGAAACAAAGAGCCGCAATGACTTTGTATCTGATAGACTTATTTGTATTTTTGTTTTGTTTCGTGCTTGAACAAATCAAACTCTTTCGACAGTGGTTTTGAAAATCAAGATTTTGTATGCATGTTCATCCGTCTCGTAATGTACAGTATGACATTCAGCCTATAGGTGACGAGAAACAAAATGCATAAATTACTTGTACTTGTCCACGATCTTTTCGCTCGGCAAAACCACCGCCCTTTGATGGTGAAACCGATATTTTGCGCGCTATTGTAAACATGTCAATCATTCTGGTCGCGTGAATGGTACGTGACCTCTTTTCGTCAGCGTGCTTTTTTCCTTCCACATCTACCGCGCACGAATAAAAATAAAAATGTAATGTCTTATCTACTCCTAACACACAATTATCGATTTTTCTTTCCTAAATCACGCACTGTCTTATAATAATAATCAATTTATATACCACAAATTGCAAAATTGCCTCTAAGCGGTCGAAAAGACAAAGGAATGATGAAAGTTGACGAGAAAGAAACCAAATACTTCGCACAACAAATTACATCAATCAATACCCTCCAGTACACAATAATAGTAAAAATTCAAAGCACAACCAAAATATGAAACTTATCACAAATTAATAGTAGTAGTAGTAGTAGGCCTTGCATAACTACACAAACATAAAGGATGGCAAATGCCATATAGGGATATCAGATTTAAGATATATGATTTTAAAAGATGGGTTTTAAGCATAAGTTTTAAAAGTATTAACAGAACTAGCGTTGCGAATTTGAAAGGGGAGATTGTTCCAAAGAAATGAAGCTGCATAGGAAAAAGAACTTGTGATAATCTCGGCTGAGTTCACTTCACTTTCTCTCTGCTAAAGAAAAAAAAGTCTGTGTTTCCGCTGTATTTACTGCAGTTTACTGCAAAAGAATCAATCATAAGTGCCTCTTGTAAAATTAACGCCCTGACAATTATTTTCTCTCCTTCTAAATCACGTACCTGTATCATGTCGAAAGTTCTTCTTAATTCTGTTTTTAAAGCTAAATTTCTGTATACACTTTCCTTTTTTACTGGATTAAAAGTGAAAGGAACAAAAAAAGCTATTGAGGATATTATTTTGCCCTGATTCTTTTCTTTTCGGCTGTAATAAAAATTACATAATTGAAACACACTGTCCCGCCCTCGGGAAACGTCATGCGTCCGTCTAAATATACGCGTCTTCATAGCACTATGTCTAAACGCGTTCGGACATGCATACTAGGGGAAACGGACTAGTTAGTCTAAATGACTGAATGAACTACAATACTTGGAATCCAGTTTGCATACATTATTTGTTGCTATGTCTAGGTACGGTATATGCCGGGGTTGGAACATGATCCGCCGGCAGATAGTGTTCTTGGTCGTTTTTAGAACGGTATCTGCCGATCCCCGTATCTACCGCTACACCGGACGAGGGTTTGTGTGCAAGCGTGATGTTTGAGATGAGCCGCGAGAACGGCCCGGTCCACATCTTTTTGATTTATATTTCATCTTTGTTTTCTCTTGTTTATATTCCATTTTATAATTCTGCAATGTCCCTTCTCTTTCAAGACATTACAGACAAGGACAGGTGCATGTTGCCGATGTTACCAAAACATCCTTATGATTTAATGTTTTAGCTAAGCGCCAAATCATTTTTCGATTCGATAAATGTTTTTTGCGTCTTAGTTCTAATTTATTTGTTGTTTCATTTGGTCAGTAGATTCTTTGTGATTTATGCGCCGAATCAATTTTCAAGCCGATAAATGTACTTTGCGTCTTATAGTTCTAATTTATTTGTTGTTTCATTTGGTCAGTAGATTCTTTGTAATTTATGCGCCGAACCAATTTTCTAGATCTGGGTTCATAATTCCGGGATTGAAAATTTGTTTTTATATTTCTGAAGGTTCTTAAATTATTCCTAAAAGTCACAGAGTCATATTATATTTTCGTAATCACGAATTATGTAGCCTACATCGTTTTCGAAATATACGTAAACGACCTTCTGAATAACGAATCTTCACAAAAATACGTCACATACTTGGAATTGTGAACCCCCTCGCTATGGAAAATTTGTATTTCGGAATTACAAACCTGGTGAGTTATAAAACGAATTTTCTGAAATACTATTACACCTACAGTAAAATTCATGCCGTCATTTTCAAGCCGCGACCATGCATTATGTTACTTAAGAAACATTGGAGATAAAAGTAAGAGAAAACTTCTTATCATTTCAATTTTACTATGTAACTAACTAATACTATGATAAAACGAGCGACATCTCGGTAGTTTTAGATCATCACCAGGGGCACAGCCAGTGGTTGCGGTGGGGGTGGTCGCCAACGCCAACAAAAAAAAAAGAAGAGAGCGCGAAAAAGCGGGGGAAGTGAGAGAAAAGCCTAATTAAGCCGATATCTTTCTCAAAAATTGCTAAAACATCAAAAATTTTGCGGGGGTGGGGGGGGGGGGGGGGGGGGGAGGGTTGGAGGAAAGAAACCACCCCCACCATGCAACCACCCTTGTTACACACAGTACAGTATTGCCCCGAGTACTTCTGCTAAAACGTCGAAGTTTTTGCGCGGGAGGGGGCTGGGTGGGGATGGGGGAGAATCTCCCCTCCCTGCACCCACCACTGCATGTTATATGCAGTGCAGCATTGCGTCTAAACACAAGTCAGTCCGGGCAGTGGCGGATCCAGGGGGGGGGGGGCACAGCCGGCCCGTGCCCCCCCCCCCCCCCTTTGGAAGAGAAGTATGAATTTTTACCATAGACGATCCGCCATTTTCTCGATTGTGCCCCCCTTTTTTTGTTGAAAATTTTGTTAAGGTTTGGAGAATTTTTTTTGTGTCCCTAACCCCCCCCCCCGTTTTTCTCTCAAATTTGCTAAGTCGTCACAGATTTCACGCTTAGCGCGGGAAGGGGGGGGGGGGACTTTCCCCTCCCTGCACCACCCCTTTCATACATGTATACAGTGCAGTATTGCACCCGTATAAAGCATTGTCAAAGTCCCCCCACCCCTCACAAAAAAATAAAGAAAAAAACAAACCTTCATATATGGAATGCATTTTAGTGAAAGGTGCTAAAAAGTACAAATTATTACTATATACGAACTCCCCCGCACCTCAAAAACACAGGAGGTTCTTAAAAAGCGGGAGGTCCATTGATGGATTATTGATCCTTATTTACAACAATCAGTATCGACACTCCCCTCTTTGTGTCAACCCCTGCCTTCCAATTTATGACAAGAAGTTCTTAGAAATCGGAACCCATTGAAAGATTAATGACCATGCCATGAAAAGGTGACACACGTCTATTGTGTAAAGAGGAACTGGAGTTTCTGGGAAAGGGTGAAACAAAAATAATTTACTTACTACGTTCGTCTGATTAGATATGTCCCCTGAAAAGGATTGCTCTTCAAATGCCCTCACAGAAAGTAAATGTAAGCTTTCAAAACAGAATTATGAAGAGCGTTCGATTGGTGTGTGATTTTGGGGAGAGAGAATTGTTTTTTAAAGCTCCATACAGAGTAATAAATCGGAGAGATAAGAGTTCAATTCTGTAACTCTTTTAACAACCGAAAAGAAAAGGAGGTCAGCATTGTGACCAGAAAAAAAGGATCTTTTTCGAGATTATGAAACAAGTGCATGATATTTTTTCTACCCTCGAGTAAACTAGAGCGGAGAGAAGCGTTGACATTCGAGCTATATATAAACACAGTTTATCTTCGTCCCGCTGTACATCAGGATGATACGTTTCAATTATGTAACTCTTATTACAGCCGAAAAGAAAAGAAAGTTAGCTTTATAACCAGAAACAAATTGGCATGTATGTGTCGAGATTATAAAACAAACGCGTCATTTAGAAGGACATAGGGAGGGAGAGAGAAAAAAAAATCAACAATCGTCCCGTGCAAAGGCTTGAGGAGGTGCTTCATTAATTCTTGTTCATTGAAAGGGGCGGATTCTATACCTCTGTAACATGCAGACCTGGGGAAAAGAAAAGAAATTTAGCTTTTAGAAACCCGTAGATACACATTTTAAAAATAATTAGAGCGGGGTAAAATAATATCCCCATGCACGGATTCAGCCATTTCCCATACAAAAGAATCGACGGGCCGGCATTGTGCGAGGAAAAGGACCGGCCCTTAGATTCTGTTGTCCTCGGGGATGCTGAATCCGCCTATTTTTTTGTTCCCATCGCTTTTAACCCAGTAAATAGGAAAGAATATACAGAAATTAAATTCAGCTTTCAAAACAGAATTAAGAAGAACTTTCGACATTATGATACATGTACGTAACTTAGGAGAGAAATAATTGTCAGGGCGTTAATTTTACAAGAGGCAGTTATGATTTAAAAAAAACTGCAGTAAATAGAGCGGAAACACAACCGACTTGTTTCTTTAGCAGAGAGAAAGTGAACTCAGCCGAGATTATCATACAAGTGCGTGATTTAGGAGCGAGAGAAAATCTATAATCGTGTGTTAGGAGTAATAAGACATTACATTTTTATTCGTGCGCGGTAGATGTGGAAGGAAAAACGCATGTTGAGGAAAAAATGTACTTCGATGAAGAAAATACGAATTTGATGTATCCATTGAGCAAACACTTGTATAAACACCCAGATATATAATTAAACTTCATATTCATATTCGTTATTCATGATTTCAAAACAATTAACATTGTGCAACTTTGAGCGTGTGTTGAAGGTGTAGCTTCATGGTTTTAATGAGCTTGTATTTTCGAAAATTTCAGTTCAGTGGTTCATGCTAGTAAAGAAATTGCAGGGTCTGAAAATTACAACTAGTATACATGTAACGTGCATCTTGACTACCATCGTTCACTAGCCACACGCACAATACCTTTTCATCTCCTTCAATTGGCACACAATGGACATGATGCAAGCGCGCATTCCTTTCCTTATTTTGGACGTTGTTTCCAAACAATTATACTGCGTATCGACTACAAGAGCCTGACAAAGGTGGAATTTTCTTCATTTTAGTACTTAAAGTTATTTTCCTTTCATTTATGACTAATTCATATTATTTAATCCTTTATACCACCCCTGAATCTCTTTAATATTCTATGCTACTTGCTTTTTTGCATGATACACTTCCGTTTGTTTTATTTTCCTGTTTAATTAATTTGTTTACATTTTTGGTCTTCCAGTTTCACCTTTCTGTCAAGTTCCGCCAATCTTGTAACTCTTTTGAATAATTGAATTAAAATTCTTGTAGTGAGAAAAGGAAATAACAATGTTTTCAAGGAATTTGTAGAATTGAATGAATTGTTTCATTTTTTTCTCATGAATTACCATTTCCTCCAAGAAATTTGTGTTTCCCTCTATCAAACCAATGTGTCCGAAAATATTAATTGGAAACATGTTCTTCCTAAATATGTACTTGCTTGCCCCATTTTTAACATCGGAACAACTAATATACATTTGCAAAAGAAATAACGGAGTTACTGGTTTATTGATTTTCGAACTTATTCGGATTTTCTACTTGTTAATTCTATAATTCATGTAATTACACTTACATTGGCCAGATTCCTTGATTTCTGTTTTAATACTAAACGTACAAATTATTGGCTTTTACTTGTCAAATTTGACTTTCCTTATGATGGTCCATCATAATTAAAGTCAACGTTATACACCCCCTCCCCCACCCTCTATCAATATCCAAATAGACCTATAAACAATGTTAGTGAAAAGAATATTATGTGGTTGAGAAAAAAAGCTATGTCCAGTGTGTGCCTCATCGAAGTTCGTGTCAATGTTCGTGACGGATAACAACTCGTCTTTCTATATTTTACAATGGATCGTGTAGACAAAAGAACATACTACTATTAAAATAAGTAGAACAGCTGAATATGCATGTGACACCAGTTATACATATACAGCAGTAAAGGTATTGTTCTTTTGACTACCGGAACCATTGTGAAGGGTACAATGAGGGTTTGCTTTGTCCACTCTCTTTGTCCGTCATGTTCATAGCGACTCTGTTACAGAATTCCTGTTGACTCTGTATACAACTGGTGTCAATGGCCAACTGATTACGTAACCAAGTACATGTACAGGGTTAATTCTCTGTCAACGTTGATATTGTACGTTGTAACCGCGATTTGGACATGAGGTATGTGTAAATACGAGACACAGTAGCGGGATGGATTGTGAATCAAAATAAGCCAGTTCGGGGATAGCGCATGGTACAAATGACCCCAAATATCCACAGATATTTTAGATAATGGAGGGTCCCTTTATGTGCACTTCAGAAAAATAACTCTGGGTGTGATAGAGGTGCCTCATAAGTAGCTTTTGTTTCCCCATTTAAAAACAATACTTCCACCTGGATATCATGGAATGCACCATTAGTGCATAATTGAATAATGATTACATGGCATTCATGAGCACATATCGAATATTAGTGTCAGTGGGTTTTAGAATTTGGTATAGATGACCTATATCTGCTCATGCTCATGTTCAGATTGCATCTCATGTTTATTGAGACAATGAATTATACTCTCTGTGTGTTTGTCGATAATTATGTTTAACACAAATACTTCTTTTCGTGACCATTTCAATAGTGCCTTTTTTCATCTGAAGGGGCTATGTGGGGATTTTACCGTGGGGATTTTCCCATGGATCGTTTCCCTTTGTTTCGTCATTTACTATATTCTTCTTATTAGGGTAAGCAAAGGGAGAGGGAGGGGGGGGGGGGCAGCCGAGATATGACATAATTATGAATAGCGAAGTTTTTATGAATTAATAGTTGTTGAGAGAGTATAAGAAGGAATGTAAGAAATAGTAAAATAGAGTGTTAAGTGGGTTGTGCACGTCTGGTAATGGCATTGATAGCCATTTACTTGACGAATTAATTTTCCTCCAAAGGATCAAAATAATTTCGTCGGGGCGTCTTCAGGAATTATGAAACGCAAACGATAAAGAGGCAATTTGCTGGACGAATTTTATGGAATAGTTTGGAATTTAGCAGAATTAATACACATGCAGTTTAATAATACTTTTTAAAGACAATACAAAAAGAAATTACTTAGCAATTATTAATTTATGTTAGGATGTTTTAATTATTATCACTTGGTACTGTACTTAATTACCGCATCCATGGTAGCAATATTATTTTAATCATCAATCCACGTTGGGCACGTTATTTGTCTGTATATGTATCATTTTTATGAATTGGAAATAAATACTGAATTGAATTGAAATGAATTAATATTGATAAAATTCAAAATAATTTCGTCGGGCGCCTATATATGATACAGGGGCATATCCAGGATTTCCCAATAGTGGGGGGGGGGGGGGGCGCCGCCAGGAATTATTTATAGCCGTCATGGGGGAGAAATGCAAAATAGTGCTATATAGTGACTATATTCTTTTATGAAGCCAATAGGGGAGGGGGCGACTGTTGCGCCCCCTGGATACGCCACTGATATATGCGACAAATATAAATCGTTGAGAATTGTTGAGAGACAGTAAGGAGCCTGTAAGAAACAGTATAGAACGTTGTGCAGTCTAGTAATGGCATTGATAGCAAGGTCCGGAGAAAAACGAGACGATTTATTTGACGAATTAATTTTTCTCCACACGATCAAAATAATTTCCTTGGGCCGTCTTCAATACAACAATTATGAAACGCAAACGATTTGATGAATTACTTCTCTAGCTATCGATCGAAATGGTTTCATCGGATCGTATTCAGAACAAGACTTATGAAACGCAAACTAAACAGGCGAGACGATTTACCTGACGAATTAAAATAATTTCATCGGGCCGTCTTCAATACAAGAATTACTTTTTTATCTTTAAAACAAAATCCAATGGAGCATGTCTTCAGGAATTATGAAACGCAAATAAAGAAGCAAATTTGCTGGACGAATTAAAGGGGTACTCCGGCCTGCAATTATATGAATTGAATATTAGAGAGTAAAATTAAACTTAATTTTTTAGTGTTTTGCTTGTTTAATTTTACTCTATTCATTCAATTAATATTATTTTTAGGCCGGAGTACCCCTTTAATGGGAATGGGAAGTCGTCTATATATGCGACAAATATAAAATAGCAAAGGATTTATGAATTAATCGTTGGGAATTGTTGAGAGACAATAATGAGCCTGTAAGAAACAGTAAAATGGTGTATTAAAAGTGGGTTGCGCAGTAATGGCATTGATAGCAAGGTCCGAAAAAACGAGACGATTTACTTGACGAATTAAAATAATTTCGTCGGGCCGTCTACAAGTAATACAAGAATTACTTTTTAATCTTTTAAAAAAATCCAATGGAGCGTCTGTCTTCAGGGTAGTGCTGTCCGGCGGACAAAGCATTCCGAGCCGGACTGCTTCCGATCCGTGCTGAGGCAAGAGTTGGGTTAGCTCGGTTGTAAAAAGGTCATTAATCGTCGCCGTTTATCATCATGCCACGAGCACATACGCATACGTGTCATGCTTAAATCAGGGAAGTGCTGCTTAAATCCACAGCTATTTTGACCAAGCAAGGATCGGACTTCTTGTTTTGATTTGTCGTACCGTTGCATTATGCATGGCATGTGGTAGGGTCCATGCTTGCATTATCCACACACTGCATACACAAACGTATGTATGCAAGATCGCTGTTCTGCGTTGCGCAACACAGCTCACCGTAACAAGCTCAAGTTGTGAAACCTTGTGACCAATCGGGAGTGAGATGTTGAAATTAACATGAATGAAAGTTCGGCAAACTTTGGTGACCGGTGACCCGTGACCCAAGTGCCTAGTAGCTACCTTGGTCCACTTGCATTGCCGATGATTTTGCGTGCGCGCGCACGCACCCAGTCGAGATGGGGGATGTGATCGGAGCAGGGCTGGGGGATATATTGGGAAAGGGTGAAAAGGGCGTTCAGTTGATAAAGTTTGTTGACCTGTAAAAACTGTCAACAATTCCCAGAGAGTAAGGCAACGTGTTTGTATTATGTTGATGTTTTTGTCAGAAACTCGCAGCGCAATCGAAGGTGCTTCATTTATTGCGATATCGATCATGCCGGCATGATAAATATATAATCTCGTTAAGTATTTCCCTTTCTTTGACTGTAAGGATCGAAAGAATTAACCGTTCGATGAAAAAAAAAGAAAGAATACGATTGCCAGATTGAACGAAGGACTGTCAACGATTATTGAGTTTTGAGCCCCAAATGCGCATTATTTCTTCCGGTATTAAGATGCAAAATATAACTGATTTTTTTTAAAATGAAATGTATGGATCGCAATAATTATGCGGAGGTTTAACGTTGAAGGAAATTGAAGCTCATCATATGAAATAAAGTAATAATCGTCAGATGAAATTAAATTGCACTCGCTAAATGATAGAGATTTACGATCGCCCAAAGAAATAATATTTATATTACTAGAGTATTAGACAGATGAATAAATGACGGCCGATGTATATTTTTGTTGCCTTTAAATAAATTCACCGATGAGAATGATCAATACATGGAAAATGGAATGGTGTCAATGTGATAGATAGAAGAAAATGACAAATTAAAGAGAAACATCGGAGAAGGTGAATGAAAAGCTGACAGAATAAAATGAGGCACCGGCCATCGACAAATTCCTAAAAAGTAAATGAATTAACTCAACTCATTTTAACGATATTTCTCTCGTTGCTTTTTCATGATCCCCTCTTTCCTAGCTCATGGTTACCCGTTTTCTTGAACCATCAATTCGTCGATACAACACGGACTTCATGTAACTGCCCCCCTCTCTTTCTCTTTCTTTGTACTTTTTACAAATTGCATATAGGATTTATACTATTTATAAATAACCACGATATCAACAAGCTGCCAGACAATACATGGCTCCCAAGAGTCTCTCAATGTCATTGACCCAGTTAATGATTTATGACCTGCTATGATTTTTTTTTTTCACGCTAGCCTGTACAATATGCGTCGGGCTTTCTGGCAAGTCGATCTACATGTATACCTACATGAATACTAATCGCGTTACTTAAACCAGGGAAGTGTTAGAGAGACTTTCCCTGCTTTTACTGATCGCGTTATATGGAGACGGTACGGACAATGGGCGAGGGCGTTAACCCAAGCGAGTATCATCACTGGTGAACTCATCATTATTCATATTATGCTTATCGATGTGAGAGGAGTGTATTCCATCATGGACCTACACTCTAGTAAATCCATGGTACGATCTTCTTTCCGATACTCTCGTTATCCTTATCAATCCTCTTCCAATATTTTCTCCTTCTTTCTCGTTCGCTATCCTGCCGACTTCCGTTTTCATGGAGAATCAAAACAATAGTTTTCCTTATCAAAGCTTATGGGAATTATTTGAGCAAAAAATCATGTCAGACAGCTGACGCCCAGCTTGGGTGTCATGTTACACCGCGGTCTTTTTACAGAGAGTGCGTGGTTTGAGCGGCAAACACATTCCACGATGTTATGCAAATAGATTCATGCCGGTTGGCTGCATTACTGATCCCACCTCCATGGAGTCACGTGCCACACTTTTTTTAGCCAGGCAAATGGACCAATCTTATTGCAACTGGGCACCAGCCTTGTAAAACAGCAAAATCCCGTTTGCCATTAGCTTGCAAGGCGGAGCTAGGACTCAGCTTTGGTAAATTGAGACACGCCCACTCATGTGTATGAACTTAAAATGTATGCTCTATATATAGCTCATTACAAGAGTGGCGTGAATATGATCGGGTGACTGACATGTGGGCAGTCGGTTAGAGACAATAACTTTCATAACTGATCCTAAAGTTGTGGCACGTGGCATGTCTGGACCGCAGACCGTGAGATAAGAATGTAACAGTCCACCACTGTTCTTACTATAAGGCCAAGGTCACTAACACTAAGAAATACTTCGCTGGACCAAAACGATCCGAGTTTTGCGTTCCGAGCTAATGAAATGCAAACGATAAAGAGGCAGTTTGCTGGACGAATTAATATTGATAAAATTCAAAATAATTTCGTCGGGCGCCTTCAAGGAAAGAATTGTGAAACGCAAATGGAATGGGAAGTCGCTTATATATATGCGACAAATATAAAAAAAGGATTTATGAAATAATCGTTGAAAATTGTTGAGAGACAGTAATGAGCCTGTAAGAAACAGTAAAATAGAGTATTAAAAGTTGGTTGTGCAGTCTAGTAATGGCATTGATAGCAAGGTCCGAAGAAAAACGAGACGATTTATTTGACGAATTAATTTTCCTAACGATCAAAATAATTTCATCGGACCATCTTCAATACAAGAATTATGAAACGTATACGAAAAAAGGTGAGACTATTTTAGATCTACTTGACAAATTAATTTTCTAGTACCTAACGATAATAATTTCGTCGGATCATATTCAGAACAAGACAGTAAAACAGTAAAATAGAGTATTAAAAGTGGGTTGTGCAGTCTGGTAATGGCATTGATAGCAAGGTCCGAAGAAAAACGAGAAGATTTACTTGACGAATTAAAATAATTTCGTCGGGCCGTCAATACAAGAATTATTTTTTTATCTTTAAAAAAAATCCATCGGAGCATCAAAAGTCCAAAGAGTGACGCAATTAAAATAGAAAAGATAGATCTAAATAACAAATATATCTTTAGCATTGATGACTAAACAAAACAAAAAACAAAAAACGGCGTGTATGTCATCTTTAAGAGTTACGGAGGCAAACAAAATGAAGACGCATTTATGAATTTTCAAAAAGGAAAGGAAACGTCAGTGAGACGAATTTCACAAATTAATTCAGCGAAGGAACTTGATTTTGCAGCATCTGAGTTCACAAATGTTACGACACAATGAAAGTATGATACACGGTGATTTAAATAATTATGTTCTTATATTAATGATGAAAATGACAGCATCGTAATATTTCATTTTGAAGAGTAGGGAGGAGCAAACAATATCATAATGATTTTTAAAAAAAATAATTGCGTTCTCAAAGTGCGTGAATAGTGTCCCACATAGTCTAGTTCTGGATTCTTTTTTTTTTATTGATTTTTTTATTCGCCGACTATACGCGATAAGCCGAGTGATGGCGCGATCCCGAAAACCTATTGGTCCCGACGGGAGGCCACATGGCAGGGATGTTACGTGGCATATTCAAGCGGCGAAAGCTAGCCCGCGGGAGGCATGGTTTAATCCATACAGCGCGAGAACGCGGCGGGCATGATATAAACCCACTGCAAATAAATACGGCGGGAGACCGCGGGCGACATGAGGGAATAACTTGAGATGCGCCCGGCTATGACCCCATGCCGGCTGCAGGCTGAACGGGGTCAATACTCAGTAACGACTGTTCATGCTGGCCTCGTCCGGCACGGGGGATTAATTTGGCCTTTCTGCGGCCTCTGGCGTTCCCCCCATGCCACCTGCAGGCAACACGCTGTGATAGTTTTGCTCTCTCGCCTTACTCTTGTGAATCTCCACTTCATATAAAATGCAGGCTATTTAATGAATGGGTTAATTTTCTCAGATCAGGATTAATGAGCTGTCTTTAAATCTTGGGTGAATGAACTTGTTTTTAGTTTTAAATGTCCCTGCCCAAAGCCATTCTTCCATGACTATTGTAAAGGTAATTTAGGCTATTTGAGACACTGTATTTTGTTTTGTTTGAGTGTCAAATTACCATGCTTGCAGACTATACCCCACCTGCATGGGAATCCTTTGATTCTTACCTGTAAAACAGGTCTAGGACTTGAAGCAAACACCCCTTTACTCTGATTTCATAAGATCAACACCGAGTCCAAATCTGATACCAAGGGGCTTGACCTTATGGGAGGGTTCTCTTTCAAGGTTATTGAAGCTGGATTTATACTCAAAGCAAATTCGTCCACACCCAGTACAGTTTTAGATTAAGGTCCCCAAATAGTTCCATCTGGGGAGCGTTTCATCAAGCGTTTTGTCAGTGATTTTCACCGACAACTGTTATAAGTTACTGAAATCCTTGCATCTGATTGGCTGAGAGCAAATTTGTCGGTAAAATCACTGACAAAACGCTTGATGAAACGCTCCCCAGATTTATTTGGTTTTCATAGATGACTAGCAAGATACCTGCATGGGAAATCTTTGAGTCTCACCTGAGGAGCGTTTCACGAAGTGTTTTGTCAGTGATTTTTACTGACAACTGTTATAAGCTACTGAAATCCCTGCATCTGATTGGCTGAGGGCAAATTTGTCAGTGAAAATCACCGACATATCATTGATGAAACGCTCCCCAGTATGACAGGTATACCAAACTCCCTTGCCTCTGATTCATAAGAACAACACCTTGTCTAAATCTGATACCAAGGGGCTTGATCTTAAGAGATTTCATTCAAGGTTAATGAAGCTGGATTTGTACTTAGAATAGATTCCTTGAAACTGATAGTTTTAGTAATACCCAAAAACTGTCCATTAGATTTCTTTGATTTTCATTAATGGATAGCAAGATACCTGTATTGGAAAGCATCCTTTCAGCCTCTGGTTTCAGGAAACGTCAAAGTAGAAACTGCTTTCAAAATAAATCAGTAATAATCTTGTTTAAAATGTTATCTTTTTAAATGAATTGTTTAAATGAGCCTTCATGACTTTCAGAGACAAAAAACTAATACAATTTGAAACTTAACTGAGTTTGCTGACAATGACAGCACTGCATTCCCAAATTTTCTCATCATTTCCAAGTAAAGTTTAATAAAAGAAATACCTTCAAAAGTGCTTATCCTTCCAGCCAAAGCCAGTTCATCAAACAAAATTTTTCACATTGTGTGTAGCAACATCTGGCCCCTCATTTTTCATACACATACATGTGTATGGCTCATATATCATTTATATACAGTTTTATCAAGATGATGACTCAGCCAATTTACATGTACATACAGTCATCAGACATTCTATGAAAACATCAACTTTAATATGAGTCTGTGATGCATGAAATATTTAAGTTCAATTGCAGTGCATTTATTATCCAACTGTTTCATGGCCTATTTACCTTGAACTCAGAGATAGTTATGACAGGCTGATGACTCAATCATGCATCTTCTAAAAACAGTTTGAAGTACTGGAGGGCCTGGAGTACTCGTATGGGGACAGAATTATCCCAAGGTCTGAATGATCAGCTTTGCATCCTCAAATTGGCGCAGTATATATTACACATTCATTCTTAGGACAAAATATTAAATTAACTTGTACATGTATATGAATGAAGTCAGTGAATATAGATTCCACTACACCTTGCAATAACTTTTTTAATTTTTGACTTTATTTCATGCACAACATTTTTATTTATGAACTGCACAATTTTCTGCAATAGAAATTGATTCTAATTGGAATTTGTATTTGTAATTTTTATTCTTTCTGCTCATACATGTATACTGCTCATGTATCTCAGTACATGTATTTGTTACAGCTTGTAGGATTTCAGATCAAAAGATAATGCAAAAAAGCATTACTAAAAGGTTACACTTAACCTCTTTTGTATACATGTACGTGCATGTAGATAAGAACCTGATTTGGCCAGAACCCCCCCCCCCCCCCAAAAAAAAAAAAAAAATAAAAGAAGTTATGAACACAGTCTTGTGAACATGTGCTTTGTATCAGCTATTTGATCAGTGTTTCATGATCCTGATTCAAGCTTTAAAGAGTCGTATGAACACACCCCAAGATAATTCAACACTACCCATAGTGAGGAAAGACTGAATTATTTTCAGAGATCATTCAAAGCCATTCGCCTCTCACATTTGATATCTTGAATTTTTGTTTCAAACCAGACACGTTCATGCTGTGGTGGGACGGGATTTGGAATTCGGTCGAGAGGAAAAAATGTGGAAATTCGATAATGCAAGTTTTGTCAACACAGACATTTCCTATAGCAGAGCCTGATCGGATAGTCACGGATGGACATTAGACAAATTTTGAAAGTTTGAAGGCCTGTAGAAAATAAGTGTTTAATTGAAGAGAGCTATTTTATGTTTCATTGTGAAGGGCATCACTGCAGAAGTTGAAATTTGATAAAATTTGGCTGCCATGGTTGCCTACTAAAGTTATAATCCATAAAATATTCAGTTTCACGGACGGACAAAATGCCTACTCTTAACTGATCAGGCTCAGCATCATTTCTGAATATGTCACAAGAAAGTGTATGTGTTACCCAGACATTCTCATGCATATGAAAAGTTTTTTTATAAGAAACCATACAAAAACTAACACTCTGCCTCCAAAACTGTATCAAAATATTTTTCCCCAAATATATGGTACAGGTACAATTACATGTACAAGCAGTATAGTTTTTACTACTGAATGTAATTATCTTCGGGATCCAATTAAAAAGGTGTGTCTAGATATTGGATCATATTTATATCAGCACATGTTTTTTTGCCATCGAACACCCTGTGCATGTGCATCTTATTAGAATATATCAGGAGTTATATTCTGACCTTGGATAGAGATTTAAGCATCTATGTCAAGAGGAGTTCATCCAACTTCGTCAAAAGTCAATCTTGAGTAAAAGTGTCAGTTACATCCCAAATTGGAAACAGCATAGCTGCAGGTCTCCCCCAAAACATATTTTTATTTCATATCCGGGTAAGTGGAAGAAAGTGTATAAACTTATGTTCTGATCATGAGTTTATTGCCAATTGATGGCTAATGGTCAATTGAGTTACTATATCATATTTTACCCATGATATTGTATGTGATGGAGTGACCTCTGAACCTTTAAAAGTGCTCTTCAACCTCTTCAAGATAAAAAAAAAATATGAATGCAGTTACATTGTGCATCAATGCAAATACACTTAAAGAGAAAGTCCACCCTAGTATCAAGTTGATTTTAATAAAAGAAAAAAATTGGAGAAACAGACAAGTGAAATTTTTAAAAATCCGATAAGAAATAAGATATTTATGAATTTTTGAAGTTGTTATCAATCAAACACAAATTGGCAACTCTGTGACGTACATGTATCTTGCAAGCTCCTCTCCCATTTGCTTAGTACAAAAAATCTCATGAATTTTCATTTTCTTAGATTTTGAAGAAGGAATAGATTTGTTTCATACAGGTTTTGTATAAAAAACATACATGTATGAACAATGATTTTATCGAAAGTGCATGTGTGATTAGATATTTACTTGGTAGGAAATGGAAATTATTGATTTTTTGCATACAGGGCAAATGGGAGAGAAGCTCACAAGATACATCACGAGGTTGCCAATTTGTGTTTGATTTATTACAACTTCAAATATTCATCCAACTTTCTTAGTTCTTCTCGGATTTTGCTCAAACCTTCACTGATAGTTTCTTTAATTTTTCTGCTTCTTTTAAAATCAACTTGTAATCAGGGTGGACTTCCCCTTTAATATACCTGGGGAGCGTTTCATCAAGCGTTTTGTCAGTGATTTTTACCGACAACTGTTATAAGCTACTGAAATCCTTGCATCTGATTGGCTGAGAGCAAATTTGTCAGTAAAAATCACTGACAAGACACTTGATGAAACGCTCCCCTGTTTTGGTTACAAGTTTTTAAGTGTTACAAAATTAGATATAAGAAACATGTGTTTTTGTGTCATGATAGTAATATTTCAACAACTTGAAAATATGTTGAATCAAATATACAATGTAGGCAGTACTTTACAAAATGAAACAATATACAGTACATGTACAAGGTATTTCATAATGAAAAACTTTTCATTTTTTTCATTGGATGGTGAAGTCTGATACTGTAGTTCTGATTGCCTTTGCCTGCAGCCATAATAACAGCTAATTACTGTGAAAGCCTGCCCTCATGCCATGTGGTAGTATGACTCAATGATTGCCTAATGGTCTACACAAACCCATTAAACAGATGAGCTCACTCACTCTGCAGAACGAGAAAGTAATGATTATCTGATTTGATGGGTCTGTCACAGTACATTAAATGGCGACATAAGCCTTAGGTGCATCTTCATTAATTAGCCCAAGCAGAGATATTAAAGGTTGGTCACAACCGGTCATGCACCTCCGTGTGTATGGTCTGCGACGGATTTCGCAGAAAATCCTTGCGTCGCACGCACAGGTCTGCACGTTTTTTCCAAGCTCATAGGAGCACACAGGACACGCAAGGAGGCTGTTGGACTAAATTGTCCAACAATCTCTGCGTGTGGCTACGTGTTCTGATTAACGCAAGGAGGTCTTACAAATCCCATGGCTCCATACGGAGCCGTGACATGTCGCGCATCGGTTGCACGTCGGTTGCACGTAACTGTACGGGGCTGTACATTCGCCGCAAAAGTTCTTGCAGGTAAGAGGGAGTATGTTAATGAGGAGGGTGCAAGACACCCAAGAGGAGGTGCAGAGAGGTGCACGACTGGTTCTGACCATGACAAAAGAAGGACGTACGAATCGCAGGAGTTGGCCCACAGCCGATCGCAGCTGCGAACACGCACGTGCAAAAACACGCACGACCAGTTGTGACCATAGCATTAGACACATTGGAGCTTCTCAATAAAATAGTCTCTCTGTCCATTAGCCCAAGGCTTCTTCATGCAGTAAATTAACTTGCTAATTACCCAATAATACATTATTTCACAAAAAAGCCTTACTTGTTTGGGAAGTAGCTCGAGCTAATGTTCCAAGCACATCAGTGACATAGCCTGCTATTTGTGCCTTCACCCCAAAGTAGCCTAAGCTAAGATTGCGTGTTCAGAATTAGTAGTCTGTTTTGAAATCTCAAGCTGATGGAAACAGGCCTTCACAGTAAACATTACGTATTGTGTGGTAGAAGAAGAGGGCGTCCATGGCCAGAATGACTGACCATCATCTCATTATTCAGGGGACATAGGGCTTTGATACTTTGTAATTTAGATGCCTTTTCATTATCCAAAACATGTAGCTAATCTGTGATACAGCAGCAGCTAAAACTACAAGACATCTTTCTATGGTTATGTTTTTCTTCCTAAAACAGCAACATTCATGTTCATTGTGAAGTGTATGTCCATGGTAGTTACTTAATGCGCAATTAAACAAGGAAACAGAGTGATGACAGTTAAAATTATCCTCTTGAAAGTTTTTTTTTTATGACAGTAAGCCAGTTAATAATTAATACATGGTACAAATGAATTGATATGACCCCAATTTGTAAGCGCACGCTCATCTGTTTTTGTGGATACGCTACTTGTTTAACAAGTAAAATCATACTGGTGCGCATGCTATGAAAACGTACAGAGGTCAATTGTACTCGGTACAACGAAGTATATCTGCACATGTGCGAATTGTAATTACGAACTGGCTTATTTACAGCAATAAATCGATGTATCTACCTATTTGCTAGTTTCCCAAACTATGCCGTCATTCGAGAAAAACTAAGTCTTAAACGCGCAGCCTCTGCCTGCGCGCGCGTACTCCCCGTCCACCAATCCAATCGCGCCACCGCCATACTCTTCCTCTTCCTTTCTCGCCCGTCAGTGAAGTGACATCTATGAGCTAAGTCTTAGCCTAAAGTGCGAGATTTTTACATCCAAAAGCGTTTTTGGCTGCTGTTCATAATAAAAATCCCGTTCACCAAATTCTAATACTCATTTTGGTGTATCGGACTTTTCATAAGTCAACCGCCTTTACGGTAAATTTAATCAAAAACGATCGCCGTTTTCTCTTCCTCTGTTGAGCTTTACACAGACGGTGTACTAGTACACTGTGTCAGGGCATCTTCCCCGTGTATTGTAGGTGGTTGATTCAACGCGCTTAGACAAGCGGTTTATCACTACGATTGACTAGTCTCCGTATACAGGAGTTTTATTCCCACTCCGTATTGTGAGTTGGTTGTTGCCTTTTTAGTTCAATTGTTTGCTTGCTTGTCTTTTAATTTACAGCAATGTCGAAGTCTCCGTCTACGACTAGTGGTTCCCCTGTGGGAACTAGACTAGCTTTGGGAGGGTTGGCTGCGAGAGGTTCCTCTCGCACCACCGTTATCTTCCCTGGAGCTTCGACTGTAGGTAAGTTAGGGCCTACTTCGTGTACGGCTCGCCCCGTTATGAGTTCGCCGTCTATTCTGACGACCAACTCATGCGGGATAAACCGAGAGAGTGAGTCCTGGAACATGGCCAATACCTCTCTCGAAGATAGAGACTTGTATAACGGTGAGAGTGAGTGCCTAACACGCCCAATACCTCTCACTGATAAAACTGTGGGTACTACCCCGACCCACGGTTCGTCTCGCTTGAGCAACACTTCTCGCTCACTAGCCATAGATGTGTTCGCTCAGGGGTCGGCTCCTTTTGTCTCTCCGCACGCTTCTAATCCAAGCAAGGCGGGAAAGAGCAAAAAGAGTCGTGATCTTCCTAAGCTGCCCGCTACAGGGCTTACTACGGAAGCGACGCCCGTTTCTAAGGGAAAAGGGAGCATTAAGCTTGCTCCCCTGCCCAAGAAACGTAAGCGTCAGAGTACTGCCCAGCCAGTAGGCGGGACGGACTCTCTCCCCTCGACGTCGACCGAGTCCTCGTCGACTGTGTCAGGGGAAGCCAAGAAGAAGCGAGTTACCCCCCAAGGGGTGACTGCTTCTGAGTCGAGCGTCTCCCATGAACTTCTGAGTTATCTGAAGATCATTGTGGAGAGGAGTGGTTGGTTAGACTCTGGGTCTGTACCCCCCACCACGCATGACTCCAACCCCTCCCCCCCTGGGGGAAGGGGGGATACCTGCACCCGCCCCGGCCCGGATCCGGTTCGGATACCGGATCCGGTTCGAATACCGGATCCGGTTCGAATACCGGATCCGGTTCGAATACCGGATCCGATTCGAATACCGGATCCGGTTCCGGATATCGGTTTTACCGGTTATCCGGCTAGGAACACTGTGTTTCCCAGTGGTCTGGGATCCGGTTCCTTTGCTCAGGTATCCGGCTCAGTGCTGTTGAATTCCAACACACAAGAGTCTTGCCGCCCCTCTCGGGGCATCTCCAGACCACGTTCAGCATTTGATCGTCCGGTCGGGGCTACTCCCATTCCAGCGGCGCTTGGTGCCCCGCCTGGGGAGGAATCTTGGGACTGTCTAAACCGCCCTTCTTGGGATCAGGCTTCTCAGTCGGGATTCTCGGAGGATGATGCTACTTCTCAGGCTGAGGTTACGCCCCAGACCTTTCGGTCCCTGGCGGTAGATACTCAAGCCCTGTTGGAGAAATATCTTCCCGACACTTATACACCGAGTCGGGTGGATTCGGGACAACAGTCTCTCCTTTTTAAAGGTGAGCGTCCCTCTAGGGGCATCCCTCTCACGGAGGATTTCAAGCAAGTTTATAATGACTTCACTTCCCAACCTCCTTCCCTTCTTGGTAAGGCTCGCCCCTTGGCCAGGGACTTCTCCTTCTCCCAACAAGACACTCTCGACTTTTTTGCGAGGAAATCTTGTTCCAGGGACCTCATTCATGTAGGTGGTAGGCTTGGTGTCAACTTCTTAAGTGCAGGTTACGTCAAAGCGGAGAGGTTCCCGGCGATGATGGAGTCTCATACCAGAACCGGCCTAAGGCTGACTGCCTACTTGGGCACGCTCCTTTCCCTTCGGGCTAGGAGCCAGGAGCTCCAGATGTCCGATTCGGACATTCTTTTGTTGAACGAAGCTCTCTTGTCTTTGACAGGCTCCCTGTGGTCGGAGCTGTCTGTGTCGGCAGCTCTAGCCACCAATGCTAGGAGGAAGCTTGCGCTTTCCTCTCTTGGCATTGCGGATGCGGACATCCCGGCCCTTTTGGCCAGTGTTCCCCATTCCGGTCAACACCTCTTTGGAGGTAAGGTTTCGGACGTGATTCAGCTGGAAGTTGATTCACGCAAGCAGGCGGCAGAGCTTTTGAAACGCCTTAAGTCCTCGGCTCCTAAGTCGCAGGCTCAGGCTAGCTTTCCTCCTCCTAGACCTAGGCGCGGTGGCTCTTCTGGTTATCAGCCCACTCGCGCGCCGCAAGGTCAGCCCAGTACTCCACGCACGCTTGGAGCCGGGGCGGAGCCGTCTCCCCGAGGTAGGGGGAGGCGCCGAGGTCGCGGCCGGGGCCGTGGTTCGGCCCAGGCTTCGCGGCGAGTTTGATGGTGCGTCCCGAGCGTTGGGGGAGAGGGTTGGAGGCCGTCTTCAGTACTTTCTTCCCGCCTGGGAAGAAATTACAGACGACAAATTCGTGCTCTCCATTGTGCGAGGAGGCTTCTGCATAAAGCTCGCAGAGCCCCTCCCGCACGGAGCCATCCGCCGCAACCCTCCTTCTCTATCGCCCCCTTTTCTAGAACACATCTCCATCGAGATTCAAGAACTGCTGGAAAAGGGAGCGATCGAACGGGTAAGAGACCACCCCCATCTGTGTCTCTCCCCTATCTTCATAATCCCCAAACGCTCGGGGAAGCTCAGAATGATCTTGAATATGAAGGTCATAAATACCTTCATACCAAGAGAGCGTTTCCGCATGGAAACCTTGGCCTCGATTCTTCCGGCGATCAGACCGTCGGATGTGGCCATTTCGGTAGACTTGAAAGATGCCTACTTTCACGTACCAATACACCCTTCTTCAAGGGACCTCCTAGGTTTCGCCTTTCAAGGCGAAACTTTCCGGTTCAAGGCCATGCCTTTCGGCCTAAAACCGGCTCCTCGAGTTTTTACTCGAGTAGTCTCTGCCCTAGCCGCTTTCCTCAGGTATCGCGGTCTGAGACTGTTCACTTACCTGGACGACTGGCTCCTGGTGGCGAGCTCTGTGTCCGTCCTTCAGTCACACATGGACCTACTTCTCCGTACAACACAAGAAGTAGGATTCATAGTCAACTGGGACAAGTCGGAGTTGACTCCTACCCGCAGACCCATTTACCTGGGTGCGGAAATAGACATCGTGAACCAACTTGCCCGCCCAAGTCGGGAGAGAGTTCAGGCAATTGTCTTACTAGCTCGATCTCTTCGTCTCTTACGTCGAGTTCGGGCAGGCCGATGGCTCCAGTTCTTGGGCCACTTATCGAGCCTTGTGGATGTCCTCAAAGACTGTCGGCTTCATATGAGGCCCTTCCAACTTCATCTTCTGAAGTTTTTCAAGCCCAGTGTAGACTCGCTCAAGGTGTGGATTCCTCTCACCGAGGAAATCAAACGCCTGCTTATTCCCTGGTCGAAAGAGTCGTTCCTTCTTCAAGGCAAGTCTCTCCGCACGCCCCTTCCGTCTATCACCATCTCGACGGATGCTTCCCTGCTGGGGTGGGGCGGCCATTGTTCGGACCAGGTGGTCTCGGGGGACTGGTCACACCTGTGCACCTTGCCCCACATCAATGTGTTGGAATTGATGGCAGTCTTCATGTCTCTCCGCCATTTCGAGAACATGATTGTAGGTCGCTCCGTCCTGATTTTGACGGACAACACCACTGTTGCTGCCTACGTCAACAGACAGGGCGGGACTCGTTCCGCTACCCTGAACGATCTCACCGCCAAACTTTGGAAGTGGTGTCGGTCTCACCGGGTGATTCCGATCGCCTCCTATGTTCCCGGGCGGGACAATCTGATTGCAGATTTTCTGTCCCGGGGCATGTGTCTCCCCTCCGAGTGGTCACTGAATCAAGAGGTCTTCGACTACCTCAGTTCAGTCTGCGCCCCTCTGGAGATAGATCTGTTTGCGACAGCTCTCAATCATCGCCTCCCGAGATATTGCTCTCGAGTGCGAGATCCGGAAGCTTGGGCCCTCGATGCGTTCTCCCTTCAGTGGAAGAACTTCCGGGGTTACGCCTTTCCGCCGGTCTCCTTAGTTCCTCAGGTCCTGAGGAAGATTCAGGAAGATCAGGCGTGGGTTCTGCTCATAGCACCTTGCTGGCCGAGGAGGCCTTGGTTTCCTCTTCTTCTGTCTCTGCTGGACGGTCGGCCTCTCTCCCTTCCCCGGAGAGCAGACCTCTTAGCTCAGCCCCTATCGGGGATCCTCCACCATCGCCCGGCGGCTCTACATTTGACCGCCTGGCCTCTATCGGGGAGGATGCGAGGACGGCAGGACTCTCCGAGAGAGCCTCCCAGTTCATAGTCCAGAGCAGAAGAGATTCTACCCGAGCTGTTTACAACTCGAGGTTAGAAGCCTTCCATGCTTGGTGTGGGGAGAAGGGATTTTCTTCCCGTTCTGCCCCAGTGGGTGCTATTGCGGATTTCCTTATCGCCCTTTTCGATAAGGGCAGGTCCCTTTCTACCATCCGGGGTTACCGGTCTGCTATTGCAGCGATTCACCTTGGTTTTTCTGATGGTTCGGGAGTTTCAAACTCTCCCTTCTTGACTCATTTGCTGAGGTCGTTCTTTTTGAAACGGCCAGCAAATCGCCAATTGACTCCTGCGTGGAGCCTTCCCTTGGTTTTGGACGCCTTGGCCAAACCGCCCTTTGAGCCGTTGTGCAAAGCGTCGTTACACCATCTGTCGATCAAGACTGCCTTTCTTGTCGCTATCGCTTCCGGGCAGAGGAGAAGCACTATTCAGGCTCTCTCTACGGCGCCCGGGCATGTCAGATGGGAAAGGCAGGGTGTACGTCTTGTCCCCCGACCTTCGTTTATTGCGAAGAATCAGACGGATTCTTCTGGCTCAATCGAAGTGTTCTTGAGTCCTCTATCAGAATTCTCTTCTGTCAAGGAGGATAAGTCTTGGTGCCCTGTTCGGGCTCTCAAATGGTACTTGGATAGGACTAAGGTTTTTCGTAAGGATGATCAGCTCTTTCTCATTTCCCGTCACCCTTATTCCCCAGCATCACGGGAGACTATCTCCCGGTGGATTGTCGAGGCTATCCAAGCTGCGGGTTCGGAGGCTCTCCTGTCTGAGAATCCTCCAAGAGCGCATGATACTAGGAGTGTTGCTACCTCCTGGGCGCTGTTTCAGGGTCTTCCTTTGGAAGACATTTTGAGGGCCGCCTTTTGGCGTTCCCCTACTTCCTTCACATCCTTCTATCTTAAGGATGTTCCTTCGGGTGAGGTTAGATTTGCAACCTCTGGGTTGAGAGCTGCTTCGTCGTCCCTTTCTGCCCCGCGTTAGTTCCTCCCGTCCTGGGACATGCCACCCGGGTTTTTATCCGTGCTATTCTAGCAAATAGGTAGATACATCGATTTATTGCTGTAAATCAAGAAAATTATATCTAATTTTGTTATTTACTAGATAAATCTATGTATCTACCTATGTCCCTCCCTCCAGCCCCTCTCCTTGTCTGACATCATGTCCTAGATCTGTCTCTGACTGCTCGGAAGAGGAAGAGTATGGCGGTGGCGCGATTGGATTGGTGGACGGGGAGTACGCGCGCGCGGGCAGAGGCTGCGCGTTTAAGACTTAGTTTTTCTCGAATGACGGCATAGTTTGGGAAACTAGCAAATAGGTAGATACATAGATTTATCTAGTAAATAACAAAATTAGATATAATTTTCTTGATTGATCAAAAGCTTGATGGTACAGTAGGGGTTAAGAGTTGGTTCAAATATTATTATTTAGCATACTGTACAGAAGTCCTGTTTTCACCCTCTCAACAGACGAATAATGTAAATGTGTCATCAAATACATATCTTGGGTACCACTGGAGCAAATAAATCATTCTTGCTCCCAGACCTTGACTTTGACTTTCATTAAAAATGATGCCTATACCTGTATGGTAGATGTACAAATGTTTCCTTCTGTTTTACAGATGGTATGTCTTGGTTTGATGGCTGCCACCACATTTCTCTTCATCTTGACCTGGCAGTTTGCTCAGTTCATCCTTCTACTCCAAGCCATGGCTCTATATTTAGGGGCAATTACTGGAGTCATACCCATCAAAAAGGTAAGACACCCAAATCCATGATGATTTCAGTGGCAGGTCCAGGATACTAGTAAATCTACATTTTTCGGGAGGGGAGGAGGGTGGGGGGAGTGTAATTGGGATGCTAATATCTGACCAGCAGAAATTGAAGTTTATCAGTTTCGGTAATAGGCCAAAAGAAAGCCAACCAAGCAAAGGTCAAGGGAAAAAAAAGATGGTTACCACTTTGTTCTGAAGGGCATCCATCCTGTGCAACATGCCCCCTCCCGATCCTCCAATGGTATTATTGATTCAAAGTAGAAGCAGTAGTAACAGCAATGTCATCCAATATTTCCCTTGTGAATAATAAATCATATACTTCAGTCTTTGCAGTGCCCATTAATATTTTTTACTGGATTTTGGAATGATCATGTCAAAAATAGTTCAGAATAAATCATCACTAACTGATTAATAGTACATTATGTAGGTATTGTCCAACACAAAATGGTCCTGCTTTATGTTGTCATCAGATAAGTGCCCTCACATCCCTGTAAATGTGATAAACTCTTGACTTATTTTAGCTTGATTTGCTTTTTTTTCATTCTTGTTTTGTTTCAGGTCAAATACCTCTTCAGTATTCTTGCAGCATCCATCCTAGCTGTATTTATCTTGCAGTTCTTCAACAAGATGTTACTAGGTTCTCTTGCATTCAGCTTTGTGATTGTAGCTCTCTTAGACTTTAGGTGGCAGGTAATATATTTGATTTTTATACCAATATCTTTTGCAAACATACACACTTGAAATATTGCATTCCACTCATTAATCTATAAAGTAATTGGTTGTGAATATTGATGTTTAGAAACTAGGTTTTTCTCAATGCTTTGAACAGAGAGAATTTGATACATGCATTGCCACATTTCATATATCTTTGGCTAATAATCCATAACAACTTCCTCAAAATAGTTTTCACTCCTAATTTGTTATAATGGAAAAAATGTTAACAAAGCATGTTTACTCTACATGGTTGTTTTTGTGCTTTTTCAATGTTGCGAAGGTGTCATGAAAAGTGTTGTATTTATTCTTTGTGAGGTACGCTTTAATTCTATCTATAGAAAGTCTGTTAAGTGTGACAGAGATTAATGATATATTGAAATTAAGGCCAGGAAACTTGTTGTTTACATTCTTTTTGGTCTTGTTGTCATGTGAATGGTATTTTGATGAAGGAACCCCAGTGGTGTGTAATGAAGGATGAACAGAATAGGGGAAGTAAGGTAGATGTGTTTCATATTTATTGAGTTTTTAAAGGTAGGAGCTTTCATTTTGGGGCAGAAAATATAAAATGTGCATAACAACTTTTCAGTATATAGCGAGAGAAGCACACAACATAGTTTTTTATCTTTCAAAATGTCTGCCATATACTTTGACGTGCACTTCTTTAAACTTTTTAGGGGCTCAACTGTTCGCCTTTTGAGAAAACTTTTTTTCTTTCTTTCTTTTTCATTTACAAGTGTACAAATTCAGGTTTGTATAATATATACATGTACAAGAACAGTGTTTTAAAATATCTATCCATAGGAGCAGTTGGAATCACTGAACAAACTTGCATGAATAATAATGAGAAAACCTGAATTTACTTAGGCCTTACACTAACGTCTCTAAGAGATTTATAGCTGTTTTCATTTTATTCTACACATACTTTTAAGTAAATTGTATTGCATGGTATCATTACATATAACCTTGCAGAATGCTGTTGATAACATTCGGAATGACAGAGATTGATTATGCATTGTATCAGTTAAAGGGCTTCCTTGTAATGAATTGATGGAGGAACATTATTTAAATAAATTATGATTTATAGTCTAGGCAGGTATTGAGGCAGCAGTGTATTCAAGGCATAAACAAATTTTGATTTAAAAATACTAGCGTTTTTGAAAATATTCTGTAGTATTCACTCTCCCTCTTCCCCCTCTCCATCTCTCTCTTTCTCTATTACTCTCTCTCCTTTTCTGTCCTTTCTCATTCTCTCTCTCCCTTTCATTCTTTCTATCTCCCCACTCACTTAATTTCCTCCTCAATGTCCTCCCCTCTCTTTATCTCTCTATGTCGTTCTCTCACTTCCTCTATTTCTTTCTCTTTTTCTTTGTCTTTTTCTCTCTTTGCTTTTTCTAATTTTTATTTCTTCCCCCTTCTCTTTCCCTCCCTCTCCCTATCCCCCTCCATCTCTCTCTCTATCTCCATCCTCCCCCCTCCCTCTCTATGCTTTTTCACTCCCTCCCCCTCTCTCTCTCTCTCTCTCTATTTCTCTCTTTTGCTCTCTCTTTCTGCTCTTTCTGCTCTCTCTGCCCATATACTGTACTGGTTTCATCTCTTTCTCAAATTGTATTATCCTTTCCACATACATGTACCTCTCTTTCCTCTTTTTATATGTAGGCTGGAAGACCAGTGGTAACAAGCATCTCAGGGCAACTAGTCCGGCTGATCACAAGACTAGTCTGCACATGTGCAGGAATGTTCATCCTTAACTTTGCAATTAAGGTAATTTATTTCATTTCAAATTACTGATCATGTGTTCCCATAGCTTTACATACATGTATGTGACAACGACTTAGACCTGTATTCATGAGAGTGTACTCAGTGTAATCCAGGTTCTTTACCTGGGAAAATTTAGTCCACTGAATTATTAAGTACCAAGTGCCAACCTCATCATAATTATAAAAAGTACCACAATTATTTAAGTAACTGAACAAAGAAAAATCATTTCAACATGAAATTGATTTCTCTTTTTCATTTCATTACTGTATTCATTTTGCTTATTCATTTTGTTACAGAATTACAGTTATTTGTACAGAATGAAGATTGTGATGCTTAGCACTCCATTAATCAGTAGACTAAAACGTTCAACCTCTATGAAGACGAACTCTGTCCTGACATCAGAACTACAAATACTTTGGAGTCAATTATTAAAAAAGCTTCTTTACATTAACTTTAGAATGTATAAACTGTTTGATTAGTATAAGAATTGACCTATGTAGACCCTTTTGTAGAGGTCATATGAGAAATATTTTAAACCTCTATAATGAGAAGTAGATTGCAAAGTAAGTAGACCGCGAAGTATAATAAATTACCACAAGTGCATTAAAATAAGAATGAGAAGTGGAACCCATCAATCATGGCTTGAAGTTATACAGTGCCCATGGCAATAATTAAACCTGTGTGGTTCGGGGTATTGAGGGACCCTAGAGAGATTGATGAATGCATGGTACAAAGGGATAACAAATTGATCTTATTGTCTACTTTCTTTCTCTTTTTTCCCTCTTTTGTTTTTGGGTGTATATCGTTTTAAAAAAGAAGAAGAAAAAGAAGGAATGAGGGTAATTACTGATTATTGGGGGGGGGGGGGGCATTGGATGGAAAGAGAGAAATAGAGGTAAGGGAGAAATACAGAAAGTGGAAAGGATAAGGGGCAAATAAGTATGGCATTGATGAAGCATGTTTAGATTAATCGATAAACATTAACGTTTTGCAGAAAAAACATGGGAGCTTAAATAGTAAATTGAACAGTTTCTATGGTTGTTCTTTGCTGTTTGATTTAATGTATGAGATTGTGAGAAAAGTCTCCAATGTATCCAATACTACCAAAATTCCATCAGTACCTAGGGAAACTCTCTTTAATTTCTCTTACCCCTTTTCTAATGCTGCTACACAGTATAGGAAATTGCTTAAAGCCTATGCTCCTTTTGATTTATATTGCACCTAATCCCAAGACAACTGAATGCCCATTTTCTTCACCTTATTATTGATCATTGACCCACTACCAGCCCATCTTGGCAAAGTTTATTGACCAAGATTTATGACATAAGTTACATGTTAACGATTGATGTAGACCCCATTCACACTAACAAAAATAATAGTGCTGTTATAAAAAAGTGAACACTGAAGCATGAAACTTATTTTTCAATTACTGCTGATTGCTCAGTGCGTTAAGTTCACTACCCCTAAATGCTCCACCCCTCCCATTTTTTTCCAAAAGGCACATAAAAAAACCCCTGGAAAATGTGATTTTATTTATTTCTATTCATTCATTCATTTTATTTATTTATTTTGTTGTTATTGCTTGCTTGCTTGTCAGAATTTTCAGAATTACACCCTCACCTTTTTAGTACAAAATCCTGCATATAACCTTCTTATTTGATGGGTTTGATGAACAAAGTCTTACCCAACCCATCCAACCTGTGTGGGACACCCAGCACAAATTTGATTTACCCACAGGAGGGTCCCTATGGGACCTCCTCTCTATCAAGGGAAATTAATCAGGGTCTGCTCCTAGTCAATTTCATTTATCTCCTCCAATTGCTGCAAGGGCATTGGACTTTAAAGGTACTCTTTTACATCCCCAAAAATCTTCTTTTGTGTAGGTTTTTTATTGTGTATCCATATATTGCAGGGACAAGACTAGGATTTTTTTTAAAGGGGGCAGGAAGGGGGTGGGGTGCAATCCAGAAAGATTTCTGACAAACAAAAGAAAGGGGGGGTATTTTGGGGTAGAAAATATTAAAGGGGTGCATATTTTTAGGGTTGTGTTTTTCAGATATGCCACTTGGGTTTCCAAGGGGGGGGGGGGTGATGGGGGGTGGGCTGGTTGTGCCCTCCCCTTTATACACCAGTGATATATTGACATGAATTCAAGTGGATGTTCATGTATACATTCATTGCATAAATACATTGGAAATTTGCAGATCTTAATTGGACTGGATGCAGATCAGCACATTTTCAAGTTCATCACTGCCAAATTTGGACTTTCTAGTGCAAGGTATGTACACACAATTGATTGTAATTTCAGTCGTAGAATCCGTATTGGATGGTGAATTAAATTGTTTGTTTAATGCAGATTGTTTATTTAATGCAGGTCCTTTATGAACACAATATGCAAACATCTTTTTAAAGTGTACTATGAAAATGGTGATGTAGTAAACAAGATCCAGTGATAAAAATAGAAAAATAGAAAAATATGTACTGTTATTGGGGGGGGGGGGGGGGGGGGGGGGGGGGCGGTGGAGAGAGGGATTAATTAAGTCTGCATGAGTATCATAGTTTGGTAATTATCATATGAATGAAAAGATGCATGTATTAATGAATATTATAGAAGATGAAGTGAGATATGTGAAGATTCTTACACCGTGCTCAATAATTAAGAATACATATTTTGGGCCAGTTTTGTTTTTCTTCAGAATTTGTCTCCACAAGAGAACTTTCGATCTCAGAATCCACACTTGCTAAATCCATGTTTGCCTTCTTCCTTGCTCCTTCACAGAGATTTTGATGTTTTGCTGTACAAGTGTCACAGTGCCTTTGCTTTCCTGCCCGTACATGTGATTAGAAACATGACATCAACTCTTCTCTTCCCACTCTACACGGCCGTAGTCTTCGGCTTGCTCTCTGTCCTCATTGTAGCAGTGGTACAAAACTGGAGGTGAGTTTGATTTGTTTTTTTATATATTCTGTTTAAACATATCAGTGACACAAGTTCAAGAACTTGTTAAAGGGATACTCAACCGCAGATTGTGGAGGTTTTTATGCCGCGAGAGGGCACGCGGGATTGTTTTCTCATCATGCCGTTGCCCCACAGGAGCAAACTTCGAACAGGCTGTCCGCCGCGCAGCATGCACGCTCCGCTCGAGCTCAAGCTCTCGTGATTCGGTCGGCTTCATGCAGTCCGAAAAGTAATCCTGGTAGTCCAACGGACGCGTTCGACGCACAAACTTTGTGTACGAGTGAATGGGGCTTACACAATCCTGGCATTCCCCACGGCCGCCTGGTGGCGTATCCCTTTAATACTTTGATTGAATTGACTGTTTATAAAAATGGCTACAATATGATAATGCAGAAATTTAAATGATAAATATTATTGATAAGATACTTGTCAGTATGTTGTCAGATGTTTGAAAGTGGGAAACTTTCTTTTAAAGGTGAAATATATATACATTTTGTAAGTGGTGCACCGTCACTTTACAAAACGATAGGCCATTCCAAAATATTTTTGTCTCTATGGATATATTACTAACTTCCAAATTTTTGTATTACACATGTACATGTACCTAATAATCTTATTGAGTCAGTAGTCATATTATTGGTATACATGTAGCTTACAGGGGCAGGTCCAGGATTTTGTAAAAGAGGGGGCACAGAGCTGGAAAAGTACACAATTAAGGGGGCAATTTTTTTTTATTGTGTACTTAAGGTATGCCAGTTGGGTTTCAAAAGAGGGGGCACGGCCTGGTTTTCCCCCTATGTACCGGTAGATCCGCCACTGATAGCTTAGATCAGACTCAACATCAAGGAAATAATACTTTTAATATTATTTTATTCCATGATACTTGGTAGTGAAAATTACCAAACATTAAACAAGACTTACTCAGAATTATTCTTGATCAACTGAATGTGTGTACCAGTGCATTTGGGAAGTATCCCATACAATATTAATGAGAAGATCAAATCATGAATAATCCAAAGTGCTTGTACGGTTTCACACCATGTCTTCAAAGGAGGGTTATAATGAAAAATTCATCATCTCAGTGCATCAGTAACCACTCTAAATCTCATTAAGCCTACCATGATAACTTTCAGTGCCTCTTAAGCAGAGTCTTAAGCAGAGTCAGAAGATGAATGCCATGGTGTAAGCATGCATGAGAGTTAATGGGTATTGCTCATTGAGCAAGAAGAATTTGTTTGCTCCACTACCCAAGATATGTTTTTGATGACACATTTCCATTATTCATAGCTGTTGACAGCCAGAAGGGCATTAACTCTATGTAATGGTACATGTATATGGCCCGTATTCTGAACTCCGGTTAAACTTAACCATGGTCTAAATGTGTGGTTTAACAATGGGCAGTCAAATGTGACACAAATCTCTAACAGTAGATATTCAATTTATCAGCATATTTGGTACTCATTCTTTAGTACAATAGTTTTCTTGACCATTAAAGCATGAGACCGGAATCCAGTAAACATACGGAACATACAGTGTAAACAAAGTATTAACATTTTTGGCTACCCATAGTTAAACCAAAGATTTAAACCATGGTTTAAGTTAAACCAGAGTTCAGAATACGGGCCTATGAGTTAACACCCTTCTGGCTCTCAGCAGATGTATTTTAAAGGGCCAGTCAGACTTGTCCGATAACGATAACGGAAACAAGATTTTTCATTAAAGGTACACGTACACCCTACAGCTGTTCTACTTAAGCATACATAGGCATACTCGCACATACACAAAACATAGTAAGGTGGACCTTTAATTGAAAACCATGTTGTCGTTATCGTTTCTGGACAAATGTGACCAAGTTTCAAGTTTGTTTAGTTTGTTTATTAATTTGTCTTTCTTCCAACAATAAGTAACAAAAACAATAACATTAACACTTTCTTTCAACAATGGTATAAATAACAACAGTAACACTAGGCTTTACAAGTATATTAAACATAAATATATGACTATGTACATGTACATGTGTAATGATAACAAACGGTAACATTATTTTGAGAAAGGCAAACGAGGAGACCTTAATGAAGCATAGCTTGTAAGATAAGGTCCCTCAGGAATAAAAAGTAATATATATATATATATTGAAGAAAACAAAAAAATGGTAGCAAGGAATACAAAATACCAATTTTGTAAAAAGGGTAAACAAGGGTGACTATGTACAATGGGGGCATGGGAGATTTTTTACATCACAAGAAGAGGATAGGAATGAAAAGGGGGTGGGGGTGGGAAAGGAAGACAAAGATGTAACAAAGGATTACGTCAGACCAGCCCTTTATGGTCAGTGAACCTGGGTCCCGTTTCATAAAACTTGTTATCAATAACAAATTACAATGATTGTTATAAGCTACTGAAATCCTTGAATCTGATTGGCTGAGAGCAAATTTGTCATAGAAATGGGGCAGTTGTTATTGATAAGAGGTTTTATGAAACAGGGCCTAGCAGTGTATATTTAACCATCATCTGGTAGTCTTGTATTTATTATGTCCGCTGAGAACCAGAAGGGCTTTAGTAGAAGTGTAAGTGCCTTTCTGGTACTAAACTACATGTGTAAACGCATCTGGGCCCCTGTTTCATAAAACTTGTTATCAATAACAAGTTACAATAACAGTTATAAGCTATTGAAATACCTGCATCTGATTGGCTGAGAGCAAATTTGTCATAGAAATGGGGCAGTTGCTATTGATAACAAGTTTTATGAAATGGGAGCGTGGCTTATAAGACATACAGAAGCAAATAGTACAGATAGAGATAGTGTAGTTTTTAGAAGTGCTTGATTAGTGGATAATAATCAAGGGACTTTTGATCAAGTATTCAAATCCATACCATGACTCCTTGGGCAAGTCATTAATTAACATTTGCCACTTTATACCACTTTTGAGGTGAAAATAGGGACCTGTTCCAAGGCCAAAAGCTATTTTGAATACCCCCCCCCCCCCTATTATGACCATAAGATAGGAATATTCTCTAGAGTACGTGGAGATGATGTAAAGACACATATCCAGGGTAATGATATCTGTATAGCACTTTAACAGAGATACCATTATAAAGCTATTCAGAATATGGAGATTGTTGCTATTATTTTCCCATTATATGGCTGCTATTCATTCAAGCATTTTGCTTAAGATAGCTGGCCCCTGCATTTCTGTTATTTCTACTTGTTCATTTCGATTTATAATTATGTCTTTATTCTGTTGTCATTACTTAACTGTCACATTTTTGAATTTGAACAATTATGTTGTATACTATAATTGTAAATTTGTTATTTGATTTGACAATAAATGCAGAAACTCCTGCAAAAAAAAAAAAAAAATATGTATGTGTAAGAAAAAATAATTCAGTAACCTGAGTCAGTGGTTAGTCATAGAGGTCTGCATGTAGTATTGATTAGTTCACAGAATATTGGATGACCTGGGCCCTATTTCATAAAACTTGTTATTAATAACAACTGCCCCATTTCTATGACAAATTTGCTCTCACCCAATCAGAGTCAAGGATTTCAGTAGCTTATAATAATTATTGTAACATGTTATTGATAACAAGTTTTATGAAGCAGGGCCCAGATCGGTCAAAGAAGCCCATCACCATGCAGTGATGTCTTCCCCTGGAGGGAATATAGTGGTAACTTTTCCAAGGTGTCAGGAATACTTGGAAGTTAAATCTTGTCAAAGCTATTCCAGGTAGTATGAAAATTTTACATGGTTGTTTTACTTTTATAGTAAGAGGCTTTTTAGATCTTTTATTATGGCATTGAGAGAGAAAAATAATTAGGCATTTTATAACTGGTGTATTAAGTGGCATTGGTTGTATTAAATTGAACGTTAACCCTTGCAGGACAGGAATTAATCAAGGGCTAAATTGATCACATTTTGTTCTTCAAATTGGCAATAATAATACTTTTCTTTTACTGCTACATAGTTCTAATAAGGTATAATATCTTTGAGAACAATATACATGGTTAGGAATTTTGGCGAAAAGTTGAAAAATTTGCCAATTTTGATGAAAAACAGTGATTTTTAACCTCTCAATGGGTTGCCAATTTAAGGATTTCAAAGCTTATTTTGTTTTTAGAATTCCTGGCATCAAACGCAATATGGTCATGTAATAAAAATGGACAGTGTGTGCAGACATTTCTGCTATTTCTACTCATGCATCTGGTATATTTTTTAGAGCTCTGAATCAAAAGTTCTTGAGCCAAACCACAAAATGTGGTGAATTGTCAGGAAAGGGTTAAATAGTGTTGTGATAATGCATTGCATGCGCTTCATTCAGGAAAGAGGATTATGTGTTTGTGTAAGGAGAAGATTGTCAGAGATACAATGTATCTTGATTTTAGTTATAGGCTACACTTCTTCACATTTTCAATTTTTCTTGAGTAGAGAAGTGTAATTTAAGTATTCTTGATAGACAGATATCAAAGATATATGGCAACGAAGTTACTGTTACCTTCAGACAAATGTGAATGTACAGCATCATTAAGAATCATTAAGGATTGCCCAGAGGATTTATCATCCTTTGATATTACTATGACTAGCCAGTGGTGTAGTTTTAGTGGGGGTGCAGGGGGCATGTGCCCCCCCCCCCCCCCCAACCATCGAATGGTGGGGATACAGGGAGAATGTTTTTTTGCTTATAAACATATATATGTATAAAGAAGAAGAAATAAATAAATGTTGTTTTGAATTGAAAAGAAGACTATACAACCCCCATCCACAGCCTCTCTCCCTAATCGATGGCCCTGTAAATTCTAATTCCATCCATCTACTTAGTCAGGTGCCCCTTCCAACGATACCAGTGCCCCCCCCCCCTTAATAGCTGGATCCATGCTACTCCACTGTGACTAATCATGCAGTCACTCTCATTGCAGTGGACCCTATTGGAATATATCTAACCTGTCAGTTGATTGTTCCTATCATTTACATACATATTGAATTGTGAAACGTAAGATGATTAAATGGTCTAAGCTGTCACAGAGTGCTTAAAGGGATTGATAAACTTTGTGAACAATTGTGAAATCATCTCAAATGCCAGTGAATTGTGTGTAATCCTCTAACTACATATATAATTAAGGATATGTGAAAGTATGAGAGAAAAATTTGTGGAGGTGTTGTGGATCAGTGGATAAGTCCCTGGACTGTGAACCACGATGTCCGGGGTTCGAATCCCACCGAGGCACTAGCGTCCTTTGGCAAGACGTTAATCTACATTTGCCACTCTCCACCCAGGTGTTAAATGGGTACCCGGTAGGATGCGAAAGTTAATGTCGTTTGCTTAGCATGTGGCGCTTTACAGCGACTGGCTGGAATACTCCCCTGGGAGCGGATAAAGTGCACACATTGTGTGCGGGCATGTCAGAATCCAATGACCGGGGTAATAATATATCTGTAAAGCGCTTAGAAACACAACCATGTATTAGGCGCTATATAAAAGCGGAATATTATTATTATTATTAAAATGGAACCAGTTTACTATCCTAAAAAAGAGAAAAAATCTAGCGATCGCTAGCGCAAATCGCTCGGCTTCTTCGCTGCGCTGCAGTCACAGAAACCAAGCGCCAGCGCTTGGCGATTTCAGAGCGGGTTTCCAGCCCGTATGGTATTCTGTGATAGAGCGAGGTATGCCAACCGTAAGAATCTCATTACATACTGTGACAAGTTTTTTTTATCTGGAGTTGTCTCTCTCAACCCGGGTGTTAAATGGATACTTTGGGAAATATAATTTTTCTATGCGTTGATAACAGCTGCCATTTAAGCTAAAACCAGGGTGATGATTTTCAAAGCACTTTTGAAACATAAGATACTGTGTTTCTTTTGTGATATGTTCTGTACATAATCATAAAATCATTATTATCCATATTTTGTATTACTAATTTCTTTATAATAAAGTTGCATAAAATTACTATTTTGTTTCATTTCCCCATGATTTAGCCTTGAATCAGAGATGTCAGCTAGCAAGAAAGACGATGACATCAGCAGACCCTCCACCTCATCCACCCCGTCTCCTCCTCCTTCATCCTCCAGTGGTACCATCCTTTGCAGACCGGACCTTGCCTTCCACACCCTTCAGACGATCCCCTTCGGTCTCATGGCCTTTCTGGTGGTCCGCATGAAGTTTGTATGGATACCGCAGATGTGCGTCCTGGCGGCGTTCGGAGTCGGGAACGCATCCATCTGGAGGTGGCTGCTAGGGAAGTTTGGATGCAAGTCAGAAGCAGTGGTAAATATCTGACCATGTTTGTTAGAATTGATCTTGAGTTACAGTCTGTACATATCATTTAGAAGTATTTGTAATCTTTTGAACGTAATATTATGTACATATTTAGAGCTACAGCACAAAACTATATTAAGTGCTTTGGATATTAAAACTTTAAAAATGAACACCGATTGAAATGTCCTGAACAATGTGTGATTAAAGCTGTATTTCTGCGTGTCTTTTGCCAAAATAATAAAACAATAGAGGAAACAGAAAAAACTCAGTTCATCCACATTTGCTACATTTGACAGTTATATTACGTTGATTTGTAAAAAGAAATGTAAGAATGCAATGGGGAAATTGAAACAGTATCATGATTAGAAATGCTGAAAACCACTAGGCTATTATTCATACTGTGCTATTGTTCTCACAGAAATGTTGTAAGCGTGCATAAACGGCACTTTTTATATCTAACAAATCCATTGTAATCTTGACCATGTAATTGTGATTGTGTTCAGGTGCAGTGTGTACGTCATGGTGTAGCAGTAGTCATCATTGCGGTTGCTCTCTACACGGTAAGTTCATTAAGACACAAAATATTCTAAAGATTTGAAGGAATCAGCTTTGCCTCCTCAAATTGGCACCAGTTCTATTTCTCTCTCTCTTTTTTCTTACGACAAAATTAAATTGTATATTGACCGAACCTCCTTGAACGATGATTACTAAATGCAACAAAAATACAGAGTTTATCTGGAATTGTGATTTAATGAATTCTACTATGCATTGCCAATTTATAGATTTTGATTCTTGATTTACTTGTTTAAAACTTGATAATTCATCAACAGCGTTAATGTGCTGCAACAGAAAGAGATTCAGATTTATCTGTGATTTTTTGCTCATTATGCTCATTATGGATCAAAAAAATGGTGTTCTTTAAACAGTTTACTTTGTTTTGTCTAAATGGGCCTTCTTAATTTTGTACTATTTTTTTTTCCTCAGTGTTTTCCAGAGATGTCAGCAGAGCTGAACAACCTCAGGGAATTCTATGATCCTGATACTGTGGAACTTATGAACTGGATCAGGTATGTCATTAATAACAAATAAAAACAACAAGTGATGAAAGGGCTTAATGTATACATTGGCTTGGACATGTTCCAACAACAATAACTTTGATTGTTAACATTAACTAAACTCCTCAACCCCGGACCTGGGGAGTGTTTCATCAAGCGCTTTGTCCGTGATTTTTACCGACAAATTTGCTCTCAGCCAATCAGATGCAAGGATTTCAGGAGCTTATAACAGTTGTCGGTAAAAATCACTGACAAAACACTTGATGAAATGCTCCCCTGATAGTATACTCAAATTTAACTGTAACTTTTACCTATATCCCAATCACAATCCTCTATCGTGGAAGAAATAAAACCTGCATTGCCAATTTCAAGATTTGATACCTAAAAATTTTGGAGCGCAAAAATGAAGTAGGTATGGGAACATGCTATAAAGATTTTTATCACTTGCAAGAATCCAAGATTCAAAATTCATGGTTTATTGTCTGTATGTGTATATATAATACAGAAATTTGACTTTGATTGGCATTACATACAATGCAGATGTACCTAAACAAAGATGGTATGATGTCAAATGTTTAAAATATGATATATTTATCTTTGATTAATTTGGTAGTATATGCATGTAGGTAATGATAGCACATAAGATGAGGAATTTAAATGATTTGGTAAGGGAATAAATCTCAATTTTCTGTTTCTTGCTTGCAGTCAGCAAACCCCCAAGACAGCCGTGTTTAGTGGTAGCATGCAGCTCCTAGCAGGAGTCAAGCTGTGTACTGGCAGGAGATTGACTAACCATCCACACTATGAGGATAAACAGCTCAGAGACAAGACAGTGCAGGTTGGTTACCATGGAAACTAATAAGAGATGATGATGGTGGTGATGATGATGAAATTGATAATACTAGTCTGGCAATTGTATAAAGTTTGTGTTATACTTGAGTGCCATTTTAATGCTTGCAGATGGTGGTCGCTATGATTATTGTGATGATATTGATGATAACGTGACATTGATGGTTGGTTACCATAGAAACAGAGAGAGGTGATGGTGGTGATCGAATTGACTATAATGGTATTCATGGCAATTGTTATCAAGTTACCTGTTTTACTTGAATGTTGTTTTACTGCTTGATGATGGTAGTGGTGCTAATAGTGATACAGTAACTATTCATGATGAAATCATGACACTGGAGGTTGGTTACCAAGAAAAGAGATGTAGGGATGATGGTGGTGATGATATTGATGATGATGGTAGTTATAAAAAAGCATTGTCAGTTTTCGCCGAGTGTTCTAAAACAGAATTTCCTTTTCGTTGACAGCTGTATCAGTATTATGCCCGACGCAGTGCTCAGTATGTCTTCGACATTCACCAAGCAACGGGGACAGATTACATCATCCTGGAAGACAGTATCTGCTTTGCAAGGTCTTCTGAAGTAGGCTGCAGACTACCTGATATACTGGACATCATGAATGGACATGTAAGTTAGAGTAAAGTGGATAAAGGAAGATAGAGAGAGAATGCCTAAGTATGCCAAACTTGTAGAACCTAATAATAATAATACTCACACCAGTCTCCTGATGTATTCTTGTTGGGACTTCTGAAGTAGGCTGCAGACTCCCTGTTATAGTGGACCTCATGAATGGGCATATAAGTTGAAGTAAACAGGAAGATACTTTATTGAAAATGATGGAGAATCTGCCTTCAGAAGTTTATCTTGAAGAATCTTATATAAGAAAGGCCAAGGGGATCATTGAAGTGAACCTTGTTAAAAATTAATATAATGGATATAATGGATACTGGTATCTTGAAAACTAACCCCACCCCCTGGTGTGACCTTACAAGAACCTCCCCCTCCCCCCCCCCCCCCCCTCTTCTCTCCATTTAAATTTTAAATTTTCAGAATTTATGGAATTTTTGTTTTGAACGAAGAGCAGTTTGTGTCTGAGGATAGCTTTGTGCAGTCCATTCATTTTTTCCATTTCTACTTGAAAATGTTGATTGGTGCCTTTAACTCTTTACTTTATTTCTTGGCTGTATCTCCTGTCTTTCTCCAGTTGTACAGTGAGGCCAACCCCGCCCAGGAACCAGACCTGAAGGTAGTCAAGACGAGGCGCTTCTGTGAAGCCATCCAGAAAGAAGGCCAGCTCTTCGCCAGACTCTTCAAGTTGGTCTTCCATAACAGGACCTTCAGGGTTTATCAGCTCTTGCCCTAAAGTGGACCTGGGGAGCGTTTCATCAAGCATTTTCTCAGTGATTTTAACCAACAACTGTTATAAGCTACTGAAATCCTTCCATCTGATTGGCTGAGAGCAAATTTGTCAGTAAAAATCACTGACAAAACGCTTGGTGAAACGCTCCCCAGGGTGACACTTAAATCTCTTACCTAGTCTTATTAAGTTCTTGTTGTCTTTGTTTATACGTCATCAGAGATAGCTTGTTTATTCACATAACAATGGTTTTCAATAAGCCAGTTCGCAATAGACCGCTTCTGTAATGTATACACATATATTTTCCGAGCACCTAGTGACGAGCTATTCCATTAACCTGCTTTTTATAAATGAGCCTCAATGCTTGCAATCCAGTTTGCATACATTATTTGTTCCTATGTCCGGCAAATGTCCGGCAAGCCTCTGGCATGCTTTCAGGTTGTCAAGAACAACCTATGTTTGAAAGGTATGTATAAAACTTGCATACATTACCAAAGCGGTCTATTGGTACATGTAGATGGTACACATTGCCCTGATTTGTACACTCAAGCACATTTGTTTTGGTGGACACACTATTTGTTATAAATGGTACCTGTCATACTATATTCAAAATATGGGTTTCAAATATTACTTCTATAAAGAGATATTGGAAATTTTATTACACTCTCTATAAGCTTAAAAGCGACTCGTGAGTAGAGTGCTCAACGCACCCGTACACGCTTGCCAAGATATGGGCTCGCACAGTACCCAACTCTGGAGTTTTGTTCTGCGCGTGCACCTTCATACTCCGTAACTGTTGACCTATAGAATGCCAGATAAAGTACTTTGTAGCAATAATACGGAAATCATTTTTTCAAGTGAATGGTACACTTTAACAACTAAAATGATACATGTACTGATTGTAATTACGAACTGGTTTATTGATCTACACTACCGGGACTGTATTCTGGAAACCGTTTCATCTTTAAATTCATCTTTTTGTATTTCAATTGTCATAATAAAATGAAATCTCGCATAACAAATGCTTCTCGTAAGCATTTGTGTAGATGCCTTTGTGAAACTGTTCAGTCATGAACCAATAGCTCATTGCAATTTTACCTCTCACTAAAATCAAATATCAAATAGTTTTCAGGATACCACTCCTATGTATTTTAGAATTTAGGCTACAATGGCTGCTGTTGACTTTTGCTATGCAAGTATTAAACTGTGAGAGATGTTTCCTGTTTGTGTACATTTTTGGTGAGCGTGGAGCCAGGTGTCTCAGGGTTATTGACCAAGGACCTATCTTGTAAAGAGTTGCTGTTGCTCCGAATCGATCGCATCTTAACCTGAGGTTGATAATAATAGAAATTATGCAAGAGATGGGTGGTTTGTAAGTTTACTATTTATCTGGAGGACTTGCAATTGATTTAGATCGATTTGCACCTCTTTTATAGAAGTTAAGGTGCAGTTCTGGAATGAAAGATCATCCTTTGTTGTTGGACATAATTGCTCATTGAGAGTCGTGTTTCATAAGGAGGACTTGCAATTTATTCCGGTCAATTGCATGTCTTTAGAAGACAGGGTGTAGTTCTCGAATGAAAGATCATCCTTTATTGTTGGACATTTCTCATTGAGAGTCGTGTTTCATAAGGAAGAATTGCTATTGATTCTGTTCAGTTGCAAGTCTCTAGAAGACAGGTTGCAGTTCTCGAATGAAAGATCATCCTTTATTGTTGGACATTTCTCATTGAGAGTCGTGTTTCATAAGGAAGACTTGCTATTGATTCTGTTCAGTTGCAAGTCTCTAGAAGACAGGGTGCAGTTCTTGAATGAAAGATCATCCTTTGTTGTTGGACAGTATTTCTCTTCTAGAATCAGGATTTTAAAGGACTTTCCCTAGACTGTATGGGATGGAAAGAGAGAGTGCTGTATTGGACATCACGCTTACTTCTGTTTTTTAATAGATATCGCATACTAGGTTATTTAAAACAAGTCGGAAGACATCAAACCAACGTTTTCATGTGCCCGGCTAACACACTAAATATTTACTCCCCCTGCCAACTTCTGCGGAGCACATAACAATATATAATCTGTTTCATAAAAAACAGCAATATGTTTTATTTACTTTTTCCAACTTCTAGATGTAGTATAGTAATACAACAACAACTATGCTCTTAAAATGCAGGGTTTTTGTCTTTGGTAAATTTGTTTCTTTTTATTCAACATATTTTCAATGTGTGCTTTATCTATATATGCAATGTATATTTTGTTCTTTATTATTCCATGCAAGGATGGGCCCATCTCTTATAATAGTCATTACCTTTATGGTTTATTAGTTTTTTTCTTAAGAACGTAATTCATTTTGATCTGACCACTTTCATTGAATTATAGACACGTAATTATTGAACTATATGGTTAATTACATGGTTATTAACACTATACATGTACCTTTTCGTATAATCTATGAAAGTACGTAATAAGCCTTGATGTTCAATTTGTCAGTCGGAAGTGGGTAATCTAAGAATTGTTAGATTTACTTATGATAAGCATGTTTACAGTTTAGTTATCAAGAGTTGTATGGTAGTTAATACAGTATGTTTATTGAAAATAAATGAATGATACTTTGTTTAATTCTCTTTGTGTGTGCACTCATGCTTTGCACAGTGTATAGTTGCAAAATAGACTTTAAAAAGATAATTTCTCTACTTTTGTATTGTTATACAGTTGGTATGCTTTATTCAGAAAGTGTGTATTTTTAGACAGTAAATTAAATGAAGTGCCAAATAAAAACCGAATACATCAAACTACAGTTCAAATCTTCTTCAGTGAATATTTTGGATGAGAAATTTGACTAAACCAAAGTATTTCTGCATCAGTTGGGCCTTCCAAACGGATACTACAAGATGAATTGTTGCGATCTTACAGTTTGTTTTATTATTATGATGAAATATTTGTGGCTTTCTTGTAGCTAGAATTAGAAATAATTGTTCTTTTAGATTGATACTACATGTATTCTCAGTGGAAAATAAAGAGGGCATTAAATTTCTGTAGACTGTTGGCACTTTCACTAGGTTCTTAAACGATGAATTTATAAAATATGAGGTATTCATATTCAAAGCATGCAAATGTAGCTGGTAAGCTAATTGAAATTTCTTGTGCAGATGACAATTTTTTCTACATAATATTGTATCAATATATTTTTATTTGCAGATTTATTTGTTGAAATATATATATATAAATATGGAGTCTACTTCAGTGTCTTTTTCTGATAAGCTAAACTTGATTTTCCCTTTTAAGACACTGTCCTCCTTTCATTTGGAGTTCTTCATTCTTTTAAAATGTGTTAACATAAATAAACCATTAACATTGTTAGTTTTCAGTCCAAAGAAAGCAACACTTAATATGTGATTTATTGAAAATACAAGTGTTCCAAAGCAAGTCTATAACATAGGTTAAGAATATTAATCAAAAAATATATTATAAAGTCATAAGTTGGGTATATTTATTCTTATTATTTAATGTTCTTGTTATATTTAATATCTATTCCTTTTTTAATGTTCCTGCTCTGAAATGTCTATTGTGCTATTATTGGTGTTGTTGAGTGCAAATATACAGGGTATATTCTTGTATTCTTATCTTTTGCAATATTCTATGAGCTAGTTTAGATTTAAGTTATTCTGAGTTTATATTTTTTAATTTCAAGGTGTAAAATCATCACCTTACCTTGGACATGTTTACATCCAATTATTTTAATATTGGTAAGTTGAGGTTTAAGGTGAAATGGTTATTCATCTTGTGTTTTGATATTAAGCTTATGGTGTTTTTTATAATACTGAAATATAAGTTATTTGGACCTTGTAATCCTTTCCTTTTTTGTAAATTTATATTTGACAGATTACATTTTTAGAACTATTTAATTATATAAGGAGGAAAAAAAATTTAATTATGTGTATGTGCTTTTAATTCATCTTGAATTCATTGCATACAAGTATTGTTGGAAGTGTGATTTCACTCAATGTTTTATTCCCCAATTTTTGCATTTTTAACTATTTCAATTTTCTTAATAGTTGAGAAGTTTGCTTTGTTGACCATTAGTCAGAAGCTAATGTGAATATTACAAAATATAAGAGTTCAGGTATTGATAAGCATACCTTTTAAAAATGTGATAATTTCCTGTTTATTTAGAACTTATTTGATATGTAAATATGAACATAATTGATAAATAGGTGAAATTTTGCATTCCAATGAAATCTGCTTAATGGTGTATGATGATTGGAGAATCTGTTTCTATTTGGGTATTATTAGAATTGTCATATATTATATAGCCTATTTTACTTATATTTTAATCTATTAAAATTCAGCCTGTTTCTTTGAAATGGAAACCCAAATTTTCACATCAGGTACCAGAAAAAAGATTATGTCCAGATTAATTCCTATTATTCATGTCACAGTTCAGTTTATCCTCTTTGGGATGATATCCCATATGCTATATTGTCACAAATGAATGAATTTGAAAGGATTTATTAAAGTGAGTGATGTCAAAAGTAGTTTGCGCACAGAAGTAATGCATAGTGTAATCCCATTAAGTACAACGCAAAGAGAAAAAAAAACAGATAAAGACACAAAGCAAAGATAGGTGATATTTCACAATGTTTCTTTATTCATCTTACAACATGTGTGCAACCTTGAATGAAATATTAGTTCATAATTAGCCCCAATGTAAATTGACCGCCTTGTCTGTCCATGCAAGTGTGGGCACAAATCGAGGGTAAAAGGAAATGAAAGCAGAGTTCAGGTCAATGAATGGCCATTCATTGCGTTGATGAATAATAGATCCCACTCTCGTGCGCTTATCAATTTTTACATTGCTGGTTTAAAATTGTTTTATTTCAATGATCCCAGGCTTTATCATCACAAATGTGGTATCATATAAAAGGGGATAATATTTCCTTTTTTATGATGCATTACATGTACAGTAAATCTACTTAAGTTTTTAATATTTAATGAGATTTCTGGAGAAATTGGGTTTCCTTTTATAAGAGAAACACTGTATAGCTATACATTTCTCATTTAGAAACTATTGGTCAATTTGTTACATACAAAATGCATGTACTATGACAATGCATATACTTTTAATGTATAGTATATAAATGTATTCTTACACTATACATTTGGCCTGCCAGATGTATTCTTACACTATACATTTGGCCTGCCCGTAAATGTCTACATAGGCAAAGCGTTCGGACTGCAAATCTATCACTGCCCTTTTTTAAATTTCACAAATTTAGTTGATGCATATTTAGCAGGGACTAGTATTTTTGTTCAAGATGTTTTCTGTGTGCAATGTTGTTACTGTTTGTGCTTTTTTTTTTTAAACAGAGTTGCTTTATTGGAAAGTAAATAGTTGAATGTGTTTTCCATATTTTGAGAAAAAAGTGCCAAGTTTATGTTTTGTCAAAGAATATTAAATACACTGTGTTGATGATAAACAAGTATTCCATGTGTACCTAGCTTATATTATATTTTTTTTGTGCATTTTTTTTTGTTGGGGGGGGGGGGGGGTTACCAACATACATGACAGTGTCATGACCAATTTGGCATTATGAGACGCCCTTATTTTGTGATCTAAACTCCTAAACATTCATAACTTTCCTAGGTCACATTCCCACTCATCCATCTCTTTGCCATTTTACATGGAACTAAAAAGGCATTGTGTTTCTACGGTTGCATTACCCGTTACATGGGTAGTCCAACATGATACTAAAAGCAGCAAAATGGGAACCGGGTCTGTGGGTCAGTGAAACTTTGTGAAATGATAAATTTTAACTTTCTCAAGTTCAAGATCACTGCCCTAGCTGGCAAGTCTTAAAGCTTCTCTCCATTTGTTTTGTACATAAAATTCCATCGACTTCCCTTTTTTTTCAAAGAAGACTGGTGCCCAAAATAAATCACTGAAGACGTGTCCACAGAGGCCCTCTTCTACGAAATGAATAGATTCTATACTAAGAATTTTCAAATTTTATTATTTGAATAATTGTGTAGTGATCTTTAAAACTGCAGCAGTTCCAAGCTCTTAGGGCCTGTATTGTAAAGCAATGGAATATTTTTAAGGCTAAAAAAAAAAAACACAAAAATTAATTTTTCATTTCAATTTTTCACATGAAGGTACATGTAATCATTTAATTCAAGCATTCATCGTCATATTGGAAGTAGCACAAGCTGAACTGACAGTAGATTACGAATCTGTTTTCTCCATCCACATAGAAGGAATTAACACAGTGGAACCTCGATATAAAGAACAACAAACTCTCGTTATAACAAGGGGATTTTGCCGATCCCACTTCTTTGTATTCTATTGTTTTTTAGCCCTGATATAACAAGGTTTCAATATAAAGAGGTAATTTCCTTGGTCCCAAGAAGTTTGATATTACGAGGTTCCACTGTAAGTTCCACTGTAACCAGAAGTAGCCAAAAATACGTAGACGGGAAGATATGTCTCAATGAAAGAGTTGCACAACATTTTTTTGCGTGTCTTGTTTATATTATTGCATCCTCGGTTTGATCATGCCACAGGCACATACAGACACATCTTACCTGTGTGCTGTCACTTCATGAAAGTAAATTTTTGCAGGGTAGGAAAGACTAATACACAGAAACTCAAATCTCCCTGGTATCATTGATTACAATGCCTATATTCATAAACCTATTCCATATTGTGTTCCAAATATATTTCACTTCCCTGCATTTTTTCTGAAAAATGACAGGGCAGAGGCAATCGCATCCTCACCATCCCCTGTTCCTTTACTTTCACCACCGGTAACTGTGGACATACCCCCTGTCCCAATCCTTCTGCCAGCCCCTCCCATGCTGGAGTTATCCAACCCCCCTGCAGCGGTGAATGGTTGATTCCAAGCTGATGGCCCACTTGGTTTGTTCCAGTGAGACAATGTGGCAGTGCTAGACTTCTGCCCAGTCTTTTCTTTGGCTCTTCCATACATGGATGAATAGTCCTTGGGTGGGGGTAAATTTATCTTGCTCCGATGCGCCATTTCAGGAGATGGTTCTTGGTAGCTATTGGGCAGGGCGGAGTCGGACGATCCTGCACTACCAGACTTGTTTACAGTCTTTTCTATGGCTTTTCCATACACTGATGAATAGTCCTTGGGTGAGGGTAAATTTATCTTGCTCCGATGCACCATTTCAGGAGATGGTTCTTGGTAGCTATTGGGTAGGGCGGAGTCGGACGATCCTGCACTACCAGACTTGTTTACAGTCTTTTCTATGGCTTTTCCATACACTGATGAATAGTCCTTGGGTGAGGGTAAATTTATCTTGCTCCGATGTGCTGTTTCAGAAGCCTGTTCTTGGTAGCTATCTGGCGGGGCAAACTCAGATGATGCTGCACTGCTAGGCTTGTTAACAGTCTTTTCTTTGAAACGATCTGAAAAGGGTGAGTTGTAGTCCTTAGGTGGGGGGTATCTAGATGTCTGGTTTGGACCTCTCTTACGGTCAGAGTTGGAGTAGATGGATGGAGGAGCAAACTCTGATGGTCTCTCATCTCTAATGTTGGTCAGCCTCTGTTCCCAGGCAGACACTGGTTCTATAATGTGATTGACATGAAAGAATACTTTATTAGTAATCAATATTCGTGTATATTGTAGTACAATATATGAAATATATATCCTGTAAATCACTATCCCCATATATAGAAACTGCACTTTGTATGCTAAGGACATGTCGATCTTTTTACCATGGAATAAACAGAGCAGATCATTTGTAATACAATTTGTTTTAAATGTTACATGAAATTTACATGAAACTTTGCTTTGATGTTCCGGTACATTTTTGTCATCACAAACAAAGGTACACGTATTTGCTGTCAAGTCCCATATCTTCCCATTAAAATATGTAACACCAGGCAAACTGTAATTTCTTATATTTATCTCTATTTTTCCCCTTCCTGTAAAACAAAACAAAAAACAAATGAACTTTTAAAAATACATATCACTTTGCCAAGGAATAAACAAAACAAAACAAACACATTTCTTTGCTAATTCTGACATGCAGGCTTTTCCCCGTAAAACAAGAAATTATCTGATGTATCCAAAAATGTGGTACAACCTTTATAAACTTATCATGGCAAATATTAAATTCATCAAAAATTGGTTGGGTAAATCATTTTAGTTAACTTTTAAACAATCCCATATTAACCTGTTCATATTTTGTATGCATTACAAAAAAATTAGAATGGAAGTCATTATCTTGTACCAACACACCTTTCCCGATATCCCATTCTCGGACTGTGCTTTCCTTGGATGACCTGATCTCCTTCTCTGCAGCTTCGGTCAATCTCTCATCTTCCTTCTCCTTCTCCTCCTCTTCTTCTTCCTCTTCTTCCTCATCTTCAACCAGTTCTCCCTTCTGTCGCTTTCTCTCCTTGATCTTCTCGAGTCTGGCTTTCATGGCAGCTTTCCTCTTCAGCTTCAGTTTCTCTCTCCTCTCCCTCTGTCCCGTAGTCTACAAAACGACATTCCAGTTTCAAAATTCAGATTCTCTTCTAATTAATTTGAAAAAAACAGTTTACAAAGAAGTCATATCAAATTACAGAGTATAAGTATAATTCAAAAGCATGGTTTATAATATTTGGTAGGTATAAGATCCTGTGAAGCAAGGAGCTTGTGTTTTAGGTATGCCTAAACAATTTATATAATAAAAACAAATGTTGAAAGGGAAGGAAAGGTGGTGATATAAGGAGAGAAGGGAAGAGAGGAACAGAGGGAGAGAGGGGAAGAGAGAGGGGAAGAGAGAGAGAAAAAAAAAGAAATTAGAGAAGAGAAGAGAGAAAGAGAGGGTGCTAGAGAGGGAGCGAGAAAGAGAGAGAGAGGGAGAAATAGAAAGAGTAAGAGGATGAAGGGGTGTAGGGGAATCAAGAGGGGACTGAGAGTAAAGAGAGAAGGAAAAAGAACCGCATGAAGGGTGATCAGACAATTGCTCCAGGGACATTTATTTCATCAAATATTTAGGGTTAGGATTAGAGTTGCAATGTGATTTCAGGTTAAGCTTAGTGTTAAAGTAATGTTGATTAACTGGTTCAACATCATTAAAAAAAAATACATTTAATGTAAGAAATATTATTGATAAATGTATATAGCCTACCTCATCTCTGAGTAGCTGTAATGTCTCCATCTGTTGGTTCCTTTGGGTCTGATCCTTAGAGAAATCAAAGTACCCTACACCCATGTCTCGCACCTCTACAGGTTACAAACAAAGGGAGATACATCATTAAAGGGAATCGGTTAAACTTTGTGGAGGTTTGATTTTATAATAAATTGATGAAGTTTGCGTTGTATAATGATGTTCAGAAGGATAAATATAACAGCCAGGAATATAAAGGTTTTGCAATATAATATATTGCAAAATAACATAATATGATGTTATTTTCAAGATATCTATGACCAAATACTGCCATTCATGAAACCGTACTGGTAATTTGAGGAGGATCAAAGCTGATGATATTAGACCATGAGAAAACGCTGAACAGCTGTGGGTTAAAACAATATAGAGAATACGTTACTCACCATCATATTTAACATTCTGGTAATGGGTGGAGCTTAGTGGCCCCTTTGCTGCTGCTTCTTCCTCTTGCTCCCATTTCTTACGTAACATCTCACGATACATGTCATTAGACATCAGGTCTGGTAGATCATCTTTCTTCTTCTCTTCATTTCTCTTCTCTTCCTCACTAAATATATAATCAAAGAAATAAAGCACATACAGTTATATTTTTTTCATAAATGCATTTCTCCCTCCTCTTCTTCCCATTTTTTTCAACACTTTTCTTTTCTTGTTCACTAGAGATATTAGTATTTAATGAATTCTGGCAGGCTAGCTCCCTGAATATTGATGTAAAATAGTCATTTCGTATATTTGCATGAGATAGACGAGTGAGAAGGAAATACATAACGAATGAAGGAAGAGAATATACGACAACAGAAATATAGACTCAATCACATAAATGTAATAATTTTTTTTACAAATAAATTCACTTTTTCTGCCTCCAACATCAATAGATAGCGTCAGGTACGGCAGATGGGTGCGAATAACAATTTTTTGTCAAATTCTAAACTTTTTAGTTTTGGAAATTCACAATAACTTTTTCCAGTATTATTAAATATATTAATGCACCATATAACCAAAGGAGTAGCAACATTTTTTTAATGAATATTTCAACATACATTTTATTCTTTGACATTTTTTAAAATTACATAATCCATTTTCAATCTCTTTCCAGCAGCGTAACTCCTAAATTTCCTTCTATTAAATACCAAACATAGATGTAAATCCTTGCAGATGGTTTATGATGACCATCATCCAACACTTGCTCAGGGCTTTATTTAAGCAAAGTTTTCAGGATTGCGATTCTGTTTTAAATTATTTTCCAGGTTAGGCTCGCGACTGCATTTTAGGTCTAGGTTAATGTTAGGGTTAGTTATAGAGTAGAGTCAAGGGCTGAAGTTGGGAATTTTACTAGGGTATTAAAGACATTGAGCAACGACAACGGAACTTACGTCATACGATCACATCAGAAACATAGTTTTTACTTACTCGTAGACTTGAGGATTGAGTTTCTTGTCCATGGAGATAAGATTAGGAAGGTCCTTTCTCATGCACCGTCTTGACCGACCCAGAGTATCTGTGTAGTCCACCCTGGGGGAAGAGAAACAAAAGATTAAATGCAAAACTCTGAATCTCGATATCAGTGGCTCCCCCTTTTTCCATAGCCAAATCCCTGCTATTTAATACAGACAACTGCCCTCCCCTTCTCCCCATCTCTGCAAAGTTTTTGTGCCCTTTTCCAGCTAAATTTGAGAACCTTTCTAATTAATAGTTTTTGAGATACGATTATGCCCCTAATTAATGTGACGACCATTTATTTCTTTCTTCTTTTTTTCCCCTTGTCAGAGAATGTAAAACATAGTAGATGTCTTAGGGTAGTTTTTCTAATGGACAGAGTTGTCCTAAGGAGGTAAATATCCTAGGAAGAAGTTGTCCTACGAGGTAGTTAAGTGTGGGGGGATGGTAGTCCACAGTGTACAACAGGTGATAACAGATTTAAAAAGAAGATTTCTTACCATTCTTCATCTGGATTTGCAGGAGGTGGAATATCCTCTTCATTTTCAAGTTCTTCAACTCTGTGCTTGAACGCTTCCCTTTGATCTAAGGCCTTCTTCTCAAAGTCCACTAGAAATCTCTCGTCTGAGTCATTGTCTGCTTGGTATAGTGATAAAGAGAAAGAGATGGATGAGGGGGAAAAATTAGGAAAACATAAATAGAAAAATGATATGAGAGCAGATGGAGATAGATAGAGGGGGGAAAAAGAGAGGGGGGCAGAGGAGAAACAGATAAAGAGATAATCTGAGAGGGGGGAAAACATATCATAGCGGAAACATTCCGCAAGAGAGGAAAAAATAATTAAAATAAGAGAGGGAGACAGCTCAGGGAAAAATGTATTATAGAAGTCAGAAAGAGAGACAGAAAAGAGCACATACAAAAAATGCATAGAGAGAGACAAGGAAAGAAGGCATCAACATTACAAAGACTTAAATAAAGAAACAACATCTTTATTTCTGTCCAAAGAGAGCACCTAAATGTGATATTCAATACACATGTAAATATGTGCTTAATTACTAAAATACATTTACTTTATAATAATAATAATACATGCTATTTCTAAAGCGCCATTATCCATTTTAGTTAAATGCTCAAGGCGCTTCAGAGCAATGAATTGAAAAGAAGTTGACGAGACAAAAAGTGAGATGTCTGTGTTCAATAAGCACCATTGAATAAATATGTCTTTATAAATATGTCTTTATAAACTGCATTTTCATTAAAATCAAATATAATTAGCATGACAATGTGGTTTCACTGTAAATAATTAGACTTTGAATTAAGTTCAAGTTAAAGAACTTATCCATGACATACCTGGGATGTAGCCTTCCTTTGTCATCTTCTCATAAAACTTGGCCTTGGATTCCAACTTATTCCTATGTATAAAAATGAGTGAAAAGGGTGTGACCTTCCTGTGACCTTCATAGCAATCAGATCACATTGCTGTGATCGGATTCATACTGTCATTTAAAATATGGGAAGTACATGTATATTCAAATGTTAAGTGTATCCCACTTTATTAACAATGACTGTCTTTTTTTCTTCCATACAGCACATTTCCAAACACAAAGCGCTTAATATTGTGTTATTACCCCTATTAAAACCTTTACAATAAATTGAAGGATATATACCTTCTTTCCATGGCAAGCAATTTTTAAAGCATTTGAAACCCAATAACTCAAACTCATCAACTGGTAGGTAAAAAACATGGAATAAAAGCAGTTCCAATATATGTTAGTGTAGTTGGCTTTCACTTTCGGCAAAATATACAATATACATTTTCATGTAGGCAGCAGCAAGTAATCTTTGCAAACAAATTCTTTCAGATTTCTTTCAAATTCATTCAGTTAGGTACTGCAACACTACAACCCCTATCACAATTACTACTTGCCTCTTACATGTATTTTCTTTCCTTTTGTAAGGAGCCTGTAAGTATTTTACCTTGCATTATCAAGTTCATCTCTCTCATCAGCAAGCTGCTCTAGATCCTTCTCAGCTCTTCCTGCAACTCCAGAATTCTTCTTGCTCCAGATGGAGGGCTTCTGATTTTGAAAAAAATATTGAAAATGAATAATATCCAAAACAGTGTACAATTATTCAAATAAAATGCTAGAGACATACAACTGGGGAAAAAAAGAATTATGATAGGAACCAGAAAGTTTAACATATCTTTTTTTTTTTTTAATCTATTTGAAAACAAATATGAGATTTACACAGGAAATTCTGAATTTATATCAATTTCATGTTTTAAACGAATATATCTCAACACTAGTCCATGATCTACTTTAATAGTCTATCTCTTTATAATTTGGAAAGGCCTACATATTTTGGGTTCACCTTTTTTCTCTTTAGGTGTTTTTTTAATTTAAAAAACAAAGCGGAAAATAACCGAAACAAATGTTTCTTGACAGAGCAATTGTGAAACAAAAAATTGAAGAAAAAAAAAGAGCATCAAAATCAATTCTTGAAAAATCCTTCAATATGGAGAAAAATCCTTCAATATGGAGGAAAAACAAAACAATAATTTCTGTAGTCTAGTTAACAAAATTTAAAACCTCCATTTCCGAAAATTAATCAGTAATTAAGCAATACTATGTAGTTTCTTCTTCTTGAGTCTTGATAAATTGCCTAGAACCAAAAAAAGAGGAATATCTTTTCTGAAATTTCTGAACATAAATATTGTGTCTGAAACATAAACATGATAATGTACGACAGAAACCCATCTTTTTCAAATGACATATTTTACCTTCAGTTCTCCAGGTCTGTTTCTATTTGATGAAGTGCTGCCACCAGGTTGAAGACGATCTCTTTTTAATTGTTCCTGCTTCTTGAAAAGCTCAGCCTTCAAGCCAACCAACTAAATGTAAACAAAATGAGAGATTATGAAATCATTTCCACTGCATGTAAGGTAAACCATATCAACCGACCACTCACACTTATGCGAGGTTATTGTAGATGTAAGCGACCGTCTTTAATTAAAGACTTTGAAATTCATTGTCACATTTTTAAATGAGCATTTTGAATTTGAATTTGTACTAAAGGTATGGGGGAAATAAGATAAACATTTAAAATACTTTCCTTTCAAATTCAGCTCTTAAAAATCTCACTCTTATCTCAAATGGCCATTAGGAAGAACTTTTGATATTTCCAGCAAAATCCAAAGTCAAAATCATGTCCAAAACTGAAGAAATCCCCGCCGATTTTTTTCGCAATCGCGTTGTTTTCATACCGCCGATGTCTTATTTTCTCTTAGACTAAAATCAGCCAATAAAATTGTGTCCACAAAGAAACTCGGGATCACTCAAGGCTACATTCCTGTAAAATAGTTGGTATTTTCTGTCGCATGTACTAAAGGTATGGGGGGAAAATAAGATAAATATTTTAAATACCTTGCATTCAAATTCAGCCCTTAAAAATCTCAATCCTACCTCAAACGGCCGTTAGGAACACTCACGGGTACATTTCTGTAAAATAGTTGGTATTTTCTGTCGCATGTACTAAAGGTATGGGGGGGAAAATAAGATAAATATTTTAAATACTTGCTTTCAAATTCAGCCCTTAAAAATCTCACTCCTACCTCAAATGGCCGTTAGGAAGAACTTTTGATATTTACAGCAAAATCCAAAGTCAAAATCTTGTCCAAAACCGGAGAAATCCCCGCGGATTTGTTTCGCGATCGCGTGTTGTTTACAAACTGCCGATGTCTTAGACTAAAATCGACCAATATAATTTTTGTCCACGAAGAAACTCGGGATCGCAAGGGCACATCGATCTTTACGATCGCGCACACAGAAAATCGGAACTTTTCCGTGTATGCCATAGGGACCGAATTTTTGAGGACAAAACTCTTTTGGGGAGATGTCAGCGCCCGCGGCGACCAGGAAATGTACACAATGACTCCGATAGCTCGTTTCGCGAGAATCAACAGTAAATTGCGGATTTCATTTTTGTAAATATCTTTTCCAACATTGGTGAGTTGAATTTATTGTATTTCTTGGATATTTTGTGGTCGGTTTTTGAAAATTAAATGCCGATTTTGAGTGAATGTTGGTGACTTTTGTGCAGTGGTGTTTTAAAAAGATGAGGTGTATGACTGCCTACATTATACACACGAAGTATAGGAATGTACCTATGACCGAGAAAATCAGGACTTTTCCGTGTACGCGTTAGGGACCAAATTTTTCACAATATTCTATTGGGGAGATGTCAGTGCCCGCGGCGACCAGAATTCCGAAATGTACACAATGACTCTGATACGGCGATAGCTCGTTTTGCGAGAATCGACATTAAATTACGGATTTCATTTTTTGGGGAATTATCTTTTTGAACATCGTCATCGGTGAGTTGAATTTATTTTTCGGTCGGTTTTTGTAAATTAAATGCCGATTTTGAGTGAATGTTTGTGACTTTTGTGCAGTGGTGTTTTAAAAAGTTGAGGTGTATGACTGCCTACATTATACACACGAAGTATAGGAATGTAGCTATGAGTGGTTGAAACTTAAACTAAGGATTAATCAGTTCAGCAGACACTGCACAGAAACCAAGGCATGGGGCCATGAATAAAAACGGTTAACAACATAGACGTTCTTATCCTTACGTTTTCTTTCTACAACATAACAAAAATAAGGATAGTGTGAATAATAAAAGCCAATATTCTTACTGATGAGGCATTGACGTTAATCTTAGATGATTTATTCATGGCTGATCCATCAAAGTGGAGAAAATCTACAAACTTCGCAGGCCAAATTCGCTGAAAATCAGGATGGTATCCTCAAAGATAGTTAGTATCTTTGAAAAACGAAATGTGGTTTTGTCTTTAGGAGGGAGGGGACTCAGGGAGAAAGAGAGGGAATTAATAAGAGTGAAATAAGGAGGTCGGAGGGAAGGGAGAGAGAGACAGACAGAGAGAGAGACAGAGAGGGCCTAGGGCTGGGGAGCAGGGAAAAGATGGAGGGAGACAATTCTAACCAAAAAAAAAAGAATCATTATCTAGCTTATCTTTACAACTCTATAACGTTGGGTTATCATTTTACGTTTTACGAGAATTTAGATTAAAATTGCTACTAAGATACGAGGCCTACAATCATTAACGCCAAACAATTTCATCAACTTTTCAATTAAGCCTAATATGACAATTTGATTGAATAAGTTGTAAGAAGAAGAAGAAGAAGAAGAAGAAGAAGAAGAAGAAGAAGAAGAAGAAGAAGAAGAAGAAGAAGAAGAAGAAGAAGAAGAAGAAGAAGAAGAAGAAGAAGAAGAAGAAGAAGAAGAAGAAGAAGAAGAAGAAGAAGAAGGAGAAGAAGAAGAGGAGGAGGAGGAAGGGGAGAAGGAGGAGGAGGAGAAGAAGAGGAGGAGGAGGAAGGGGAGAAGGAGGAGGAGGAGATGGATCGAGGAGTGGATGTGTCTTCAATTAAATCTTTCTATTTTTTCTGTTATGATTTGCCAAACAATTTCATCAACTTTTCAATTAAGCATAATATGACAATTTGATTGAATAAGTTGTAGAAGAAGAAGAAGAAGAAGAAGATGAGGAGGAGGAGGAGGAAGGGGAGAAGGAGGAGGAGGAGAGGAGGAGGAGGAGGAGATGGATCGAGGAGTGGATGTCAGTCTTCAATTAAATCTTTCTATTTTTTCTGTTATGATTTGTTTTTTTATTCTCACCATAATCTGCAAGGAATCGACGGCGTCATCGTAACAAAAATGGAGACATCTGGAAAGGAAATCGGGCTTTATAATCCAGAAAACATATTCTGGGCAATCTTTGCATTTATGTGGATCGTCTACTTGTGGGAAACGTACCTTTCTCATCGCCAGGTAATAATTTTTTTAGCCATATAAACATAATGTGTCAATGCGTGTCCCATGTGTTGGATTTCCTGTTGTGTATGCAGTTATGGTTATTGCAGATTTGAAAATCACATGCCATGCGTGCCTTTTTTTTTTTGGCTTTTTTTTTGGCTTTTTGGCGGTGACCATGTAAAATTTTATTTAATAGAAGTGAATTATAAAAGGGCAATGAAACTTTTGTAATAAGATGATTTGTGTGATTCTGTGAAAGTAGGAAAATAAGAGAAACATGATGCCTTGAATCATGATGGTGAAGTTTGAAAGAAATTATTTGGACAAACAATGTCAGACATTGTCTTTTCAATGACAATGACAATCACTTTTGTTATGAAAACAAAAGTAGACCTAGACGGTGAATCTTTGAAGTAAATGGTCAAAAGGGGTAATTTCTCATGAGGAATCTGCTTATCATATTTTCATTTTGCACCAAGGTAATCCCTTTGCCGCAAATGTAAACAAAGGAAATCGATCTCCCAAATCAGAGACCAAAATTACTTACAGAAGTCTCTGATAGCAGAGACAATCTCCCAAATGGGAGAGAGTCTCCGATCGGTCGTGCGCCACTACTGATAATGTTGATGAGCAAGTTGTGACTTGTGAATATTTGAAAAAATGAGATCACTAAACCGAAAATTGGCAATTTTGTCAGTCAATCGTGAGGTATTCATGGTCAACTCTCCCACTTGTTGTAAACTAAAATGTACTAAATTTTCTGTTTCTCCTAAGCACCTTTAAATAGGTTCTCCAAAAAGGAAAAAATATGTTTACATTTTAGGAATATTGTGTGTTAGAACAAGTGACACTGCCAATTCGGCCAATAAATTCCTTTATATTTAGTTATTACAACTATAAAAAATTCATAACTTTCATGTTATTGCTGGTTGTTGGATTTCATTCAAACTTTCACCTAACTGCTTCACTGATTTTTCTGCTTTTGGTCAGAGCAACTTTCCATTAAGGTTGGATTTCCCTCTAAAGTTCACGTACATAATTTCTCATCTTGCATTTTTCTTCTCCTGCAGCGGAACATCTACAGAAACACTAAAGAGGTACCATCCTCTCTCAAAGACGTCATTGATAATGAGACCTTTGAGAAGGCAAGGCTCTATGGACTGGATAAAAGTAGCTTTGGATTCTGGCATGGGATCTATGACCAGATTGAATCATCCGTAAGTCATGAAGAATGTTAGTCATGAAAATTGTTAGTCATGTAGATGTCGTCATTTGCAATGTTGAAGTTTTATTCATAACATTATATAACACTATGATTTGTAGAGCTATGATACCAAAAATTACAAACCTATTGCTGGATGTTTTCTATAATTCCTCACAAGCCTCTATCTGCAAGTTTAGAATTTAACTTGAAAAAAAATTCTCTCGTAATGATTTTCCAAATTTTATGTCAAGTAGACGTTATTACGACATCATGTTGTGAAAGGAGCATGCCCACATCTTCACACAAATGCATTTTAGATCTCAGAGCAATTCATGATTAACCTTCTTTAATAAGGCTTTCTCATGAAAAAGAATCTCTTATCTCTATAAAGCCTACATAGGCTATTATAATAGCTACTCTTATGTTAGTAAAATCATCATTAAAAAGTGTATGCTGAATAGATTTTATAGCAATAATTCATGCGAAAAATTTATTTCAATTTCATGCTTCATTCCTCCCAGGTCATCCTGGTTTTAGGTGGTATCCCATACCTGTGGATGGCTGCTGGCAAGATTACAGGTCACTTTGGCTATGGACCAGAATATGAGGTGAGTATCTCTACTGTGTCATAGATCATGGGTCATGGGTTCATAGGTCATCCTAGATTTAGGTCGTATCCCATACCTGTAGATGGCTGCTGGTAAGAGTACAGGTCACTTTGGCTATGGACCAGAATATGAGGTGAGTATCTCTACTGTGTCATACGTAAATCATGGGTCATGGTTCATAATGGGGGCAATGGGGGAAGGTTGAGTTCTGGGAAAGGTGAAAAATAATTTGTGAGCTTTTTCATTCCTTTTGTGTCAGTTTGGAAGAACATCGTAGTAGAAACTTAAAAGGACTGCTTTCCAAATGCCGTCATATTAAAAATACGACGATGAATTGCTGAATTTTTCGGGCCAAACATTTATGCCACATGTATGTGCAGTCCCATATACCCATTTCTGTGTGCAGTGCATGTGCTTTTCAGCGAGATTGGATCAATGTCTTATCATTTAGATGATTCCGAAACCTCAGAGTATACACCCATTTGTGTGTAGACATGATCAACCTTTCCCAATTGCTTTGAGACAGTCTCTTTCACAGAACTCAACTTTATTTGCCCATGGACCAAAATATAAGGTGACATTTGCCTCAGGTTTTCATTTTATGCCTCCTCCCACTAAACCTGAGGCAGGAATACTTTGTTAAAGATATCTAGGGTTAAGCTTTGGTTTTTTGATGTAGGTTTGGTTTAGGGGGGTTGGGGGGTCAGGTACAACAATGTATAGTGATGAGTGCATGGTTGGAGTCGGAAATTGATCGCAGCACAATTGTTGTTTGAGCATATGTCGTACTATCGCATTGGAGACACTGATAACAATGGAACTAGTTTGGTACTTTCAATGATTATTAATGCAACCATTACTGGTATCCTGGATTCTTGCCAGTGCATAATATCAAGTGTGGGGGAATAAAAACAATACTAAGGGCAAATTCTCTTTGATGAGGGTTAGGGTAATCAATGCATACTTTCAACCTGCAAAATTTCATTAGCCCCCCACCCCCCCGGATGCTTCAAGAAGATATTTCACTGAATTTGGACCAAGATTAAACAACTACCTGTTGAGAAGCCTGCTGTTATCCGTCTCTCTTTCATTGATTATCCTACTTTTCTCCCTCAGATCACCCAATCTCTGGTCTTCATGCTGCTTGCCTCTGTGTTTTCCACCATTGTTGGTCTACCCTGGGTACTCTACAGCACATTTGTAATTGAGGAGAGGCATGGCTTCAACAAACAGGTAACAGCATTAAGTCTAGAGAGGCATTTTTGTTTTAATTTTTATTGTCTAAATAAATTGGCCTTTCTTCTTCAAATTGGCAACTTTTATATATACTTTATATAGATGGTACATTATTTTAAGAGTCTTGCATTTGAAAATTAAAAATATTGGTGAAATTCCATTTTAAAAATTAAGACATTTGCCTTTTGGGGGGAGGGGGATGAAATCATGAGAATAATGATTTGAATATGACAGTGTGTTGCCAATTTCAAAAACTATTTAATAGACAATTAAAAGTCTATTTTGTAATACATGCACAGCACCTTCTGCAAACAACATTTGATAATGCCACAAAGCAATAAGAAAAAAATGCCGTTTGAGGGATGTAATTTGTGAAAAATACTAATGAATCAATTCATGCAAGGGCACTGAAGTTTCAGAAGTCTATGGATTTCACTTGATACCTGGGGTTTGGCACATTTTCCAAAGATTTTAGTAACTCCTAGTATAATGAAAACTCTCGTGTAACTCCCCTCTGATCTAATTCTCTTTTCAGACCCTGGGATTTTTCTTCAAAGATCAGGTGAAGAAGTTCATAGTGATGCAGGTAATATCCATTCCCATCCTAGCTGGTCTACTCTACATCCTCAAGATGGGTGGACAGTACTTCTTTGTCTATGCCTGGGTCTTTACACTTGTCATCTCGTTGGTAAGAGAATGGCACACTCTTTGTCTCTTTGATTCTTTTTTGTGCTTATTTTGCTCTTCCTGTTATTATTTTTTCTTGCTTATCACTAAATAACTGTCTCAATTTTCTCTTTGTGTTTTCCATCTTTTACCCCAGTGTCTGTTTCTCATTTTTGTCTCTTTCCATGTCTAATATTCTTATATTCCTAATTGACTTTCCTCTACCTGCATCCACCATTCTTTGTCTCTTTCACCCCCCCCCCCCCCACCCTCTCTCTCTCTCTGTCTATCTTTATGTCTCTGTCTATGTCTCTCTCTCTCTCTCTCTCTCTCTTCATTCTTTATTAACTTGAATGTATTGACTGTAAAGGAGTTATTAGACAACTTAACCAACTGTTGCGAAATGGATTGCACAGCAAGGGTTAGAAATAAACCTGCCATAAGCTTGCTAAATTGTTGTTTTCCTTTTTCTTTAATTTTCAGTTCCTGATCACTGTGTATGCTGACTACATTGCCCCACTTTTTGACAAGTTTACACCCCTCCCTGAAGGAGACCTGAGAACGAAGATTGAAGATTTGGCAAAGAGCATCGATTTCCCACTTTACAAGCTCTACGTCGTTGAAGGTATAGATAAGATTTGGTATTCTAATACATTAAAACCTGTACAGAGAGACCACTCATGGGAGACACAGAAAGTGGTCTTTATAGGCTGGGGTGGTATTCTGAAAAATATATTATCTTTTATGTTAGTGAAACAATGATAATTGTCTTAACAAATAAAAATTAGGACAAGTTATTGGTTGATGTCTGCGCAAAGTTGGCTGCGTATGCGTATAGTTGAAAGAGACATCTGCGCAAGTATTAAAGTTCCTTTAACACATGTTTCAATGAGAAACAAAATATGAAGGGAAATCAAAAATACAGTCTTTATAAACAGGTAGTCTTTCTATACAGGTGGTCTCTAAAGCAGGTTTGACTGTCTGTACTTTGCATGAGCTCGATCATCTTGTTTAGGGTCTTGATGAGATTTTATATCTTGATACTGTAGGGAATATTTGTATTGTCCAAACCCTACAATGTTGATGTATTCATAAGATTTAATATTCTAATACGTAGGCACTGAGTGCTCTGATGAAGAGTATTGCATATCCCCTCTACTAGATGAGATTTGAGTATTTTAACATGTACTGGGGACTCATCGATAAGATGAAAGTGAAGTAGATACAAACACCTGAAAAGCGTTCACTCGGTGAATTTGTGTCTCAGGAGGACTGTTACAAAAGCAAAAGATCATTATTTTGCATACAATATTTTATTTTAGTACTGAACTTTTGGAGCCACCAAATTTAAAGCCACTGAGTCGCCAGTGTCCATGTGCACTGCATCATAATTCGCTGACACCAGATTTCGGTTGAATTGCCAATTTATATGTGTGAGGTCTCCCAGGCAGGCAGGCAGGCAGGCAGCGAAACCAGGGAGATAGGTCTGGCCATGGGTCTGTCCCACCATAAAATTACTGGAGCTGGGGAGATTTATCATGATGACATTTCCTTACATTGTAGTAGGAAGAGGGAACAAAGCATTATATAAGAACTGCCTGTCATTAAGAGTGAAGTCCACTCTCGGTGAATGACAACACCTGTTATAACGTAAACACCCGAAAGGTGTCAAATTCCCCCATGAGAATCTACGACTATTTGGCTTTAAACCCAGAAATAATAGGGGAGATATTTCTATCGTTTCCATCTCTTTTAGGATCCAAGCGTTCATCCCACAGCAATGCATATTTCTATGGATTCTTTAAGAACAAAAGGATTGTTCTCTTTGATACCCTCCTAGAAGACTACACACCTGTTAGTACAGACGAGGTAAGTTAGTTCTGAGATTTTAGCATGTTTTTAAAGTTAAAATGTATACAAGTTTCCTTTAACACATATTTCAATGAGAAACAAAATTTGAAGGGAAACCAAAAATACAGTCTTTACAGACAGGTAATCTTTCTATAGAGGTGGTCTCCAAAGCAGGTTCGACTGTTCTTACTTTGGACCAATCACCCCCCAAAAGTAATTTGTATCATTTGTAGAAGACAAAACATCGCCGAAAGAAAATTAATGAAAGCGATGAAACAGTGAAGGCATAAAGAGCATAAGGGCAAAGCAATTATTTCATATCAAGGCCTGCACAGAAACTTTCATTTAACGTATCTGTGGATTGACCTACATACTCCTAAGTTGCTTTTATCGTTATTTATAGTGGGGTTTTTTAAGCACCCTTTCTCTAAGGGTTGTACTCTATGGATTGTCAATATGAAATTCCCATATGGATAGTGATTTCCCTTTTCCAAAGTTCATAACTGTCTGTATCGTTTATCAGATTTTGTTAAGACTTACACCAATCTCTTTCTGTGAATTTTCTACTGTTCTTCAAAGTATACTGATTGGCCTTTAAGTTCTCTGACTTCTTACTTTTGTATGCTTTTTAATATGACGTAACTGTATTCTTCAAAGTATCATGATTGGCCGTTAATTTATTTGACTTCTTACTTTCCTATGCTTTTTAATATGATGTAACTGTATTCTTCAAAGTATACTGATTGGCCGTTAATTTATTTGACTTCTTACTTTTGTATGCTTTTTAATATGATGTAACTGTATTCTTCAAAGTATCATGATTGGCCGTTAATTTATTTGACTTCTTACTTTTGTATGCTTTTTAATATGATGTAACTGTATTCTTCAAAGTATACTGATTGGCCGTTAATTTAATTGACTTCTTACTTTCGTATGCTTTTTAATATGACGTAACTGTATTCTTCAAAGTATCATGATTGGCCGTTAATTTATTTGACTTCTTACTTTCCTATGCTTTTTAATATGATGTAACTGTATTCTTCAAAGTATACTGATTGGCCGTTAATTTATTTGACTTCTTACTTTCGTATGCTTTTTAATATGATGTAACTGTATTCTTCAAAGTATACTGATTGGCCGTTAATTTATTTGACTTCTTACTTTCGTATGCTTTTTAATATGATGTAACTGTATTCTTCAAAGTATACTGATTGGCCGTTAATTTATTTGACTTCTTACTTTCCTATGCTTTTTAATATGACGTAACTGTATTCTTCAAAGTATCATGATTGGCCTTTAATTTATTTGACTTCTTACTTTCGTATGCTTTTTAATATGATGTAACTGTATTCTTCAAAGTATACTGATTGGCCTTTAATTTCTCTGACTTCTTACTCTTGTATGCTTTTTAATATGACGTAACTATATTCTTCAAAGTATACTGATTGGCCTTTAATTTCTCTGACTTCTTACTTTTGTATGCTTTTTAATATGATGTGAATGATAGAAGAAAGCAGAAGAAGAGACAAAACCTGCCGATGCAGAGGGAGATGGAGAAGAGAAGAAGGAAGATGAAGAGAAGAAATCAGGAGAGGAGGGTGAGAAGAAGGAGGAGGAGGGAGAGAAGAAGAAGAAGAAGACTGGATGTAACACGGAGGAGGTCCTTGCCGTTCTAGCCCATGAGCTCGGCCATTGGAAGCTGGGACATAATCTCAAGAATCTTATTATTAGCCAAGTATGTTTTCCATCTCTTCTGTAATAGCATTTATAACAATTATAATAATAATTATAGTGGTGATAATGATTATTATTATGATCATGGTGATGATGATGATGAGGAGTATAGAAGTGATACTGTTACATGTAAATACATCAAGTGGTGGCAAAAAAAAATAGGGAGTGCAACAAAGATCCGTAAGTGTTCTCACTTTGCGTTAAAAGAATCAGGAATGTGTAGCACACTTTGCTTGTGTCATTTTATTTTGAAACTGCAGTTTGTTTGTTGTTGTTTTTTTTTGAGGTGATTTACTGCAACATGTATGAATGCAGCTTTCGCCAAGCAACATAGTTGATTATTTTACAAGTACTATCAATTTTTGCGCTACTGAGAATACTGACCTTCTTTCAGCAGAACAGCACTATCCTTTAAAATGTATCCTTTATCCCTAAAACAGGACTAGGCACTAACTTTTGTGTAAGATATTCATTTGAAGGATAATGTCAAATGCAAAGTGATCCTGTTTTGACTATTAGTAGGAGAAACCTTAGAAGTGGGAGATATATTTAACTTTGTAGTTTTGCTATCTGATATTGTTACATGTGCCTGCCTATATAACATGAAAGTTATTAATAATATCCCTTTTGGATTTCTTCTGTGATTTTTTTTTTTTAACCTATACAGGTAAATATATTTCTGTGTCTGTTCCTGTTTGCTCTGCTGATTGAGAGGACAGAATTCTTCAACGCCTTTGGTTTCTACCATACCTACCCCACCCTCATTGGGCTTCTCATCATATTCCAGTTTATCTTCTCCCCGTACAACGAGGTAGGATTTCAGTCATGCTGCGTCTTAATACAATATCGTCTGTTTGGAGCCAGAAGGGCTTTAACTCTGTGTGAAAGTATAGAGTTAACGCTGTTCTAGCTCCAAACAGACGATATAGTTCAGTTCTATGACACATGCTCTCAACGTTCTCGCCAGTGTAGAATACATGTGTCGCGTGCGACACTCGCAAGTTTCGGGAAACTCACTTGCGTCACACGCAAAATCCGAGCGACGTGTGAAAAAAAAAAAAATATGTTGTCACGCATCGGTACTAAGCATCGGTCATAAAAAGTTCTTATTCGGAATATATTTGCAGATTCTTGTCACTCGAGTTTAATAGACGGTATAGAACACCTTACTGAAAATAAGCTCGTACCTGTCCTTTATATGAAAACTCTTACTCGCACTCACTCAGTGCCACTGCGTTTGCGCCGCAGTAGTTTGATCGGTCGAAGCCCTGTTGCCGCGCCGGCTCTGCACTGAGACGCGTATATAGCAACACTGAATGTGTTGACGCCCTCTACGTTCGTTGGTATCACCATTCACCAAAGTTCCGAGCAAGCTAGCGATAGCAGCCACATACGGTACGGAGAAGTGCTAGCAGCCTCACGGACCAGTACAGTCGAGTCGCGATCGCGCTTTCAGATCAAACGTAAACAAACATGATTGTACTTTAAAAAAAAAAAAAACCCTCATTACATTCATCTCAGACGTCCGTGCTGTGATTGAAAATATGCTCCATACGGTAAGTCCTTACAAAACATGATGGAAAGGCGAAAATCTGACTTTTGAAAAAAGCACACATGGAAATCAAAACATCACGCGTAAAATTTGGCCGCCACCAAATCGGCTGGTTTCCGACACGCGCGAGAAAAATCCTGGCGAGAACGCTGCATGCTCTGGCTGGCGACTATTGTTCCACGGTCAGTATCCTACACTAACCAAATTTCTTACTTTGACCTCTGCCCCGTTTCATAAAACTTGTTATCAATAAACAAGTTGCACTAATTGTTATAAGCTGCTGAAATCCTCGCATCTGATAGTCTGAGAGCAAATTTGTCATAGAAATGTGGCAGTGGTCACTGATAACAAGTTTTATGAAAAGGGGCCCTGGACCAGACACTATACCTAACCCTAGTCCTAAACCTAAACCTAACCTAAACCTAATTGCAACCCTAATCCTAACCCTAAACCTAACCTAAACCTACTTGCAACCCTAACCCTAAGCCTAACCTAAACCTAATTGCAACCCTAATCCTAACCCTAAGCCTAACATAAACCTAATTGCAACCCTAATCCTAACCCTAAGCCTAACATAAACCTAATTGCAACCCTAATCCTAACCCTAAACCTAACCCTAAACCTAATCTAAACCTAATTGCAACCCTAAACCTAATTGCAACCCTAATCCCAACCCTAAACCTAACCTAACCCCAACTGCAACCTTAATCCTAACCCTAAACCTAACCTACACCTAATTGCAACCCTAATCCTAACCCTGTATCTTTGATAAAATCGAGCCCAGGGGTCATGGCAGATCATCCACCTTTCTGCTTCAGTTATTAAGGGTAGTGCCTGCCATTAGGCGACACTTATAAAGGATTTTCTAAAAATGTGTTCAAACTCTCACAACATGGTGCAGGTACCCGATGTAAAATTCTAATCAAGGACTACAGCAAAGAGATATGATTTTTGTAGCTCGAAGTTCTGAAAAATTTCAGCATGTCTCTGAGACACCTAAAACATATTCTGTATTTTCAGAACCTTAAGGTCTCAAGTATAATGATTAAATCATTAAAGTACAAAATGTTATTCTACATTTGTGAGAATCTTTATAACAGTTACAAAAGGAATTCAAACATGATTAGACCTGAAGCTGTGGAAACAGCTGAACCATGCTTACCTACATTGGTTCTTATAACTGATCTTCTTTGCTTCACATACAGGTCCTATCCTTCTGCATGACAGTGTTGACGAGGCGTTTTGAGTTCCAGGCCGATGCCTTCGCCAAGTCCCTCCACAAGGCTTCCTTCCTGCGTATGGCCCTGATCAAGCTTCATAAGGACAATCTTGGATTCCCTGTTGCTGACTGGCTCTTCTCTGCGGTACACTACTCCCATCCTCCACTCTTAGAAAGATTAGCTGCCCTTGGCAAGACTGATTAGGCTTTGGTAGTATTAGGATCAGGCTTCCTGGCAGAATATTGTTTAAACCGTATGTCCAAATTGAAAGAAATGTGGCTTTGCAGCATCCCAGGGAGGAATTGGAGAGGACCAAAGCAATTTGGCAGCTTGGGGAAGTATGCAGTGACATATTTATGAATCCAAATTGAGTGAAATATGGCCTTATGGCTTCGCCCGAGAGAGGTGTATGGGGAAGACCAAGTTAATTTTTGAGGTTGAAAGTGCGCATTGACATGTAACCTTGTTGGGAAGATTCACTTTTGGTTGTTGGTTTTTTTTAAGTCCCTCCACACTAAGTATAAGCATCAAGGATGTTATACACCGGCAAGAAGCTTGATGACGATATTGGACCAGTCCTTCCATTTCCTGTACCGAATTGCTTGTAGTTCCACCTAGGAAAGCAGTGTTGTTGTATCCCTCATTTATGCCCCTTTCATATCCTGCCCTCCTAGAGAGATAAAATGCCCTGCGCCTTGGTAGTCAAAGTCTATTGCACACCTTACAACACGACTGGACTGGAGTTTGAAAGATATTGAAATAGGATTCAATCTTTCATTTAAAAAATGTAAATTGCAGAGTGTTTTATTAAGAGAAAAAGCCTGCTTGGCTTTGAATCTTAGTGATATCATACCAGCTGAATGACTGGCCACGGACGGACGTGTAGCCAATTTGGTCTTTTCTTTGAATGGAAGGCTAGAAAGGCTCTGCAATTTGCTATTAATATTGATATATCCATCCAGGACCTCAGATGCAATTTACATAGTTGAAATTACATATCTAATTATTGCTTCAATTTATTTGAAAGTCCTGTCGTAATCAGGTTGTAAGGTATGCAGTGGCCTTATGGATATTGGACCATTCCTTCTATTTCCCTTCCTATATTGTCTGTAGCTTTTCAAGAAAAGTGGCTCTGCTGTACCACTCATTGAGTGACCATAAATCACCCATTGCCAACAGGATCTGGCTGGTTCCTGTATTTACCCAAGGAAAATAAGAAAAATTCATTAGTCAACATGTTAAAGAGAGAGTTGAGTTCTGGGAAAGATGAAAAATGATTTGTGGGCTTTCTCATTCATTTTATGTCGGTTTGAACGAACATCATATTAGAAATGTCCCCTGAAAAGGATTGCTCTTCAAATGCCCACATATATTGCAAAAAATAGCAGAACATTCATGCCACATGTGTGCAGTCCCATACACCCATTTTTGTGTTCAGTGCATGTGGTTTTTGGCGAGATTGGGTCAATTTCTTATCATTTTGATGATTCCAAATCCTCACAGTATATACCAATTCTTATGAAGACATGATCAACCTTTCCCAGTTGCTTTGAAACGGTTTCTTTGACAATGCAATCGCATGAAGTGGCCCCCGTTGCATAGATCTTACCATTAATGGTAACTCTGCCATCAATGTTAACTACCATGGTAAAATCACTCAACGGCCAATCAAAATCAAGGTGTCCATGAGAGTTACCACTGATGGCAAAGTTTACGTTAGTGGTAAGTTTTATGCAATGGGGCCCTGGGCTCTGTTGCATAAAACTTACCATTAATGGTAACTCTGCCATCAATGGTAACTACCATAGTAACATTGCTCAACAGCCAATCAAATTTAAGGTTTAATTGGAAGTTACCATTGATGGCAAAGTTACCATCAATGGTAAGTTTTATGCAACGGGGCCCAGAACTCAACGATATCATATTTTGAGGAATTATGTAGAAAGGAATACATAAAGAAAATCATGATTCAGTGGTATTCACAGAATCCAAATTTTCCCATAGACAAAATTGTTCAATAGTAATACTGTGGTCTGATGAGGTATATGTACATACTCTGTACTGTTATGATTTAGCTGAACAACCAATGTTTGGTGTACAATTTACAGGTACAATGGAACCTCGTTATAAAGAACACTGTTATAACAAATTCTCATTATAACAAGGTAATTATTTTCTAGACCCGATAATAACAAGGTTTTGATGTCAAGAGGTAATTTTTAATGGTACCAAGGAGTTTGTTATAACGAGGTCCCACTGTAATTATAACAAGGTAATTATTTTCCAGACCTGATATAACAAGGTTTCGATATAAAGAGGTAATTTTTAATGGTAATATTTCTTTACTGTAATCAGGACATTGGAGTAAGGAGAGAAATTCTGAACAGTGGTATATATTGACAGAAAAAGATAGACAAAATGGGTTTCTCTGGACTTTCTCAGGGTTAACATACAAAACTAATTTATTGCTCAAGGACGCTGTATCTTCTTTTCACAATTTGTCTACCATGTAGCATTGTAAATCAATGCCTAGTTTGGATAGCATGTTGAATTTATTGATCTGTATAGTTGTTATTAAATGTTGTTTTCTCAACACAGGTGGCTTTCTTTGCTACTGATACCCCTTGAAACCCCTTATGGTGTGTTAGATTGACAGAAATTGCCATTCACTTCACCCCAAGTGCTCTCTTAGATATGCAAAACAGTATACAATTTTTTTTATTTTTAAATGCTTCAATTCAATTATCAAGAAGAACTCTTGTTGGGGCAGTATACTTTCTTTGTAAGCTCAAAATAACTTGCGCGTCTGTGGCATTCTTGATTATTAATTGTTCCATGTTTCGATCATTCAAACCTGTGTATGAACAAGATAGCAGTCTTATCTTGGGATGCAGGTCCTTTTTATGATTGCAAAAATGTTTTTGAAACTTATGCTGTCAATAAATCTTTAATATGTAGCTTGTTAACAATCAGTGTATCATTATGTGTACGTACATGTATCATGAACAAGCATTGTATGCCATAATTCACTGAAGAGTTATCATGTATGTGACCTCCATAAACAAAAATATTAAAAAATGACAAATGACACTCCACAAATCTGAGTTAATTGCAAAATAAATTCATTCCATTTTGTCAATACTCACCTGGCGTACCAATATGTAATGAGGTGTTGATCAGGTACTGTAAATGCAGAAATATTCGCGGTACATTAATTTTCACGGATTTCGCGCTATTTTGCGCTATTTTCTGCAGGCGCGAATTCTAGAACTCGTGAAAATATTAGCCTGATTTCCTATGCGGGTTGAATTGCACGCTTCAGCACATTAATATGTGTGTCCAATTCATTTTTGAGCGTGTGTATGTGTAGTTGCGCATGTTGTATGCATTTGAATGGACTGCATGTGTGTAAATTAATAAATGGAGTGGGTATACATGCGAGCGTGTAATTGCGCAGCACGAATTTAAGAACCTGCAAATATGTTTTGGGGTCGCTCAGCACGAAAAATTTAATCGCGCGAAAATAACAGCGTTTACAGTATTGGAGATCGGAGATTGGATTGACAAAGAACAGGAACTGTCATAACCCATGACAGTGGGACATGAGACAAGGACAGTTTATAGGAGTGAGCAAAGCCCGGGAGCAAAGGGAAGTGGGTTTGGGGAACCAGGAAAACTAAACGTAGAAGGTGATTATTAACCCTTTCTAGACAGGAATTATTTAAGGGCTAAACTTGATCTCATTTTCTTCTTCAAATTGGCAACAATATTTTTCTATTCATGCTACATGTACATGGTTCTAATAAATTTTAATGTCTTTGAAAACAATATACATGGTTAGGAACTTCATCGAAAAGTTTTAAAAATTGCCAATTTTTGATGAAAAGCAATGGTTTTGAACCTCAATTTGTTGCCAATTTAAGGATTTTAAAGCTTATTCTCATCAAACACAATATGGTCATGCAACAAAAATGGACAGTGTGCAGAAATTTTTGCTCTTTCTACCAATGCATCTGGTATATTTGGTAGGGCTCTGAATCAAAAGTTGTTTAGCCAAACCACAAAATGTGGAGTGAAGTTTTAATGTCTTTGAAAACAATATACATGGTTAGGAACTTCATCGAAAAGTTGAAAAAATTGCCAATTTTGATGAAAAGCAATGGTTTTGAAACTCACAATTTGTTGCCAATTTGAGGATTTTAAAGCTTATTCTCATCAAACACAATATGGTCATGCAACAAAAATGGACAGTGTGCAGAAATTTTTGCTCTTTCTACCAATGCATCTGGTATATTTGGTAGGGCTCTGAATCAAAAGTTGTTTAGCCAAACCACAAAATGTGGAGTGAAGTTTTAATGTCTTTGAAAACAATATACATGGTTAGGAACTTCATCGAAAAGTTGAAAAAATTGCCAATTTTGATGAAAAGCAATGGTTTTGAAACTCACAATTTGTTGCCAATTTGAGGATTTTAAAGCTTATTCTCATCAAACGCAATATGATCATGCAACAAAAATGGACAGTGTGCAGAAATTTTTGCTCTTTCTACCAATGCATCTGGTATATTTTGTAGGGCTCTGAATCAAAAGTTGTTTAGCCAAACCACAAAATGTGGAGTGAAGTTGCAAAAGATAAAGAGAGTTATAAGAATAACTAGAGGAGCCCCCTGTGATGAAGAGAGGGACAAAGATGGCATGAAGAATTAGAAAAGGGAAGAGTGGTACAAGTTTGGAAAATGGGATGGAGATGAATGTGCAAGTGCAAGTGAATGGCATGGCAGTGAAGATGCGTGACATAGAAAGGAACCTACGACCAGTAGAAGAAAGACAGACAGCGTGGAAGATGATAACAAGATAGGGGAGAGGGGAGAGGGAGGAGGGTGCAGCTATCAATGTTGATCATCACACATGTTATACAAATGTAAACTGCTTTGAGAGGCACGGTTAAAACCATGGCCCTTGGTGAGCTCGCAACTGTGCTATGCCCCGAGACAACAGTCCAGGGGCATAGCACAGTTGCAAGATCACCGAGGGCCATGGTTTTAACCGTGACGCCACAAAGAAGCAGTCAACATTTACCCCATCCTTAGCTCAGAAATTCATTTCAAAGACAGATGAAATACGGTACCGTTACGTAATTCTCATCGATCGCTCTTTTGAAATTTTCTTTGGCGTACATGTATGGTGCCGGCCGCGCCCGCGTATCTAAATTGCCATAGCTATGTGCGCGCGTACAAAGACATAATTATGCATTGTACGCACGAGCAGAACTATGCCAGGTCAATAGTTTTCACCATACCGCCCGGCAGTCCGTAGTGAATTTCATGCCCACAAATTTGACCAATCAGAGGCCTAGAATCTAGACATGTGGTATATAAACACAACTAGAGTGAATAACTACCAGTAAAACTGACCTGAAATCTAAGAAAGTTGAATTTATTTGAGTCTCCAGAAATTCAGAGAAAACACTGAAGTAATGACATATTCAAGAGGATACAAAAGGCAATTTAGAATCGCTTGAAGAAGGTTGAAAAATAAGTTAAAACTTGAATTAGAACGAAGTACATGCATTGTACAGGCACACACTGGAAAATGCAAAGAAAGGCTTGTAATTATCAGCCTACACAAATACTGACATAAACTTGTAACTTGGCATATCCTGCCTAACAAACAAGACATTTTGCGGTCCACTCTTGACAAGCAGTAGGAGACAAGTGGGTATATTCAGCAATGTATGTATACTTCTTATACCTCGTTTCTGGTCGTATATGAATGATGAATTAGACAAAATGGTTTCTTTGTTTGTGCCTTATAAATGCTCATTTTACAGAGGGGATATACAATAGTCTTCTGCATTGTAACTTTCTACATGTACTACATACTAGAATTGAGAAAGTATGTTCACAAAATACATGAACTTTCAATTTCTAAGTTAGTTTTTTAGAATTCTGAAAAAATGTGACTGACCTGAATACACTGTGTATTGAAAGATACACAACAAAAAACAGAATACCGGTAGGCCTTCAAACATTAGTCTAGTAGCCTCTTGATAAATGCAACTCTTGTATCTGATCAAAAAGATACTTTTATCTACTAAGAAACCTGGAATTTCTTTAAAAATCAGGCTACAACAGGGTACTACATGATACTTTGATTCAGCTACCATGCAAATGAAACATCTTGATTACTGATTATTAGGGACCCAGTTCAGGTGACTGTAGTTCTATGATACCAAGAAATTTGGTCTTGTAAACCTTCAAACTAGTTTAACAATGGTCCATGGCAACAAACAATTTTGTCTTGTCAGTCTCAAAAAGTTCCTGACTTGTTCTCAGTAGGTACGAATAAAAGCTTTGGTTTTGTGAACCTTGGATTGTAGAGGTGTCGTAGTAGTGGTTTAATCACTTGACTGGGAATGCAATGGTCGTGGGTTCGAACCCGGCACGGCACTTACATGTATGTCCTTGAGCAAGGCAATTTATCTACATTGCTCCTCTCCACCCAGGTGTTAAATGGGTACCCTGTAGGATGCGAACGTCATTGTGGTTGGATTAGCATGTGCGCGCTTGGAAACGGGCGACTGGCTGGAATGCTCCCCAGAGGAGTGGAGAATGTGCGCTGTAATGTGCAGAATCGCAATTGAATCCAGTGACCGGGGTAATAATACTGTAATCGCTTTGGTCGGTTACATTGTAACTGGTATGGCGCTTTATAAGAAACAGCTATTATTATTATTATTAGATAGTGAACATAAGCATACTGTCTGAACCAACTTGAACTAACCTAATTGTAACATATACATGTACCTTCTTAAATTTTGCTAATAAATTCACAATAGTAGCACAGTAGCTAATGACACATGTCATGCACATGTACTCAAAAGGTCAAACTGGAATGTCTACAAAAAAAATACTAAGTGTAAATATTATCACCCTCTACTTGTAAGGACAAGCTTATATTACATCATTAAATTGTCCGATATTTTGGCACTACCTGTACATGTACAGCTTTAAAAATTCAGAGGTACGTGAATATACAATTTGGTACATAGTATACTACAAGCAGGTTTGCATTAATACAAATCAGCTAAAATATTTCATATTGATCAGTTATTGCAAATATCAAGAACAATCAAGATGTACATGTGTAACTTTGCCATTGTTGCATCTGAAGCATCTACAAGGAACACACTAGTTCTGGGCCCTGTTTCATAAAGCTTGTTTTCAAGAACAAGTTGCAATAACTGTTTTAAGCTACTGAAATCCTTGCATCTGATTGGCCGAGAGCAAATTTGTCACAGAAATGTGACAGTTGTTACTGATAACAAGATTTAGGAAACAGGGCCCTGATTTAAAAATAGATAGCTCTTAAGTGTTTTCTTGTGAACTCTGGTAATTGTTAACATGCAATGATGATCGGAAAAACAAAATGCAAGATTTTATCCAGTAATTCTATTTTTAAAAAAACAATGAAACTAAATTTTCCGACATCCCCAATCAAACATAAATAGCAACCTAATCAGGCATGCAATACTTCCTTATTTAATTCAATTCAAGAAAAACAAACGCGTGAAACAAGACAAAAGAAGCAAACACAATACCACAAAAATAAGTCTCATCAATAAGTTAATTGGTCTCTTTCATTGTATATAATGTATCCCAAAAAAACAAAACTTACATTCATATTCAAAACTACAAGGAAAATAAAATGATGGCCCAAAGTGCATGAATCAAAACAACAAAAACACTCTGAAATAAGTGCATAAAGAACCTCATTTTGTTAGAAAAGGCAACATTAAAGTGTATCAACCACCTGAAAAAATAATTTGTGTACTGCTAGAAAGTATAAAATCAACCTCAAAGAACTTTATCTGGCATTCTATAGGTCAACAGTTACGGAGTATGAAGGAAATAAAGGACGACATGAAGGTGCGCGTGCGGAATCGAATTTCGAGGTGGGTTCCGCACGAGCCCGTATCTTGGCGAGCGCCTACGGGTGCATCGAGTAGTCTACTCACGAGTCACTTTAATGCTTGTAGAGAGTGTAATCAAACTTGCAATATCTCTTTATAGAAGTAATATTGAAGACCATATTTTGAATATAGTATAACGACACGGAACCTCCAACATACAGAGCAAAATATTTTGTTGGTGATCGGTACCCTTTAAACATACACAGCTGGGGCGGTATTCTGAACTATGTTATCTTTTATGTTAAGGAAAACTATGTTAATTGTCATAACAAACTACAATTGCACGCAATAAACACTAATCACTGGTGCTTGCGCAGATGTCTCTGTTAACTTTACGCAAGCACAGTCATTTTGCGCAGTCATTATCCAATGACTTTTCCTGATTTTGATTTGTTATGACAATTAACATAGTTTTACTAACATAAAAGATAACATCATTTTCAGAATACGGCCCCAGGTATCTCGATTATCTTAAAGAACAAAACAAGTGGTATTAAAAAAAGATGCAATTCATCTGAAACACAGCTGTAAACAAGAGGTACAAAATATATTACCAGTAAACCTGATATCTGTTTAAACAAGATGTTCATTTGATGCTTGATAATTCAATTCATTTATAAATTACAGTACCCATGTTCATGGCTAAGATGGGCTTTTTTTCACTCTGATTCTTGACCAAAAGAAAGAAAAGGTTTTCCCCAATCTATACCTGCTCTACAAGTATACAGACCTGTTATCTATTATAATACCGAATATAGAATAAGAAAAATGAGAACATATTTGATGATGGGCTGTTCAATGAATGATGAGATGATTGACAGTGGACTATGCATTGCCTCCATTTGTTTGCTTCGCAAAGTACTTCAGTTTATCAGCCGGGTTGGGTATAATCTGAAAGAGATAAAAAAATAATGGATTAATTTTATGAATGTAGGTTCCTTATAACTTTTTTTGAATAACATGACATTTAAATCACTCTGACAAAGATGCAACTGAATTCTTACCAGTATTTAAGATTATGTACATACTTTACATATAGTATTAGGTCACGTTCAAGCGAAAAAGTAAGATTTTTTTTTTGGTAAAAGATGAGTAAGGTGAGCAAAATAAATCAAATACTTTTTTTAATATGAACAGAAAGGGAAAAAAAAGAATAAAAGACAAAAACAACATCTAGAAGAATACAAAGAAGATGAAGAAATACGAAAAGGTAGAAGAAGAAAAAAGAAGAGGCGAAGAAGGAGGAGGAGAAGGAGAAGGAGGAGGAGGAGGAGGAGGAGGAGGAGAAGGAGGAGAAGGAGGAGAATGAGGAGAATGAGGAGGAGGAGGAGGAGGAGAAGGAGGAGGAGAAGGAGGAGGAGGAGGAGGAGAAGGAGGAGGAGCAGGAGGAGGAGCAGGAGAAGGAGGAGGAAGAGGAGGAGGAGGAGGAGGGAGAGGGGGAGGAGAGGAGGGAGAGGGGGAGGAGGAGGAGGGAGAGGGGGAGGAGGAGGAGGGAGAGGGGGAGGAGGAGGAGGGAGAGGGGGGAGGAGGAGGAGGGAGAGGGGGAGGGGGAGGGGGAGGGGAGGGGGAGGGGGAGGGAGGGGGAGGGGGAGGGGAGGAGGAGGAGGGGAGAAGAAGAAGGAGGGGAGGAGGGGAGAAGGAGGGGAGAAGTGGGGGGAGAGGGAGGGGAGAAGTGGGGGGAGGGGGAGGGGGGAAAAGAATAACCTACTGTATCACTGCCTGGTCTCCATCCAGCTGGGCACACCTCTCCATGTTTATCTGTGTACTGGAATGCTTGCACCAATCTCAATGTTTCATCTACTGATCGGCCCACAGGGAGATCATTCATGGTGATCTGACGTAAAACACCCTTATCATCAATGATAAACAATCCTCTGTAAAAGAATCAAGAAAAACATTACATTTTATACATAATGTATTACTATTTAGTAAAATCACATTATTGATCACAAATCACTTTTAAAAGACCAAACATTTCTCAATCCAGACGATAATAATCTACATGAACACCTACATTACATCACTGATGTATTCTTCCAATAACAGGTGAGCATACATGAACTATGCCATATGTACATTTGGCATGTAGAGCTATTTTATTAACTAACCATCAGGCTATTAAAATAAATACATCTGTTGATTAATTAATGTATTACATGTGGGTAGGAGGCAATGATGCAATATCAAATATAGGTGTTTTTTTTAACAGTAACATATCCAGGAGGGTTAGTAAATGTTTACTCCAAAATATCAAATTTGTACTGTATTAAAACCTCTTTGCCTATGTGTGCATGTGTGAAAGGAGACATATAAAATAAGGAAATACAAAACAGGCAAATTTCTATTGTAACAGCACCACACAAAATAATCAATATACAAACACTTTTTTTAAATTCTTCTTTAAGAATGCTAATATAGATTTATGCACGATTCAACCATTATCATTTTTGCAGTGGAAACCCATGTGATGATAAAGAGCTCCGATATAACAAGATTCCTGATAAAACAAGGCAATGTTGCTGGTCCCAGGTCTTTATGATCTTTTGCTTTTTGACCCTGATATAAGGAGGTTCCTGATTATAACAAGGTAATTTTCATGGTCCCAAGGTCCTCGTTATAGCGAGTTTCCACTGTACTTGGAATAGCTACATAAGTCATGTGGTACTGCAAAATGGGATGAATAAGGACAAACTGAGTGAATAAGGACAAAAATTTGAATATTGTTTTGATATATAACTTATATACTCAGGAATGAAGCAGACCCTTGTCATTTCTTTTACTCGTGATCAATTAAACAACGAAAAGCAGGGGCTGATCAAGGATTTAGTATAAGGGGGGGGGCACACAAATGCAGGTTTGTCAACTTTTGGAAAAGGTAGACCCGTATGGGGGGGGGGGTTATGGGGTCCAGTTTCCCTCCATAATTCTCTGACAAGCAAAAAAAAAAAAAGTCTTCATTCTAAAAAGGGGGGGGGGGCGCAATCGAGAAAATGGCGGATCGTCTATATCGTCTATCGTCAAAATGTATACTTTTCTTCCAATAGGGGGGGGCACTTCCCCCCTGGATCCGCCAATGACAAAAAGGATCTGCATCATCTCTAGGAAGAGAAATTACGTCAAAACATTTATAATCAAATCTATTCTATTCACTCAAGTGTCCATATTTGCCCCCAAAGTCCCTATTCACAGCATTTTTCACTTTTTATGATACCAAAAGAATTTCTCACCTAAGAGTATGTCCTAAATCTTCCAGAAGAACTCCATAGTCTTTAGAGATTTGATGGGTGAGATCTGAGAGGATTGGCAGTTTGATAGGACCAAGACCCCCTTGTGTTCTTGGGGTGTTTATCCTGAAAATGATCCACACACAGAATGAAATAAGATTTAATGATGCCATGCCATAAGACTTGACCTTCTTGGTGTGTTAATCCTAAGAACACAATGATACACACAAAATAAAATAAGGCTTTCATGATGCTAAACCATATTTACCTTAACTTTAATCACAACCGTGCCCACAAGTTTACAAACTATTGTTTACCGCTAATCAGAAACTATGGCTCATACAGCCAAAGACAAATAGCGGTAAAAGGTCCCTTGCATATCGCAGGGCCAAGCTCTGGAATGAGCTTGATCATCCTTCCTCCACGCTAACATCAACTGAAGCTTTTAAACGCTACCTAAACAACAACCTCAATACACTAAACCCAAATTGAGTATAGATATTTTTTTCTCTCACCCACTTTTCTCTTTTTCTTAGGATTTTGTTTGCATTGTTTTTGTTATGTTCTTGTTTGACGCTTTACATTCACCACTTGTATAATTTCATATATGTATTTTTTGGGGGGGTTTACATGTAAATATAATCGTTACTTTGTTACTTTGTACATGATTCATATTTTTATGTTTGCTTGCTATGAGTATATTTGTTTGTTCATATGTTCTTTCTATTTGGGGGGCTTGGACCCCTTTGAAAAACAGCTATTAGCTGACAAGGGCAATCCAACCCATGAGTGGAGAATAAATAAATAAAAATTAAATCAAATCAGAAACTTTTGCATGCCAGAAACTTTTTTTTTATGAGTGGTCCAGATTTGTGCAGAGTTTAACTGTTACTAAAAGAATCACAACACAAAATTTCTGGAAACTACAAAATGTTTCTTGCTGTGAAAATGGTCATTGTTAACAATTCATTAAAATATTTAGCATGAATGTTGCAGGTACCAACATCAAAATTGAAATTGGGTGAGACCAGTTTTCAATCACGGCACGTATTTCCATTCTTCCTCTTGATATAGACAGTTTCATGATAATTGTCCAGTTCATTAACCCATCTTGAATTTTACAAAGTCAGAGTTTGGGTGATCTGAACTGCCTACGATACTAAAAGGGTAAAACAACTGGTAAAATAAGTTCTTTTTGTTATCAAATCTACTGCTGACCATACAGTAGTATAAATAAAAACTACTTTGCCAGACTTTTTACAGGCAATATATTCAAATTCAATAAAAGCTGGCTTAAGCTGCTATATACCCCCTACAACACTATATGTTACCATGACAACCAACACCATAATTTAAAAAGAGAAGATACTCACCAGGCAAGATGAGTGAATTGGGAGTCGACAGAGATGGCCACCACTTCAGTGTTGATGGCACGGAACTCATCAACACGGTCACTGAAGGCAATGATTTCAGTCGGGCAGACAAATGTACTGTAAGGATAACATCAATGTTAGCTCCCATCAATGACAACAATTAAGGCTATAATGTATTAAGACCAGAAACTTTTACCCACATTTAATGTTCACAAATTTCGTGAGTGGTTCAGACTCGCAAATGTTCCATGGCGCTAAATTGTTGAATTACAACTGACACAAAATTAATTTTTGCAATTCACGAAAGGGTCTTGCTGTAAAAATGGCTGTCGTTTAAAATTCGCAAAAGGTTCATGTCACAAATGTTTCTTGTTTTACATAATATCCTAATAAAAACAAAATATAATGGGTGAGGTCAGGGAAGTGCTATAGATTGAATTTATTCATCTTCCAGGGATGCCACTTAGAATTGATAAAAAAGTAGGAAAAATCATCTAGAATAGGCCCTTGTGTACAAAAAAAGTGTTTTTCTATGGCTAAAAATATGTTTAAAAAATAGAAATTCCTACTTTTGTCTGAAAATTGGCATCCCTGATCTTCACAAAAAACATAGCTAAGCTATAAACGTGGTAATAACGTTAGACCCCCAGGATCATCTTGATGTGACAGACATGTGCGCTACTAGATGCCACTATTATTATTATAACTATTACATGTATTACCATATTATTATTATTATTATTCCATCATGAAACTTTTAAAACAATCTATATATACCCACCTTTGAAATTTAAGAACAAATACATGCAATTCTTAGCTCCCAAACATATATTATGTCCAAAGATAAACATAAACATAAGCTATAAACGTGGTAATAACGTTAGACCGCCAGGATCATCTTGATGTGACAGACATGTGCGCTACTAGATGCCACTATTATTATTATAACTATTACATGTATTACCATATTATTATTATTATTATTCCATCATGAAACTTAACAATCTTTATGAACCCACCTTTGAACTTTAAGAAGAAATACATGCAATTCTTAGCTCCCAAACATATATTATGTCCGAAGATAAACATTTGATTTGGGTGGTTTATACTGTCTACAACACTGAAAGGGTTAAGTTTCTATATAAAGCCTATTCTTTTTGGATAAAGGACTGTTTGAAATATTTAATGGTACGTTTAAACTTACAAATCTAGGGGATAAAAGACTAGGACGAGGTATTTTCCTGCAAAGTCGGACAGCTTCATAGCTTTGAATTCTCCATCTACAACAGCGGTGCCTTCAAAGACTGGAGCTGGTTTAGAAACTAGAAAAAGATAAGAGAATAAAAAATTGTGTTTGGTGTGGAGTTAAAGCCCTCTTATGCACAAATTAGGTTTAAGCCTTAAAAATCAAGTTGTCATTTCTTTGAAGTATTATAGTTAAAGATAAGTGTTATCTTAAGTACAGACGTGAAGTGCATAAATTTTATACAAAACAAAAATAAGATACAAGTCTATGACCTAAATGTAGCTGAGCTACTTACACTGGATTTAGTTTTCCTACTTTTTAAATATTTCTGTCAAATTATAAAATTTAAAATGCTTCAAAGTATTGTAGTCTATATCATTAATATTACACCCATCATAAACTCTACAAGTCATCACTGTGAGATATTCTTAATTAGCATTCAATCAAAATTATAACTTTAAATTAAACTTTTTAAGTAATGGAAATGTTTGAATTCATCCATGCAATGCCAAGCATGGGTCAAGACATTTTAAGCAAGATATTATTGAAGGGGCACCAGCACTATGGGGGATGGGGGGAGCACTTGTCTTGCTCAATGCAGATGGATGAAATGTGACTAGTACATTATTAGGTGAAGGGTGTGTGTGCAGGAGGGGGTTATATTTTAACTGATATCATTTTTTTTCACATTATACTAGTACACTTCCCCCTTCTCACTCTCACTCTCTCTCTCTTTCACCATGTGATGCCATCCCCCCAACAGTTAGAACAGTTAGAACTGGCATTTTCACAAGGTCAAGACAAAAACAATACATAATTAGATCCCCCACCACATGTTATGCAGCCCCCCCCCCCCCCCCCTAAAAGACATCGAAGATGGGTGTACATACACATTGAATCTGATTCATGCAAGTCAATTGTAGATTCAATTTATTGCACTGACCATCCATTTTTTTTGGTATTTATTTTATACTAAACTCCAAAATGTATTAAATATATTACACACTCTCTCGAACACTAACGTTCTTACTGGTCAACAGTATCCCATTTCAACTGTTCAATCAAGGATCAGGACCTGGAACAGAACAGATTCGGACTCAGACTCCATCAGAGGAGTCAGAGACCTATTTTTTCTTTTTTGTACTCGAGTCCTAGACTTGCCCCACCTGTTCACCTCAATGTGTGGATTCCAGAAGTTCATCAAGCTCAACCTCAAAAAGTCAAACTCAAAAACTCAAAGTTGACAAAGACATTTTTCTGGCATGTCTGGCTTCAATTTTTCAATTTTTGTCTTAATAATATTATTAATATGTGGCTATATCTAGTAGAAGAACTACTCTGTCTTTAAACCATTATGTTATCTATCATCGAAATAAAGATACATGTTGTTAAATGATTTTCAGTCAGACAATAGTAGTAGAATAGAAAAATTACTAACAAGTTAAAGTCTAACAGAAAGAGGTGTCCGTCTGAGTTGCGAGCTGCTCATCAGCCATGATGGCATGGCTCCGCCTCAGCGACCGCGCACGGGTAGGCGCTGGGTCTGCAACCGACTTTTGAGTAGGACAGCTGGAAAAACTTACTTTGAACTTTACTCCAATGTACTGCATGTGCCGAGGAGCGAGGAGTCTCGCCAGGATAAACATGGCCTCCTGCAAAACTGTGGCAAGCCTCCTCGGCTGCTACAACTGCAGAAAGAGCTACAACCAAGCTCAAAATTCGAATCATCTTGGAGTTGGTCGTACAGCAAGCTTTGTACTTTGATTTTAGTAGATCGCGAATCGCATGACAACTAGGCACGTACGCGCGTATAGTGTGAACGCGGTGCTCACATTACACGTGTCGCGTTTTACCCATTAATCTCTATACGGCTTTAGCAGCTTGCTCTCTGAACTTATTGATCTCCATAATTATCTGATCTGACATACATGTACTGTATCTCCTTGCATGGCCGTCACCAGAGGGGTGGGGATGGTGCGAACGCACCCCCCTCCAGACCAATTTTGAAGGTCTGGCGAAAAAAAAATTTTGTCGCCACCCCCTCCCCCACTGAGCGAAGTTGGCGAGACAAAAAAAATAAAAAATACGGGTCAACCTTTTGACAAACCTTCATTTGTATGCCCCCTCTTAGTTGGTAAGTTTTGTCTTTTTTTTCCAAAAGGCACCCCCCTTGAAAAAAGCTGGTGACGGCACTGCCTTGATCATACTACAATCAAGTACAACATCATCTGATGCGGGATATAAGGGGTTAGCCTGAAATTCCCGGTCTCTTTGCAGGGGCGGATCCAGGATTTAATATAAGGGGGGAGGGGGCACACAAATGCAGGTTTGTCGACTTATGGAAAAGGTAGACCCGTATTTTTTCGGTCTTGCCAGCTTCTCGAAAAGTCGCTCAGTGTGGGGGGATTTGGAGGTCCAGTTTCCATAGTTCTCTGACAAGCAAAAAAATAAAAAAAGGTTTTCATTCTAAAAGGGGGAGACAATCGACCAAAGGGCGGATCATTTACGGTCAAAATACATACTTTTCTTCCAAAGGGGGGGGGGCACACAAATCGCTCAGTGGGGGGGGGGGGGGGGGGGGGGGGGGGGGGAGGGGGAAGGGGGTGTCAACAACAACAACAACAATCGCCAAACCTCCAAAATTCGCTCAGTGGAGGGGGAAGGGGGATTTGGGGATCCAGTTTCCATAATTCTCTGACAAGCAAAAAAAAGGGAAAAAGGGTTTTTATTCTAAAAGGGGGAGCACAATCGACCAAAGGGGGGATCCTTTATGGTCAAAATGCATACTTTTCTTCCAAATGGAGGGGGGGGGGCACGGGCCGGAAGTGCCCCCCTCCCCGGATCCACCACTGTCTTCGTCTAAGAATCTTCATTTAGGTTACTGCTTTGTGCGCTTGCGGGAGGAGATATGGAAGCTCAAATTGCTTATTCCATCAATATTTATCTATACCGGTACTTCTGTTAAATTTATCTGTAAAGTTGTGGTTATTTGTACTATCTTCAGGTAAGCTGTTCCAGTCATCGATGATTCTTCTGCTAAAAGACTTACTTCTTACGTCCAGTTTACTGAGTGACTCTGATATTTTCATAGAGTGTCCTCTAGTTGAGCTATTGACAGGTTGGGAGAAAAAGTGGTCTGGGGGATGTCGATTAGTCCATGGCCATGCATGATCTGGTGGACAGTGATCATTATCTCCTCTTCTCCTTCTGTAACATAGGGAATACAGATTGAGTTCCATATGGGAAGTCCTTTAGCTCTCTCTTCTTGGCATCCTCCTTGTATCTCCCATTCGAAAGGACACTCCCATATTCTGTTTTGCTAAGTACGGTAAATGTTCTCTTGACAACTCCAAGTAGCTGGTATCTATGCTGACAGCAGATGGCACATGCTGATGGAATTTTAACTACTTGTCCATGGTTACACCAAGGTCCTTTTCTGCAACTACTGGTTTCGCTTCTTGTCATTGCATGTGAAAGTCTACTTCCGGGTTTCTTTTTCCGATGTGTAATACTTAGCATTTATCTTGCTGACCAGCTCTGTAAGTTGTCTAGGTCCTATTGAAGATCACCGGTCTGCATTACGTTACTCACTGAATTATATAGCTTGGTATCATCAACAAACAATGCCACTTTGCTCTTATTCACAGCAGATAGAAGGTCATTAATGAAGACCAAGAAGAGGACAGGTCCGAGTACACTCCCTTGCGGTATTCCGCTTGTTACTGGTGGCCATGCACTGAGAGGATTCTCTGTTTACCTGAACACGTTGAACTCTTCCTGTCAGAAATGCCCGGATCCATTTGAGAAGTTGGCCTTCAATTCCATGCATGTCTAGGCCTAGTAACCTTTCATGAGGAACACTGTCAAATGCTTTCCCGAAGTCCAGATATAGAACATCAACTGATTCCATCATCGAGCATCTGTGTCCATTCCTCAAGCACGTACATGTACTTGTTCAATATGGGAGGCGGACCGGGGATGGGGGGGGGGGGGGGTGTCCTCTGGGTTATTGAATTTGCCAATTTTGCCGACAAAGGTTCGAGTATAGACAAAAGTAGACACCACTAACTTGCTGTTAGATAAAGAATCTAGGCTACTGTGCTCCCTCCCCCACTCATCCCCCTATAAAATGGAGACTGAGTCAGGCGCGGCAAATTTTCATATAGGGGAGAACGGATGAACTTAACTGGGACGAAGGAGAATTAGGACACCCATCAACTCAAAAACTAAGTAACATTTTATAAATTTGTATAAATCTTACGAAAGTTCGTAAACACGACGATGGTAACCACGATTTTGCACTATATAGGTTCAGTGGCGGGTTTAGGGAGGGGTGGTGCATCCATTAAATGCAGCCCATGCCAGGCCTTTTGTAAATCAGGTGGCATATTACACAACTCCAAATATATAATGTTTGCTGATGGCACAAATGTGTTTCTCTCACATAAAAATATCAATGTTCTCATTATCGACACTGAACTCAGAACTGCCAAAACATAATATGGGCTCGATCTCATATACTATCTTTAATCTTATAAGAAAACAAACTACATATATTTTAGAACTCATAATAAACTATTACAGCCTCATATATATCCTTGAAAATAGATGATAAAGTTTGATCGACGGCAAGACTAAATTTCTTGGAGTTTATATTATTAAAGAAGTTTTAAACTGGTCTGACCACATCAAGTATATTTCTAAAACCATTTCACGCATGCAGTGCTGAAGTTTTACCTCCCAATGAACATCATAATTGTCTAATATGGCGAATTCCAAATGTTTGAATGATTCGATTTTAAGATATCAACAACAAAAAAAGCTCTCTCTCTCTCTCTCTTTCTCTCCCTCTCTCTTCAGTCCCTATCCACATTTCTCCTTTCTCAATGTTGTTCTGCATCTATACCCCCTCTACCCCCCCCCCCCTTAGTTTTGCATTTAAATTGTATAGGGCTCACAGGCTCAAGCTTTGCTTATTTCTTGGAGCTCCAGCCTCCATGTTCTGTTGAAAATAAGTTTCTGTGATCATATACATGTAAACTGTATACTTGTACATCAGTTCAGAACTAGCCTGAATAAATAAAATGAAAATGAAATTAAAGTTGTTGGAGTACCCCCCCCCCCCCCCAAAAAAAAAAAAAATGTAATGTGATGACTTTTTTTTCTTTGCTTGTCTGAGCCGCCCCTGGGTTTAAATTTTCACTCTCTTTTTTATGCATTTATATTTATATTATTTTCAGCGTTCAGCGTTAATGTTTTACAAGTAACCATCACTCAGTAACTCTTGTGAACACTCTGGTAAGTCTGGTATGAATAAATGATTTGCAATAATGTTATCTTTTAATAATGAAAAATAATTTTGGGCGGAATTTTGCTGTTTTTTTCTTATTTGGGTGAACTGGGACACTTTGTCCCATTTCACCCTAGTTACATTTTCTCTATGTGAGCTTTAACTAGTCATAATCCATATAGGGCTAGTCAGGGGCGGATCCAGGATTTAGTAAAAGAGGGGGCACAAAAATGAAAGTTTGTCAAAGGTAGACCCGTATTTTTTTGGTCTCGCCAAACCTTCAAAATTCGCTCAGTAGGGGGTTATTGGGGTCCAGTTTGCCTCCATAATTCCCTGACAAGCAAAAAACCAAACTCTTCAGTCTAAAGGGGGGGGGGGGGGGGCACAATCGAGAAAATGGCGGATCATTTATGGTCAAAATGCATACTTCTCTTCCAAAGGGGGGGGGGCACGGGCCGGATGTGCCCCCTGCATGGATCCGCCAATGGGGCTAGTTATAAAGCTACATTAAAATAAGTTAAGTATACATACAAAATTATACTATAATCTCAAATCAGTCGATCATTCAGACTATATATAGTACAGTGTACTTTGAACAGACAACAAGTGTGTTATAACAAACGCAATATAAAATATTATTAAGCATGATCGCCATTTTGAAAAACAATGTTGAAACTTAGATTAAAACTGACAAAAATGTTCATTAGTTTAACCAATACTTTTACAACGGGTATGAAACTCATGGGCGGAGATCCAGGGGGTGTCCCCTCCCCCCCCCCCCGAAATTTCGAAATTTTGAAGACTGCATATATAATGGTAAGGCTAGAGTCGCGCGTACCCACCCCCGGCCATGACCCCCCAAAAATAAATCGCCGGCGCATGAGTATAGAGTAGTAATATATCGTTAGGTCAGTTTTACAATTAGCGACTGTAAAGTCTTCCTTCCTTTTTAAAACCAACTTTTTGTATAGAGTCTCCATTTTATACGGTATAATTATATAGGCATACGTATAGACTGTAACAATCTAAATTACAAAGTAAAAAGTCCCACATCATGATTCGTGGCCCACTTTGTTCTTCCTACGTATCGTGTGCCAGTTAGTGGAGTTGATGTAAAGCCCCCCCCCCCCCCCCCCCCCCCCCCCCCCCCCAGCGTATCGGAACTCAAAATTGTTGCTCAACTTGGTTCAAAACTTAATTATTTCTCTCTCAAAGGGGGAGGGGCGTCTTATTATATAATTACCGATGTTGCCCGAAAACGGTGAATTTATGGCTTTTGGGTACAATGAACTTAGGGCCTATACTGTATCCGTTTTCTCTGTAAATCAGTTTTAATTACTAATCCGTGAGAAAGCCTTAGACCCGTGATAGCAAAATTCATAAATCATTGAAAAAAAATAGTCCACATGATTGAAACCATGAGATCTAAATAGAGAAAACAATAAAATACATATTAGAAATGAAATGAAATGAACTTGAAAGATAGTCGACCGTGTTCATCATGACTAGAGGAATTCAACAAAAGAGGTATACATGTCTGTAGTTTATGAATAGTTTCCATATAGGCCTACTCAATTCATGAAAAATTTCATTTAAAAAAAGAATGGCAATCCGATGGGTATGGATGGTAGCTGTATGCAACTCGCCGCCAGCTGTTCAAATCCGAACCCATAGATTGTCCAACAACATCAAATCAAACGGTGGAGACTAGTATCACTGGATCACCAAACAAAATTGGGGGTGGGAGGCCCCCAGTGGGGGAAACACTGGTGCCCATGTGTATTTTGCTCATTTGCAAACTCTTTTCAACCCAAATGTATTTCTCTTATTTTTCCGCATGATTCGAATAAAAATTGTTCAGAATCCTAACAAGTCTAATGGGGTGTTGCAAGAAAATTGCAATCAATTGCAAATTGTAAAGCAAATTAGAACAACCATTCTAAAGTTCAGGGTCTGCCCATTCAAGAAGATGCGCTTGCAACAATGATTTTGATTGGTCAGTACTGATCAGTTGCAACTTGCAATCAATCGCAACTTTCTTGCAACACCCCATATAAGATTCGATTTTACAACAATTGTTTAATTACAACGACAAAAAAAATCCAAAAATCGTGCCTTTGACCCCGACGTGATTCGAACACGCAGCCTTCTGATCTGGAGTCAGACGCGCTACCGTTGCGCCACGGAGTCACGCTGTAGGATGAGGGAAATAAAAGAGTTATAAACTATAAGTAAAATATAGATCACAGTTCTTCGTTGTACCATTTGAAAAGACATTTCTAGAAAGTATAAAATTACGCATATTTTGTTCGAAAATTCTCAAAACTAATGATCGCTCATTATTTAGCATTTTTATTGAAAATAAGAAGACATTTTTATTTTTGCAAAGTGAATGTTCGATGACGTCAGAGTTGAAAGGTTGCCAATCGGTCTTTTTCGCAGCCATGTCGAGTTTTATGAAGGTAGTTAGACACCTAATCCTGTGAGAAAAATGATCCCTGTACAACAATTTTGGTTAAAGAAATGATTCAAAGTTTTATGAATAGAAATTGTGATAATCATGTATTGAAATCATGTTAATAGTTTTAATCTCAGTGTGTACTTATACGAAATAATAGCTTATAAACGTATGGTTGAGCTGACTTCGCTGCCATGAATAATACACGGGCGTCTATGGACTGACCAACGCAACGCATGGCACGGCTTGCATGCAGGAACGCAGGCAGGCTCTACAGTACAGCGCCATTGACAAATCGTGCGTGGATGACATGGCATTGCCATTACCAGTGCCAGTGCCGTACTGAGATGAGGACAGTCGAAGTATTTGGTGATGCCATGCGCTGCCACTGTTCAAGTGATAAATGAATGTCATGTGTTGACATTTTAAATTTTTGTTAAACTGAGTTTGGGAGACAATGTCATGAAAATTGGAATAATGAATGCCATTTCAATAAATGTGAAATGGGCATTTGTTGGGTTGTCAAACTCCTGGTTGTGCAGAGGTGGGGGGGTAGCCAGGATTGGCTATACGCCTTCTACATCACGAAGCCAGGCGTTCTTACCCAGCAATCTAATAGCGCACGGGTTAGCAGGACTGGAAAATGCCCTGAAATAACACTTTTCTGGAAACTCCCGCGACCGACAGGTCCTTCACCACAGCGTTTCCTCCTAGGAAAACGTTTAGAATTAGAATGTCTTTTTGATCGTACGTATTTTTACCAAAAAATCCAAAAAAGATCGTAAGAAATTTCCGAGAACTCACCAGTGTTTGTGTGTATCCATGCCTCCTCTTGTCATGCAGATATGGCATGACAATGGGGCCCCCTCTTTTACAAAATCCTGGATCCGCCCCTGCCCACCGCACACTATATACTTGGTGCCTCCCCCGCGGTGAGACTCCCATGTCCCATTATCATAATGATGGGCATTATTGTGAAATGGTACCTGGCATGAATGATCACAGATTTACAAAAAGTTTATTGCACATGTGTTTTAGGGTCAATACGCAGGTCGTTAAGCTACGTGTTCACATAAATAATATGCAATGCGATGCTTACAAATACTAAGCAACAAGAACAATAAGGTTTGCCAAAATTTCAAAATAAAAAAAAATGAAATAGATCCAACAGTCTTGTCACGTTATCATGAGATCTAGTTCAAGATTAGTTTAAAATTCACATCAGTCAAACACGAAATCAATATTTGCATTCATTTTTTTGCATGTTCATCACATGTTAAATTTGCCAGATAAATTTTTGCAAGGAAATTGATACCGACTTGAAAATATCCGTTGATGGCATTTGTCATCATTTTATAGCTATCATAACTGCAGTATTCTAGTTGTAGACTATATCTGAAATCAGCCTATCAGTGATGATATTATCTCACTGTTTCGAGTGAGGAACTATGAGAAAACTTTATTTTACATGCACTACCATCTGAGATGGGCTGACTTTCTAGTATTTATTAAAATGTTTGAGAAGGTGATAGCATTTGCTTGTGAAGTTGTGATGAGGGAAATAGAATTTGTTTTTAAATTTTTATTTGTTTTTTGGTTTTTTTCGCGAGGGTTACACAACCTCAAGTAGCTGTTATATACATGTATAAAGCTTGAAATCCACTGCATGACTTATGTGACACAAAACTGAAAAAAAGTCGGGATTAAGAGCTTGTTTATAGCATGTACTTGATTTACTCCACTCAAAAAATTTGGATGTTTTGCAGTGCTGTTTTTTTTCCTTCTAAATATCAACAAGATATCACATACCACCCTTTATCTTGAAGTTATCAGTAAAAATCTTAGTACATTTTTCTGGAGCTCCTTGATCATCACAGAGCTTTATCAGTGCATGCTCTCATTACTTTCACTGTAATTCAATGCATTTTGATTGTTTTTCTTCCAGGTGCTGGTGATTGATGGGAGAGGTCACTTACTTGGACGTTTGGCGTCCATTGTGGCCAAGAACCTCCTCCAGGGTAGGATATATTATTTCTTCTTTTCTTCCTTCTAAAGGAAGCAAAATAAGATATTATTCTGCTTTTATTTAACTCCAGGGGCCGTATTCTGAAAATGATGTTATCTTTTATGTTAGTAAAACGATGTTAATTGTCATAACAAATCAAAATCAGGACAAGTCATTGGTTAATGATTGCGCAAAGATGACTGTGCTCGCGTAAAGTTAACAGAGACATCTGCGCAAGCATCAGTGATTAGTGTTTATTGCGCGCAATTGCAGTTTGTTATGACAATTAACATACTTTTCCTTAACATAAAAGATAACATAGTTTACAGAATACCGCCCCAGGCTACTATTGGGGGGGGGGGGGGGTAGTAGTTTTACTTACACTAGTTTTGATAAATATCTTACCTTAAAGATCAATCTTGTAATTGCTGAACTTTAAAAAATCTTGTTGGATAACCATTTTTGAGATAAACTGGTTTGGAAGATATAAAAAATGTGTAGGTTGAGCCTCAGAGTCGGATCTCTGACTACTAAAGTGTTGTGTTTATATTGAACTATTATAAAGATAAGAGTATATTTTAGTTGTCTGTCTATGATGATAACATTCTCACTGTTTCGAGTGACAAGCTATGAGAATAAATCTTTCTTACATGCACTACCATCTGAGACAGGGTGATCTGTACTATTATGACATTTAATAAAAAGAAGATTTTTTTTGATGTTCAGACTTCAATAGATGTTTTCTCTTTCGCTTATCATTTTTATAGGTCAGAAGGTCGTCGTGGTACGATGTGAGCTCATCAACATCTCTGGCAGCTTCTACAGGAACAAGCGTAAGTAATCATGAATACCATGTTTAGTGTCTTGCATGGTTAATAGGCTCCTAGGTCACACTGAAGGGATGAAATATGGATTGTGCAACGCATGACTGGAGACAATCGCTCAGTGGTCAGTGTATTACACCATTCAAATTCTGACCTTTAACCCTTGACCCAACTCAACTTTAACTTAACCCAAAAATAACCCAAAACTTAGTAGTAGCTGTTTTCTTATCCCTTATCTTCTAATGAAATTCAGTTTGGAACAAATGTGTCTGGAACAAATGTGTCTGGAGCAAGTTTGGAATCGCAAAGATAGTTTTTCAAAGAAATTAATTTATCAAATATTCTGGCAGTCATCTGAAATCAGCCTATCAGTGATGATACCATCTCACTGTTTCGAGTGAAAAACTATGAGAAAACTTTCTTTACATGCACTACCATCTGAGATGGGCTGACTTTCAATTCGAATGAAGATGTTACAGAATCAAATAAGGTGGATGAAGTTTGTTTGCATTAGCAAGACATGGAATTTATTGATAATTTACGATCTATACAATTTACCTTGATAATAATTACAGGGCAATAGTAATTCTGTCTTTTGTTTCTTTTTAGTCAGTCGCAACTCTTGATAAAACTTTGTCAGGAATTCACCTGTTAACTATTCACTCGAAGCTGTTATGTTGTATTTATGTTCCACACAGTGAAGTACAAGCAGTTCATGCGCAAGCGCACCAACACCAAGCCCTCGCGTGGACCCTACCATCTCCGTAGCCCAAGCCGCATGTTCTGGAGAGTCATCAGGGGTAAGTTGTTTTTTTGGGGGGGGGGGGTTTATTGGTCAGTAAAAGAGGAATGGTTTGATAAGAACTAGTAGCTCATTCTAAAGATGTTGAATATAAATTTCTTAAACAAGTTTATTTGGGGTAAGAATTTTGCATTGCAAGCACAGGAAACTCCACAACATTCTTCATTTTATATGTGTTCATGCCATATTTATATGGAATTTACCTGTCCTGACTCATACATTATTCAGTTTGGTTATGGCAGGTCACACAGCAGATGTGAAATTCTTTCCGAATTGCATGTTAGAAATATATTGCAAAATTAACGACGATCAATTAGAGACTAAGTGAAACACCGTCATATGTCTTATAGGAGACAAATTATGCATGATAGTTTATTTGAAGCTTTGTACAGTTGGGTAACTACAGCATATTTCATTTTGTACAGGTTGAAGTGTCATTTATGATGAGTTTAATTCAGCGGATCGAAAATCATTTTCATGAGAACAAATCTGCAAGTTCTGATCCAGATGACACACGTATGAAGGTCCATTCAGACATGAGGCAGTTGATGAGATAAATATCAGCAAAGTGCAATTCACATTTCTTATAGCTCACAGATCTAATAGTGGGCTTAAATTGCTTTGCTTAGCTATGCATTTTTTTTAATCCAAGCAGATTCTCTTACTGTTCATTTGCTCCCAAAGTTTTGCAGCATCAATTCTTTGGGGTGATTGACTGCCTTGTGTCTGAAAGAGGCTTCATTTGTAATCATTCTGAAAGTGTCGGCACCAAGGTGGTGTTTGTTTGATTTCTGTTTGATGAAAGTGTTTTCTTGTCTCACTGCAGGAATGTTGCCACACAAGAGGTCACGTGGCAAGGATGCTTTGGAGAGGCTCAAGGTCTTTGAGGGCTGCCCTGCCCCCTATGACAGGGTGAGTTTGTAGCTTGATGATACAAGACCCATCTTGCATTAAGGATTGTTGGTATGGAATACCAACTTGAAAAGATTACAGACCTACTAACACCAGCCTTCTTATTGAGCTTTTTCTTTTGACTCCCAAGATGTGTTTCAGGCATGAGAATTTTCCAGTCAACTGATTTCATCTCAATTTTAAACTGCTATTTCTGAAAGAGAAATTGTCGCCAAATAAAAGGCTGATCATGCAAGGAATTTTTCAAAATACCTTAAATGTAATAAGTGCACCGGGCCCCTAGATACCCTTGGCTTTTTATTTTGTGTTTATCATTTCTCTGTCTCAATTTTCTTATCATAAACCTATTCTAACTATGCAGCGTAAAAGCATCTTGATGAAATATTTTATATGATAATTTGTTATATAAAAGCTTATGTGCATTGGTCAAACATGAAATCTGATAAGCCGAGGACAAGTCCTATTTCTTTTGCCAAGGTTAAGTTTGAGATATGTACTAGTAATATATAAACTGCTGCATTGCCTGTCAATGATGAATTATCATCCTACCTACATTGTTTGATTGAATAATGAGAATAGCCGTGATTCTGAGACAGGATTCATTAACCTTCATTTCATATATATACTGCTATAACTTGTTTGATGGTTAATATTGTTCATGTTGATATGTTACCTCATATAATGTATGAAATTTTATTGATTTGTGTTATCTGTCACCATTTATAGCTTTGTGTAGTTCATCATTTGATTCAGCCCCTACCATTCTTTGGTGGAGGACTTACATTTTCCATTGGTCTAATCAGCTCATACGTGAAAGTTTTAAATGGTCGTCCTTCCTTCTTTCCCTCTCTTTAACACTTGCAGAAGAAGAGGTTTGTTGTACCCGCTGCCCTGAGAGTGATGCGTCTCAAACCAAAGAGGAAGGTAAGTGACTTTGTCAGAGGGTTACACAGGGCTGCCAAGTCTCCCTGATTTCGCAGGAGACTCCCTGAAATCGGACACTTATTAACCAGTTTAAATGCCTTCTATCGATCAATCTTCCTGATTATGGAAAAATTATTGCCATTTGGTTGTATGCATTTAATAGACATCTCCCTGATTTCTAATAAAATTTCCCTAAATCTCCCTGATTGTTGAATTTCAATGTTGGCAGCTCTGGTTACAGAAAATGTATTCATTATTCGCCAAATGATCTAAGGCTCTACATGCGATTTTAAAATGAATACATATTTTGCCTACTAGTTCGCGCCTTAGATAAATCTGTTCAGTTGATGTAAAGATTACCAATTGCCTAAAAAGAAATTGTCTTAAAGTTCAGTAATTTTGTGTACATAGCTTTTGCATTTCAAATCGTCACTGCTATACAATGGATACGTGTTTATACCTCGCCCATAGAAGATGTGCTGAAGACGTTTGTGAAGTGGTCTGTTTGTGATGAATTTAATTCAGCGGATCGAACTAAACATGAGAACAAATCTGCAAGTTCTGAAACGGATCATTATCATAAGAATGGAAGTCGATGTAACCTTTGATGACGATGTAGGGAAGAATCCAAGTTTGTTGATTCTCTGAAGACGTCAAGGCTTCGACGGGAGCCCGGATAGCTCAGTTGGTAGAGCACTGGTCATGTAATCCAGGGTCCCGGGTTCGAATCCCTGTCGGGGCATTGTAATTTTCTCACATTTACTTTCTTTATGATATATTCAAGAAATGGGGATCTAACATTTGCTCTTGGCTTTATTTCTTCAAAGATATAGGGGGAGGGTTAGGGTTGGAATTGGGTTTTAGGTTAGGTTAAGGGTAGGGTGTAGTGTTTGGTCCAGGGTTGAAGTCAGGAATTTGATTAGTATAGGAAAATCGACTGCAAAGCAATGATTGCCGAGCATGTGTCGTACAACCTGAAATGAAAAACTGTGTGTCGCTAATTCGTGTAAATTCTTCCTAGGCAGATGTTGAAAAAATGTGATTATTTATTCTCAAATCTTCTTCCGAATGTTCCTTGAAATAGTTCTGCCAACTTGGCCGTCTGGCTCATGAGGTCGGCTGGAAGTACAAGAACATCATCGAGGCTCTGGAGGAGAAGAGGAAGGCACGTGCACATCTCCACTACCAGAAGGAACAGAGGAAAGCAGTAAGTCTTGCTGGCTCTATGTTCTGTATTTATATGACCAACACCTCGATATCTGTTTTGCTCATGAAAAATAACTACATGTATTCGTTTCATGATGAGAACACAACAACAAGGAAGAAGTAACTTGTTGGAAGTGGAAAAGATTTTATCAAATTGCCCATTAAAGATAAAGTTGAGTTCTGGTCATGCAATTACATTGTGAAAGAAACTCTCTCAGATCAGTTGGGAAAGGCTGATCATGTCTTTTGATGTCTATATAGTAGTTTTGTATATATTGTGAGGTTTTGGAATCACCAAAATAATTAAGAAACTGACACAGTCTTGCTGAAAAGCACATGTACAGCACACAGAAATGGGTACATCCGACTGCACACACAAGTGGCATGACTGTTCGGCCCGAACATTTCAGCTATTTCTCATATTTCGAATATGAGGGCTTTTGAAGAGCTATCCTTTTCAGGGGACATTTCTAATATGATTTTCTTCCAAAGTGACATTAAAAAATGAGAAAGATCACAAATTATATTTCACCTCTCCCAGGACTCAACCTTCTCTTTAACGCAAATTGTGATGGCTATTCTGTAAGCCTGCTGAAATGTCCTAGCTCAGGATTTGGACATTTTCCATGTCTGGGGTCACTTTTGAAAGACATTTTTCTCATTGGAGTTCCTCAGGGGTTGGTCAGACCTCACTGATAAACAACGATAACCAGATCATAAGTGTGTATGTTTGAGTATGCTCGAGTATGATAACCCATTCATTGACCACATTGTGTGGTTTGGCTCAATACCCTTTGATTCAGAGCCCTAAAAAATATACTAGATGCATGAGTAGAAAGAGCATAAATTTCTGCATACACTGTGTCCATTCTTGTTGCATGACCATATTGCCAGGAATTTTAAAAAGAAGAGTAAGCTTTAAAATCCTTAAATCGGCAACTTTGAGAGCCTTCAAAATCATTGTTTTTTAACAAAATTGGCAATTTTTTCAAATTTTTGACAAAATTCCTAACCATATATATTGTTTTCAAAGGCATCACACATTGTTAGAACCATGTAGCACTAGATTAATATTATTGTTCCCAATTTGAAGAATAAAATGTGATCAATTTAGCCCTTAAATAATTCCTGTCCTGAAAGGGTTAATAGTTTGGCAGCTGTAAGTTGTAAATTTTAGGAACAATCTCGTTGTTATCGCTGAGGTCTTGACCAGCCTTTTACATTTCTATATTTGCTGACTCATGCTGGAAGGATTCATTAGCGCCTCCTAAAAATGCGGAACAAAGATAAAGCCTCTTTCTCTTCTTTCTTAGTGGTACATTTATTGTCGTCACTCTGAACTTTGTTATGTTGACCAGCTTGCTAATGATGAGCTATCATCCTACCTACATTGTTTGAAACTGCAATGAGAATAGTTTGAATTCTGATGTAGGTTGGTCAAATTTGCTGTATTATGCAGACATTTGTAAAAACCTTGATTAGTAGCAGTCTGTGTGTGCTCCTTGAATGGTTATTTTCTGAAGGATGTAAAAAATGGATGTCATAATAGACATGCACTTTTCCTCAAAGGATGAATATTTGGATGCTGTGAGAAGTTTAACTGTCTACCCCCATAAAGGTATCGTCCATTCTGATTTATAATTTCCCCATACCTAATATTGGGACACTAGGAGATGCTTATTACAGTCTTGGGTAATTGCAAACGTAGGCTATTCAATAAACACAGTTTTGTCACTATTCTGTAGTGTTTGCCATATTTTGTTGAGGAATCTTACCGTTCTCTTTGTCTTCTTGTTAATCCTGTCAGGCCCTGCGAAGGAAAGCTGTGAAGAGTGTTGGAGAGAAGATCAAGCCCTACCAGGAGATCATTGAAGGATATGGCTTCCATTGAAACGCATTCGTCAATGGAGTGTGAAGAACATCGCCACACAAAGTGCATTCTGTAGTGAACAATAAAGTCACACACGCAAAAAAAAGGAAAAACAAACAAGTGCTTCCGTGTCTCTTTTTAGTTGTGATCGTTGTGTTTCTTGTGGGCTTCTTGTGTATTCTTTTAAGTGATACAGTGGAACCTCGTAATAACAAACTCCTTGGGACCAAGGAAATTACCTCTTTATACCGAAACCTTATTATATCAGGGCTAAAAAACAATAGAATACAAAGAAGTGGGATTAGCAAAACTACCTTGTTCTTTATAAGGTTCCACTGTATCAACATAAGCAAGTTTGTTGTTTAATTCTGCTTATCTACACAAATGTGGGGCTTCTTTTCTTTCATTAATCAACTCGATGCAGTTCTCTTTTATACCCGAGGTCTGCGGTTGTTGATTTTTGTAGCCAAGATCAGGCCCCTCCCTTAGCCAGGAGGAACAGAAAATAGCCTAGTCCTTCCAAGGTTTATTAATTGGCATGTAATGTACCAATATTGTACTCAACAACTTTATGAAAGTTCCAAGATAATGGAATTGCTATCCTACTATTTCATTTTGAGCATCAAAGAGTTTGAAAAGTTTAATTGGCTACAAGTTCTCCATTTGTTTACTTCACTCCAGCTTACAGGTTTGCCAAGTTTCTTTTTGATCCAAGAATTGTACGCCCACCCCCTCCCCCAACTTCTGTGGGAATGTCACCTGTTATTTACAAATTACTTGGATGTAATTTCAAATGATGAGATTGTTCTACATGCATTGTGTTGACATTGTTGAGCAAGTTCTTCAAGTAGACTAAATAAGATAACATTAAACATAGGATGTTTGTCAAATTGATTTATGGATGGTTCGTTAGACTTCAAGAATACATGTACACGTTAATGATAGATTGTCGTATTGATCGTTGAGTGGATGACTGATGAATGAATTGACTGGATTGTTAAATGCATGATAGATGGATTGTTGAATTGAATGACTTATTGATGAATAAATTGTTAGCTTGAGTGATTGATGGATAAATTGATAAATGAATTGCTATTAAAGACAAAATACTGTGGAACCTCGTTATAACAAACTACTTGTGGACCAAGGAAATTATCTGTTTATATCGAAACCTTGTTATAAACAATAGTATACAAAGAAGTGGGAGCGGAAAGATTACCGTCTTATAATGAGAGTTTGCTATAGCAGTGTTCTTTATAACAAGGTTCCACTGTAATTGAGACTGGTTGTGAGATTGCATTATTAGTGGATGTATCTGAAATGCATATATCTGAAATAACATGAGTTGTAGATAGTTACTAGGTATAAGTGGGATCCGGGTGGGGGGGGGGGGGGGGCAAGTGCCTCTGACAAAAATCTCTTTTTCCCCTCCGATTCTTTATTGTTGAATCATCAACTTGCTTTTCCTTTGTCCTACCTCTGAGGCAACTTTTCTCATTTAAATTTTTGAAGAGTCCTTTCTTTTACTAGTCAGAGATTGATTTGAGACATACATGTATTTTACGGGTTCTCTGACCTATGCTCCAGCGACAATTCCTCCGGGCATTATTTCTTCAAAGATGTAGGATTAGGTTTGCGTTTTAGGTTAGGTTTAGGGTTATGGTCAGGTCCCTGGGAGCCAGGGGTGCTGGGGGTGCTGTAGCTAAAAAGTAGTTAAAAAGAGACCCTAAAACGCTGAGGCCTTTTAAAAAAATTTTGCTTGTCAGAGATTTTTGGACTGAAAAAGAGACCCCAAAATGCTGAGGACCTTTTTTCTTTTCTTTTTTTTTTTCTTTTTGCTTGTCGAGAGATTTTGGGACTGAAAAAGAGACCCCAAAATGCTGAGGACCTTTTTTCTTTGCTCACAGCACCCCAGTAGCAAAATCGTTCCCAGGCCTGGTTATGGTTCAGTAAAGTGTAGACTTTGGTTAGTGTCAACAATGGAAGATAAACTAACTAAATTTTGAAGACAGAAAAAATTATATTTACTACCAGTACATGTAGTAGAGAATGGTAGGCTAATGATTAGGCGGAGGATAGCCCCAGGACGCTGCCGAAACACTACGCGTTCGGGCTGCCGCAGTAAGGCGAAGGCATATGTTTGGAGATACATGTATGCAGTCTAGTCGCATTCTTCTTCTTCTGTAAAAAGTGCATCTTTCATAGTTGAAGATCAACACACTGCAGAGTGGCGTGCATGCAGTCGTCATGGCACAAACAGACTTCAGGTGCAAATTATATTTACATGTGAACAGGGTGCCGTGCAGTAATATACATGTGAAGTGCTTCTAAAAAGTTTTTTGTTTACATGATTGCATGCTAGATGAGGGCATCCCTCAATGTTCTATTGAAGACATCAAGTGACGGGATGTTTGTTTTTTGCTGTTCTGAGAGGTGGAAGAGACCCTGGTCAGTTGATATCAATAATCATTCAGATTCACAATGCTCTGACTTTAATAAGGGAGCCGGAGATGAAAACATCCAAACAAAAAGCTCAAAGTTTGACTTTTGCACACGTCGCTTGCACTGGATTTTTATCCGCGCCGTGCGGGCATACGGCGTAGTATCGTGTGCTAGCTAGCTATGATCGTGTGCAAAAAAATAAAATAATACGAACGAAATATCACCAAGTCATTTTGAGTTAAGTTGATACGACGTCGTTGATCTCCTCTGACCTCTCATCGCACCAAAATTGCTCTTTTTCATCAGTTGAACTAATATAAGAAGATCATGTCGCTCAACGCAGTTTGTGTTCTCAGAGGTAATGGCGACGTGAAGGGAACTATCTCGTTCGTACAGCAGGTAAGCTTAAATCTTGTCCAAACATTGTCTGAGGACTGAGCTAGCTGAAGTCAAAGTCAAACTAACATCAAATCGCATTTTACTTTCTGAGTCGTCCCAGTTAAAAGAATTTTCCTTCAAAAAATATATGAAGAAAATATAGATTCGGTGGTATCTTGTAATATCTCGGTGGTATTTGGATGATTTTCCTCCTCACAATAGTCATAACCCGCTAAACAAGAGTGCTTAGTCATTGCATGCATGTAATGATGTAATCATGTGTGCCATGCTGTAATTCAGTCAGACAGTAGGCCTACGAATGTAGGAGGATGCATGCACTGCCTGGACCCTGGTTTGTTCTGTACTATGCATGCTATGGGAGTATGGCTATGCTGGGATTGATGTGGGCGGTGCCCTTTCAAGGTGTTGTGATTGGATTGACTTGATTTGTGGTATTGTATGGTTCATTATAAAAGATATATGTTCAACTCTGTCTTGAGGACAAATTTGTGTTGAGGGCATTTTTTTTTAAAGATCCAGGCTTGAAAAAGACTCCTTCATATTATAAATTAGTGAATGCACCTCCATGCCATGGCATTGGCATGGCATTGCTCTCAAAGTCAATAGTCCAAAGACCAAACCTCCAAATTTAATCAACGCAAAATTTGAAACCAAAATATTAGTTATTAATATTAGATGATTAGACCTCTACGTGGCTCAGGGCCCTAGATTTCTACAGAAGATTTATAGAGAATGTACTGTTTGCAGCATGCAGGTCTCGGTACACATGTTTAAAAAACCCTTTAGACGTATACTTTTTTTTTTCTTCCTGTATAGCCGTTTTTCATTCGTATGGCAAGGGGTCCTAATGCAACGAACCCTGCCAATATGTGCAATATGTGCCAAATTTCTGCTGCGACTAAGCAACATCTTCAAAATCAAGATTTGCATTCATTTATTACGTGTGTGTACATGGAGCTTTAAGTTTAGGCATTAGGACCCTTTCATTTTCTTGAACAAAATTTGACGTGGCCATTGATATTGACTTGAAAATGTTAGTTGTTGACAATTGTTCGCCCAAATTTTCTCAACGTTTCAACTGCAGAATAGGTAGAACCAAGGTAGAAAAAAGAAATTCGCATAAACCACTGAATTAAATGTTTTTTAGCCACTGAAAACAAAACAGCTTTAGGTCCCCAATCATATATATGCATTTACAGCCTATAACAAGTTGGCAATGAGGAAGTGATTTTGTTCTTCACCAACACTCTTTTGTATGCTTTTTCTGTTCAAATGAGGGATTAATTTTCTATGATGCATGCCTTTGTTAATGCCACAGCTATTTGGGAGCTTCGTAGAGCTACAATGTAAATTTATGCTCTAGGCCCCCGAATGGACAGGAATTTTTTTCCGTGTTTGTGAAGCTCATAGGGTGTGTGGACCTGCTGTTAGAAATGTATAAAGACATAATTGATTGAATTAGGAGAGCTCCTTGGAACGGTAATTCAAGTCTGTGTCACTGGTTCATGTGTGTTTAGCACAGGTTTTGTTTTGTAATTTTGAGTGCTTATATATATACAAAACAAAACAAAGCTGCTATATAATATATACAATGTATATATAATATATAAAATGAAAAGATTACAAGATTTCTTTTAAATTAAGACAGTTAACCTACATGTATATAATTTGTAAGTGTTGTGACCAAGGAGTGTGACTAATAGTACATGTAGATTATCAGTGTACATGTACATTTAGGTCAATGGTATTCGTGTAAATTGCATGATTTGTGTGTTGTACATGTTTTTTTTTATGCACATATTCTCTGAGCACCTAGTGACGAGCTATTCCATGAACATACTTTTTATAAATGAGCCTCAGTGCTTGGAATCCAGTTTGCATACATTATTTGTTGCTATGCCCGGCAAGCTTTCAGGTTGTCAAGAACAACCTTTGTTTGAAAGGTATGCATACAATTTGCATACAATTTGCAACATTACCGAAGTGGTCTATTGCCCAGTGGTGCAGTTCAGTTGGCATCGATACATATACAGTATTTACATTCCCTGTCTTCCAAATTTGGTTGCCCTAGGACATTCACGCATGAAAGATAAAGCTGAGTTCTAGTCATACACTAACATTGTGAAAGAAAATGTATGGAAGCAATAGACCGCTTCAGTAATGTATACAAATTTATGCACATATATTCTCTGAGCACGAAGCGACGAGATATTACATGAACCTGCTTTTTATAAATGAGCCTCAATGCTTGGTATCCAGTTTGCATACATTATTTGTAGCTATGTCCGGCAAGCTTTCAGGTTGTGAAGAACAACCTTTGTTTGAAAGGTATGCATAAAATTTGCATACATTACCAAAGTGGTCTATTGGGAAAGGTTGACTATGTAATACATAAGATTTGGTGTATGCTGTCACTGCTTGTGAGATTATGAAATCACCAAAATGATCTAAAATTGACTCAGTCTTACTGGAAATCACATGCACTGCACACACAAATGGGTATGATAATGGACTACACACACATGTGGCATTTGTTCCTCAAATGAATGAGTAAATGAAAGAAACTTATTACCAAAAATTGATCACAATATAGTATACAAAAAAATCTTTGGTAACCGGACAGCACTAGATAGCAAAACTGCTCGTAGGGTGTGGCGCCCTTGATACAAATACAAATGGATTACCGGTCCATTCCTTGTAAAAAGCTAATACTACATATTTGAAATATGACAAGAAACGGCTGAAATGTTTGGACCACAATCCTTTTCAGGGGACATTTCTTCTATGATAATCTACATACTGGCATAAAAAGATCGAGAAAGCCTGTCTGGTCACAAATTATTTGTCACTTCATTTTTCACCTTCACCAGGACTCTACCTGCTCTTTAAGTGACTGAGAGGTCCCATTGAATATGTAGGCATGCTGTTTTAGTAGGGGGGAGAAGGTACAGGTACCAATCTTACTGAACCGCAATACCAGCACTTAAGAGAAAATTCCTGGAGATTGTATTGGTAGTGCCCATGCCTGAGTGATAGTTCCCATGCCTGAGTGATAGTTCCCATGCCTGAGTGATAGTTACATGTACAGTGTACATGTAGTAGACTAAATTGGCGTATGACATCACATTGTCATATTGATCAAAGTTTCTCCTTTTCCACCTACCTCTATCCCATTACATGTACCAGAGTAAAAACACTTTTGTTGGCCTATAACCCCCCCCCCCACACCACCACCACCACCACCACCACCACCACCACCACCACCACCACCACCACCACCATCACCACCACCACCACCACCACCACCACCACCCCACCACCACCTCATACCACCCCATACCACCCCATACCACCCCATAGTGATATGGAACAAATGTCTAGTTACAACAGAGTTTCTTTCCATGAATTTTACCTTTTAAACTATTTTGTATTTGAAAAGTGTTATAGTGTGACCAATTTAGCATTTTGAGTGGGTTAACCTGTACGTACATGTACATAAAATTCATTCTTTAGCTCCTGAGATGCAGGCTTTAATTCAGAAATCCTTTCTATTCATCCCAGGGTGATTCAGTGACTGTGACAGGTGAAGTAGAAGGCCTTGCAGCTGGTCAGCATGGCTTCCACGTTCATCAGTTTGGAGACAACACCAATGGTAATTAATAAAAGTCATTCATGCTGTATTTGGGCAGGTCCAAGGTGTAGGTATTCCATACGTTATTAAGTGTTATGGAATTATAGTGTGGAATCGTAAACATGAATTGACCACATTTTACTGGATTGTTTTGTCTGTTACTTTACTCCCTTTTTATAAAATCCTGGATCTGCCCCTGGGTTTAGATATATACCGGTAGTCAGTAAGGTATGGGACACAAAAGAGCTTGGACTTGCACATTTATTCATGTTCATATTAAGCAAAAACACCTGCTGTACCTTTTCCTCACCTTTTTTTTCTTCCTTAGGAGCACATTGTACTGATCAGTAGTCGTCTTCAGTCATTTCACGATCTATGCTTCAACATTCACGAGTTAGGTTTGAATTTCAAGGAAAAATATTAACCAGTTTTTCTTTGTCAAAGAAATTAGACTCCGTATCGGTATTTTGGAGGTTGAAGCCGCCCATGGCACTGAAAGTGTTAAGGAATACAGGAATCATTAAAGTTGACTTTTATTTCCAAGTATTAGGTTTTTGAGGAACAGTACTTTTTGCATGATCTTTCAAATTTATCCAAACTGTTTTAAAGTGTTACCACCAATCAGATTCAAGTATATGACAAAGTGAGATTGATTCATAGTCCAAGGCTGCTTCATTTTCCACCCTCTTATTCACCCCCCTCCCCCCCCTCTTATTTTTCCCCTCATTATTTGATGTTTTTGTTGATATGAAGGGAAAAAATCTGATGAAATCTAGACATTGCGGTAAAAAAAGCAGTCGTATACTAGTGGGGGGCAAATGGGGGGCAAATGGGGGGCAAAAGAAAATGTTGGAGGGGCAAGGGCGGACAAAATTTTTCCACCCTTATTTTTTTTCACTCCGAAAATTATTGGGGGGGGGGGGCAACTGGGGGGCAAATGCCCCCCCCCCCATGCCCCCCCCCCCCCTTGGTGCCGCCACTGGTCATGTACCAAAACATTAATTTCCATTTTCTCTAAAGAAAATATTCAAACATGCACCTTAGATATAATCATTGCTCTTATGTTTTTACACAAAACCTGTATGATACAAATCTATTCCTTCATCAGAAACAAAGAAAACAAAATTTTAGGAAATTTTCTGTACTGAGCAAACGGGAGAAGAGCTTGCAAGATACGTCACAGAGTTGCCAATTTGTGTATGATGGATTACAACTTCAAAAATCATAACTTTCTTATTTCATATCGTATTTTGCTCAAACTTTAGCTGATCGGTTTCTTAAATTTTTTGCTTCTTTTAAAATCAACTTGTAATCAGGGTGAACTTTCCGTGTAAAAGAAGGGATCTGGACATGAAACTAGGCGCCTATTTTTCTTGGCCTCATTGTAATGTATGAAAAGATTTGTTTGAATTTTGATTGTTGACCAATGATTCTCTTGGAACACGCATTACTTACAGGTTGCGTGTCTGCTGGATCACACTTCAATCCCTTTGGCAAGACTCACGGAGCACCAGCAGATGAAGAGAGGTGAGTTGATTGGGATATAGAGAAATCATGGGGAGATGGTAGGAACAAGAAAAATGGTGTATGAGAATTACGTTGACAGATAATTTGAGTTCAGATATACATGTATTTTAAAAAGTAAGCTTTGAAGTTTAGAACAAAGACATAAAGCTCTTTGCCTTACTCTCGTCATAATCAAATAATATGAACGGGGAAAAAGAGGGAGGGGGGGGTCGTAACATGTACTTGATGCTGGGAGGGGGGCACATTTCTATTTTTTACATGTAGGTGTGCCAAATTGGGTTGTTGGGGGGGGGGGCATGTGTATCTCCCCCCCCCCCCCCCCCCCCATGATGAAAATGGGTTATGAACTTGTGGCCAGGTTAAGCATTGAGGCTGTTTTCATTATTTCCCAGTTTCTTAATTGAGATTGAAAGGTTGAGCCCTATGGCATATCCTGCTAATGATGATCAACATCTTACCTACATTGAATTACAATGAGAAAAAAAAAAATCTGAAGCAGGTTTGTGGTACTCTCGCCTTTTCAATCCAAAGATATTGTATTTGATTGTTGTGTCAGGGTCTAGTGGATATGTCACTGGACTGTGGATTGCATGGTTTATGGTTAGAGTCCCAGGCACTTAAAAGCTTTCAGTGCCATAGGGCAGCTTGGCTAAAGTCAGGGTTAAGAGCTGGTCACATTTGTCCGATACAGAACTATAACAATATTTTTCATTAAAGGTACACCCTAGGGCTGCCCTACTACTGTTAATATATACGAGCATACTCGCAAGTATTTACACTTTAATTGAAAATTGTATCATCATTGTAATATGAAAGATGTGACCAGCCCTTTATCCCTTTCAGGACAGGAATTATGTAAGGTCTAAATTTATCACATTTTGTTCTTCAAATTGGCAACAACGATATTTTTCTTTCAGTGCTACATATTTTTAATAAGGTGTGTCATGTCTATGAAAACTATACATGGCTAGGAATTTTGTCAAAGTTTTAAAAAATTGCCAATTTTGATAAAAAACAATGATTTTTAACCCCTGAATTTGTTGCCAATTTAAGGATTTTAAAGCCTATTCTCATTTTTTAAATTCCTGGCATCAATTGCAATATGGCCATGCAACAACAATGGACATAGTGTGTGCAGAAAATTTTGCTCTTTCTACTAATGCATCTGGTATATTTTTTTAGAGCTCTGAATCAAAAGTTCCTGAGCCAAACCACAAAATGTGGTAAATTGTCTCAAAAGGGTTATAGTACATGTATTTTGTAAACACGTTGGGCTTCCTCTTGGATGGATGTGTACACAATTTAAATGTATAACAGTCAAACCTGCTTTAGTGACCACGTGTACAAAAAGACCACATTTTCTGTTTACCTTGAAACTGCGTTTTTCTATTGAAACATGTATTAAAGAACCTGTATATATAAAGACCATCTGCTAAAGGCCACCGCACACCTTACGATCGGTCTGCGATCAGATTTGTGAAATAAATCGCTATGGCATTAAATATTGTCATTTTAACAAATAAAATCTACCCTATCCAGGTTCTGAAAAGTAATATGAAAACTAAACATAGGGTTTTGGTGAGCCGTCAGCTTTCTACAGGGAATGAGGGCAAAATTAGTTTCAATTCGTTGTACGATTTTTGTGATGTCACTACGACTCGGAGCCGATTTGGCCATTCCACCGACTAGAAAACTCGGCAAAGGCCGTATTATCGATTTTACTATCTGTGTGACTACAGTATGCAGACTCTCAATCAAAAATATTTTTTGTTTTTAAATGATTATCAAATGATATTACAGTTTCTTCTGAAATCGGATCGCAGACTGATCATAAGGTGTGCTGTGGTTTTAAAGGTCACCACAACTGGTCTGCGACCGGTCTCCGACTGAGAGGAGATGAATCGCAGGACAGTCACAAGCCTCGACACCGCACATCTTGCGACCCGACTTCTCTGGTCTGGGAGTTGTGCATGCGCTCTTTGCTTTTTGTCATATCAATACTGTTGTCTGATTGGCTGGAAATTGGATTGAGCCTGTGATCTAGTTGTAAAGATTGGACATGTCAAATCTTTATGATGAACCTTGCGATTTGTCTCTGACTGGCCTGCGATTTACAAGGTGACGAGAGCTGTGACGTCGCACTTGCCCTCACTCAGTCGGAGATCGGTCAGACCAGTCAGATCGTAAGGTGTGCGGTGGCCTTTATAAAGACCACTTTTGTATCTTCCTATACAAGTTCCACTATTTCATTCTTGCGTTTGTTCTTCAGACACGTTGGTGATCTTGGAAATGTTACAGCAGGTGACAATGGTGTAGCTGCAGTGAACATCACAGACAAACTCCTCTCCCTCTCTGGATCCCACTCTATCATTGGGCGCTCTCTGGTGGTAAGTACACATGGGCCTTGATTTAAAGAGGTTTGAGTTGTGGGAAAGGTAGAAAAATAATTTGTGAGCTCTCTCATTCCATTTTTTAAAATTTAGTTTGAAAGAATATCATTGAAGAGATGTGCCCTGAAAAGGATTGCTTTTCAGATTCCCTCATATTGGAAAAATTAGGAGATTCCAAAGCTTGACAGTATACACCAATTCTTATGAACTGCATCATCAACCTTTCCAAGTTGTTTCTATTTTTTATGTTAATAGTGTAATAGCATGACCAGACCTCAACATTATCCAAGTCTTCACTTCTGGTAGTGTACAACTGCTTTTTAAGAGAAATAGTTGAAATGCTGTTATCTATCTTGGTTTTATTACAAAATCTTCATATCACATACATTGAAAAACACATATGGCATTACAAATTAGTAGGCCTAATTTGCTTGATTTGCTTAGAGTGCCACTCAAAATTGTTTTTTGTCACTCATTTGTTTTTTTAAACATTCCCCAAGTGAAGATGAATTCTTTGGAATTCCTGGCATTTTTCAACAGATATAGAATCCCCATTTTAACACCCCCCCCCCCCACCTTTAAGCTGTGGACGGACTTCTCATCACCTTTACAATCTAACTTTATGGAATCAGGACCTAAATGAAAATCCTCTTATGGATGATTCAACTGTACAAATAAGTTTTTCTTATGTGCATTTATTCCTTTCAAGACAATTGACCACATTTTGTGGTTTGGCTCAATAACTTTTTGATTCAGAGCCCTAAAAAAAAAGAGCTAAAATTTCTGCACACACTGTCCATTTTCGTTGCACGACCATATTGCGTTTAATGCCAGGAATTTTTAAAAGAGTAAGCTTTAAAATCCTTAAAATTGGCAACATATTGAGAAGGTTCAAATAATCGTTTACAAACTTTTTCGTCAAAGTTCCTAACCATGTTTGTTGTTAATGACATTACATTTTATTAGAGCCATGTAGCATTGAAAGAAAAATAGTTTGCCAATTTGAAGAACAAATATGTGATAAATTTAGCCTTTATTTAATTCTTGTCATGAAAGGGTTAACGTAATTTGAGACCCTAGTTTCGATAATCTACTTAAATGCCAATATGCTCTAAAAATGTGTTGGTCCATGTTTGTAACCTATCTTTTTCTCTTTCATCAAACTGTTCAAACTGTTCAGGTGCACGCCGATGTGGATGATCTGGGCAAGGGTGGCCATGAGCTAAGCAAGACCACTGGTAACGCAGGAGGTCGTCTTGCGTGCGGAGTCATCGGCATCAAGGCCTGACTAGATTCCCCGCGACTCTGATTACTGCTCAAACATTCACGATTAAGTGTAATCATGATGTGTATATGTATGACCACGCAAATTCTGTTAACATGTGTTTTGTAGAAATTTATTATGCCAGTATTACTGCAAATTGTTTTGTACCGCAAGATTGTTCTAGTTTTTCGTTACAAATTACTTTGAAGAGGTGAGAGGATTACCTTATTGCAGTACAAAGGTGAAGGGCAATTGTTATCAAATGTTAGAATTATATGAAAGCAGGATGCTAACTGTAGGTTAGTTTAAGACCTAGGCAATTCAGCGCACGTTGTCTGTTGCTGTGTGTTCACTTTAAATAGAAATAACAGATTCTTTCTTCTTAATTTCATGTGGTCATCTGCAATTGAGGTAGTGGAAAATGATCAGTTGATGTAGTGGAATATGATAGCATTTTGAGTGAAGATTTTGGAAGCCTAATTTTCTGTACCAAGTCCTAATGATTTGGCTGTAAAAAAGTATCCACTGCTACTAATGATTTGCGTGTCAGAGTCGTAGATGTGGATTAGCCAAACTTTGAAGGTGTTGGAACTTTAGGAAGTCTTTGTCTTCCTCAAGACCATTCAAATGAGTGACCAGCAACAGTGAGGTACTACTCAGTTGTAAGATTTACCTATTGTACATTGGATGGTATCTGTTGAGAGGCAGAAAGGCATTGAGTCGCTGCTATTCTGTGAGTCAACGCCCTTACGGATCTCAGCATACGTTTTCAAAGATTTTGAAGTTCTTCATAAGCCAATGTCATCATTATTCATGTACATTAAAAAGAAATTATGAAAAGTACTGTCAGGAATGATTCATATTTCCAACGAAAGAGATGATCGGGTAAGTTTCAGTTTGTACGATTCATTTCTATTTGTCTAAAAAAGACCATGGTATTTGAATGCCATGTTCATGTAGATCAACGTCGTTTGCCAGTTTAAAGCACTTGTAAAACCGTCTGTTCCATAGACTTTAAAAGGGAATCAAAATTATCCCAGCTCGTGCACCTTTTCTAAAACTGTCTATTCCATAGACATTAAAATTTAACAATTTACTCAGTTCTTGCTTTGTTAGTTTGATGTCATGGACATGTAAATGCAAATATTATGAGCCTAGCTCCATATCCAGTTTCACAAGAATTATGTAAAAATTAAAGATGAATATACATGAAGTATTTTCAGGAAAAACATTGATTGGTTTGTCAGCTCATTGGGTGTTAATGTGTTGCATTGTGATGCTTACAGCCTTTTAAAAAGTGCACCAGTATTTAGGATTTTGTATCGAAAACTGTTGGTCAGGATTTGCCTGATGTTAAGGTGTACTGTAAAAGTACCCTCCACTTTTTGAAACTTCCATAAATGTATAAAAAATCTTCCCCAATTTTAGTCTAACAATTTATTTAGGACTACACGTTTGTCTCTTCTTTCTGAATTACCAAATTACTGTAGCTCCAAGAGAGAAACGTTATGAAAATTAATTTCATATAACAATTCACTTTGTGGAACAAATTGTTACTGGATTATTTGGACAGACACTTTAAGCTCAGTAAATCACTGCAATAGATATAAGCTGGAATATGAGGACAATGTAGGTTATTGATGACTTATAAAATACAGTTAACCTTGCAAACTCAAGTCACTTTTCCCCCAAGTTCAATCAGTTTATGACCAAACTGCAAAATGTGTCATTTACATTTCCTTAGTCGGATTTTGCACAAGTCGAACTAATTTGTGGTCCCAACAGATTCGACTTGTGCACACAAAAATATGCCTGGTTTTGGGGTTGGAAGAGTGTCGTGTGAGCAGATTAAAGAGAAGGCAGAGTTCTTTTAAGGGTGAAAATAATTTGTGAGCTTTCTCTTTATCAGTTTGGAAATTTGGGAAAGGTATGTCCCCGCCCGAAAATGGATAGCTCTTTATAGGTCTTGTATTGAAAAGATGACATCACTAGAACTCGACTATCTTTAAAAGGGTAGCTATTTCCCACAAGGGTAGCTATTTCCCACAAGGGTAGCTATTTCCCACAAGGGTAGCTATTTCCCACAAGGGTAGCTATTCCCCCCCCCCAAATATAAAATGACCTCAATTTGTGGACCAAATTCAGTCTGAAATCCGTCCGTGAAGTTCATTTTTTTTTGCACCTGGTGCCATTTTTTTTGTACTGAATTTTAAATTGTATTTTTTAGATTATATCTCCCTACCTCTTTAACGCCCCAGACCCAAGAAACATTTTTTACTCTTGGCAAGGGGGGCATTTTCTTTTTCAGTAAGATGGTTGATTCAGAGGGTGGGGGTTGAAATCCCCCCCCCCCCCATATTTGTAAAGAAAAAAAAACCTGTGCTCCCCTCTTCTGTTATGGCCCAGCAAGGTTGATTTTTTTTTTTTAATCACACAAGTGCCCCACCCCCCCCCCCCAAAAAAAAAATCAACCGAGTGGGCCTGGATGGCAAGATCGCTTTTCCTGGGAAAATATCAGTAACCCCCCACCTTCCAGACAACCTTTGATCAATCTGCCCATTTTCTGGGGGGGGGGGGATCGATCATGTATAACCCCACCCCCTTTCAGACAAGCTTACATCCATTTGCCCATTTTCTGGGGAAAATCAGTTGTGTAAAACCCTACCCCTTTTCAGACAAGCTTAAATCCATCTGCCCATTTTCGGGGGGGGGGGGGGGGGGATGAGTCGTGTAAAACCCCACCCCATTTTCCCCTTCCAGAATTCTTGGATCTATCAGCCTTTTTTTCTGGGACAGATAATTGTTTGCACCATGTCTTGTCAGGTTTACGAGGTACATGTATGTTCTTTCACCCCCCCCCCCCCCCCCTTTCTTAAATGTTTTACTTGCCTGCAAAAACTGTCCAACGATGTACACACCTGTTCCAAGATTATAGGTTAGTAAATATAAATGCATGTACTAGGGAAGTTCAGCTAAACCGGGAAAGATTGTTATGAACAGAAAATGAAGATTTCATACAAAAAATATCAATACAGATCAGAATATGGGAGAAATGTAGGCTACCACTCTGTTTAATACACCAAATATGTAAATATCTAATCGACTAAACACAAACTCAAGCAACAACAGTTCATTTGCTCAACAGAGAATTCTAATACATATGTAACCCACCTTGGTCCATTTGAATGATTTTAACAGAAATATGGCACCCTTTAAATACCAAGAATAATTTTCAGTATCCCAGATTGATGGTACAACTCTTGCAACAACTTTACGCCTTGCTTTTCATCATAAAAAAGTGTACACGATACACAAAAACTATACATTTTCATCACAAATGTCTCGTAAAACCAATTGTCTTAGAAGTCTCTGCATCACAATCATATACATCGAAATGTTTTCGTAATCTTATGTCGTGAAAAGGGATAAAATCAGCAATATTGAACATTAGCTTGTAAATAAGATGTCTACAGGCATATACACAAGTTACCCCACACCCGACCAATACTTCCTATTCTAAAAGAAATTGCATGCAAATTTAATATGAAACAACAATTTGTATACATGCAATTAGGATTTATTTTTCAAAAGTACATGTGCAGAACAAGTTGGCCACGATCCAATATGATTCCATCCCTTTTCCATGACAAAGAAAACAGTGCAAATGAAATACATATATGTACAAAGTAATAACATTGTGGAAATGACAAAATCATATATAAATCATTCAGAACTGGTTCTACCCTTGCCTACGTTAGAGGCAAGGTAGTTACCTGAATGTTCTTTAAGTTCAGTTCAAGTCATGGTCCATCGTTGGGTCTTAGTGAAGACCTGATCCAACGTTGGGTCTTAGTGAAGACCAAATCCATCGCTGGACTTCAGTTTGAAGCCATATGCTTCCAACGTTGGGTCTCAGTTAAGACCATGGCCTTGCACGCTTCCATCGTTGGGCCTTTGTTAAGACCTGTTCCAACGCTGGGCCTTTGTTGAGACCTGATCCATCGATGGGCCTTTGTTAAGACCTGTTCGTTGGACTTCAGTTTGAAGCCATGCGCTTCCAACGTTGGGCCTTGGTTAAGGCCTGTTCCAACGTTGGATCTTTGTTAAGACCATTTATGCACATGTTTCACTATACATTCATTATTGTTACAATATATTACCTTAATCTACCGATGCGAATGTACGCAAGTTAATTAGCTACATGTATAATAACCCTAAACGTGTAAAAATCCAAGAAAACATGATTCAACAATATGCAAATATATACACGTACAGGTATCCATTCTTCGGAGACTAATTTACATCTATCTTTTGTGAAAAATAATCAGAACTGTGGCCTTATAGTGCCAAATAACATTAATCTTTATCTTCTCCTTGTCAATAGTATATATTTGTTGAAGTATTTTGGGTTTGTCATTCTTTCAAAGTCTGTCCCAATTTCTGTACAAAAAAGGAGAAATGCTGCCATGCATATACTATAAAAGCAATTTACAAGCCATAATATTATTGAAATTACATCATTTTCTCCAAAGCAGGATGCTTTTACGTCCAAATTGGAACGACTCCTCGTAATGCGAGTTAACGTGCCACAAAAAATACAAAAAAACAACCGAGATGGAAGGATTACACTAAGATGTGCAGACCAGTATTGTTTCATTAAAAAAATTGTGAAAATACTATCTTTATTTGCACTTTTAAAGAGTACCTTTAAAAACATATCCTACCACAGAAAACAACCTACATGTAGAATGCAGCAACAGCTTGCTGGTGACGAGATCAAAGTTCAAATATTTTTGGGGAGAGAATGGGTGTGACAGAGCTTCCATGTTCAACATGGGCTTTTATGTTTCAATGAAGGTTTTAGATTGATATCTTCCTGGAATGGTTATGTCATGCTCTCGTCACTGGCAAGCCTCGTCAGATTTTCTCAAATAAGAAACCAGCTTAAAAAAAATTATACATCTGATAATATGAACAGGATTACCTTGTCACATGATTGCATCACAATACTTGGAACACTTTACATAAAAGATTCTTGATACGAGAAAGGAATCACAGTAAATTTCATGCGCAATGACATTTTTTTAACCCATGATCAACCAAAGCCTGTATGAACATTTCATCAGTCTTATACCAAATCAACCTTGGATATAAAACAAAGTCTCTTAAACTGTTAGAAAGGTAAAATTCATGTGTTACACAATTAAGCCTCCTAGAAAGTAAAATACAATAGTTAGAAATCCTTAAAGAGAAGGTCAAGTTCTGGGAAAAGTGAGAAATCATTTGTGAGCTTTCTCATTCCTTTTGGAAGAAGATCATAGTAAAAATGTCCCCTGAAAAGGATTGCTCTTCAAATGCCCTCATATTCAAAACACGCGGACAAATAGCCGAGGGGTTTGGGCTGAATATTCATTCCACATGTGTGTGCAGTCCCATATACCCATTTCTGTATGTAGTGCATGTGCTTTTCAGCAAGATTGGGGCAATTTCTTATCATTTTGATGATTCCAAGACCTCACAGTATACACCAATTCTTATGTAGCCATAATCGACCTTTCCCACTTGCTTTGAGACAGTTTCTCTCATAATGTAATCATATGACCTGAACTCAACTTTATCTTTATATTTATCCACCGGTCATTTCCTGCACAGCTGTGAAAGGACATTTGTTGGTATGAATCTTCACAGAGTATAGTTTACATTCATGGGGTTACATACTGTTCGGCTCTGCTCCTACCACAACCATGAGGGATACTATCAAACCAGAAAACCCTTTGCAACACGACACTTTAGCGAACTGCCAATAACATCTAATTTCTCTACAAGAAATTGGTTTAAAAGTGTTTTTTGGCACATAGAGCATCAAACAAATTTTACATGTTATATAATTGTAGTTAAGCCTCCAAGTATCCATAAAGCTTTGGAAAAAGAAATTTTAACAAAGGAACATGATTCAGAATGAAGTTTATAGAGCCAATTTTTGGAGAGCTAATTCATTAAAATAAATGACACCAAAAATTTGTTACATTAATCCAGGTCTGTAACATTGTACAAGCCATCATTACTCCTAGATAACCAAGAACCAGGAATGTAATTTTATGTTTTTACATTAAAAATAATCACTGGCGATTCTAAGTTGCACTTTCCCGTTACCTTCGACAGTGGAAAATAAGGAGGAATTTCTTTTCATCCCAGTAAATGACAATAATATTCATTGCAACTTTCCAACATATTGTTCTCTTATCAATGAGAGATTTATGAATATATAAACGACGAGCTGCCTGTTAAATGTGATCATAAGTACCTGACCGATACAGAGTATATAAAATAGTAAATAGTATATTCTAATTCAATTGTTTTTCTTTTTAAAAAATCAATTCACGACATATTACAGACATAATAGTAGTGGATTCCCATGGGGTATTTCACACCGTTTGGGTGTTTCCCCAATAGCAGGTGTTGTCGGTCAACGAGAGTGTACCTCACTTTTTCAACCAAAAGCTCTTAATTAATGCACTGCCCTTCCACAAACTGCTTTATATCAAAGGAGAGCTCATCATCATAAATTTCCCTCACCCGAGATTCGAAGGCAAGCTCGAGTAATTTCTCTGTGTCCCATTTTGTTTCGCTGCCTGGGGGACCTATACACACATTAATTGGTAATTCAACCAAAGCTGGTGTCAGCAACTTAAGACGGAACCATGGTTTGTAAATGTAAAGTAAATTATCATTTAAAAGACATTGATATTCAAGAATATTGGTACTCTTCCAGAATTACAAGATTAAAAGATTAAAAAAGAATAAGAAAACTGTCATTCTTTACAACATGTACAGTATGAAGCTTTTAAAATAGAATAAAATCTACCACATCACTTACGAGTGGTTTTTGCTGTGACAGGACAAAGGAAATGACATGCACCTTCTCACAATCTCACATCACAGGGTTTCAAACATTGCCTCGCATTACATTTTAGGCATTGCTGAGGCACTGGGGGGCGTTTCATCTAGCGTTTTGTCAGTGATTTTTACCGACAATTGTTATAAGCTTTTGAAATCCTTACATCTGATTGGCTGATAGCAAATTTGTCAGTAAAAATCACTGATAAGACACTTCATGAAACGCTCCCCTGTTGTATTTTAGAAAGGTTGCTGGGCGATGCACTTGTGAGAAACTGCGTCGGGTCCCCTCAATTTGACCTATAATTTACAGTAACTCAAACCTGAGGTAATTTTAAAACATGGATCAACTTAACCCATTGTCTATGGGAACCAAGTGATCCCTGTATTAAAACTGTGGGAATATAATTCAGCAGTCAACGAGTTAAAACAGGACTTCCACATTGAGAGGAACATCAGTGGGTCCGACCAATGATGATTTACTTTTGTTTTCATCTTTCACATGTCAAATACGATCTCATTTGATGTGTATTAGATGGTACCATACACATACTGTGGTTTCTTTTATTAGTTAATTCCTTTTTTCGTATTGTGAAGTGAAAACGATCAAAATAAAACTGTACTTGCAATTGATGCATTCAATTTGAAAAGATGCATTCACATTGATCATAAAAAATAGAAAGAAATCAAGAATTTGCAAGCATATCTTTTATCCACTTTACGAGTATTGAAAACTAACAGACTTCCTTTTGAAAATAAACAAACTGAGCTGTTTAAATTTGCAATTTGAATATTGAGGGGAGTTTTCGATCAATTAAAATGAGTCACATTATAAAATGATACATGATGTTACTCAGTTTCCATAGATTGTTTTACATCACAACATTATGACAAAGTATATTCCACAAATATTAACATATTACAAAACAACCACATTCAAAGAAATATGAGGACGCTTTGAATAGCTCAAGAGATCTTGGTTCTTTGAGAAAACCTGACGAGATATGCACACACACACCGTTGGCTTGATAAAAACCACCCTATACCATTACAGCATCTGCAATGGAAATGTAAGTCTGTGACTTCACGATAACACAGGTGGACTGCACATATAGAGTATAAAATAGTTGAATCATTGGCACTTTTTGCACTGAAAAGAACAGTTCAAGCATCCTCTGACTTCTCTTCTATTTCTGATTGTCCATCTTCAGGTTTGCTTTCCTCACTTTCCACTTGGGCAGTTTCAGTAGGGGCAGGTTCTGACGCTGCCTGGGGCATGCCGGGTGATGCTGGCATGCCAAGATCTGGTTGGAGAGGCGGTTCTTCGGGAACGGGAGGTTCTGGGTATGGTCTAGCTGGTTCAGGTTTAGTACTGTCATCAACAGGCTCCTGAGGCATGTCAGCAACACCAGGAACATCACCAGGAGCTCCTCCCAGGTCTTCCACTGGTTCTGCTGGCACTGGAACCGATGGAGGAATGGCTGCAGAGGACATTTCTGGATATGCTGGCTCAGTATCTTCAGTTGGCTTGTCGGGTTCATAGCTGTCTTCGAAAGAGGGTTGTCTCGGCTCTGCAGCCTCGAAAGGCTGGGCAGGAAGTACAGCCTCTGGGGTATTAGATGGTTTCATGATGGCCTCTTGGGGAAGTCCAGGAGCAGAGGCAGAGGCATCTGGTACTGCTCCTTCTGCACTTGTGCTTTGATCAGCTTCAGTGCTTTGAGAAGGTGGCTCCATGACTGGAGGTTTCCATTCAGAAAATTCTCCTGGCGGGGCATCTCGTCCACTATCCCTCTCTCTGTTCCTGTCTCTGCGGTAATCTCTCTCTCTGTCACCACGATCACGGTCGCGCCAATCCCTATCCCTTTCTCTATCTCTATCCCGCCCTCTGTCACGTTCACGATTACGGTCTCTGTCGCGATCTTGCCAACCCCGGTCCCTATCTCCTCTTTCTCCTCCTCTTTCTCTTTCTCTTTCTCTGTCAGAATCACGATCCTGATCACGTGAACGATCATGCCGTTGAAAGCGTTCATCCCTGTCTCGATTGAATCTATCATCCCGATCCCCACGATCTCTTCTCCAGTCCCCCCTGCCTTCATCAGGACGACGAAAGTCCCTATCTCGTGGTCCCTCATGCATCCTCATGTCAACATCTCTACCATACCCTGCTCCTGGTGGGCCATCTCTTCCACCTTGGTCATTACCCCCTCTGTTCCTGTTTCTCCAGTCGGGTTGATTTCCATCTTGCCAGCGACTTGGGAATTTATTGCCTTCATCTGGAGCAGCATTACTCCATCTACTAGGTGCCCCACTTGGTCTTCTTAGATCTTCATCTCTTCTATTCTGTCCCTCAGGCTTTTCAGGTAATAGAGGAGGGACGTTCTGCCCAGGCCTCTTGGTTGGGTCATTCAGGTCAGGAGGCATTCCTTGGTTTGAAGGTGGCATTCCTTGATTTGGCGGAGGCATACCTTGATTTGGGGGAGGCATACCTTGTGAGCGCATCATGCCTGGAAGTGGTCCACGAGGGTTACCCATCCCAGGTGGTGGTGGCATACGCATTCCACTGTTAGGAGGGTACTGGACACCTCCAGATGGACCAGCCAATCTCACATTCTGCATTGGTGGACCTACACGGATCTGCATACCCGGAGGGATTCCTCGATGCATCATTGGCTGCCCAATAATAGGACGTAACATGCGTAGCGCAGGACCAGCAAATCGATTGACATCTCCAAACTCTGGCCTCATTGGTCTCGCTTGCATTCCTGGTCCAGGGAGGCGGAATCTCTGTAAAGCTGCCATATCTGGTCTCAGACCAGGTCGTTCCCCAAACATCATCTGCATATCATCAAGGCTGACTTTTTGATCATCTGGCTTATCAGGGGTTCCTCTTCCAGAATTTCCTCCAACTGCTCCATGATTTCCAGGTCCTGGCCTGTCCGGCATCCCTGGTCGAGGACCCATACTCCCTCCCATCTCTGGCAGATTGGGTTTGTCCTGCCTGTCCGGCTGTCCAGCTGCTGAAGCATCTTTAGGTTCAGCTCCTAGATGTTGATTATCCCCCTGGCCTGAATTTGGTAGAGCCGCAAGACCAAGTGGTCTCATTCCCCTAATACCAGGTCCAAGAAAAGCCCTAGGAGGTGCCCCTACTCCTGCAACTTGACCTGGTCGGATCTGGACAGGTTGTGGTCTGGCATTCTTCAAAATGCCATGCAGCTTGGGAGGTTCGGTCTTCACAGCAGTGGCTTCCGACACGGTTTTCTGAATAGCTTCCAGTGCCTGTGGTGTAAGACCAAGTAGATTTGCATTATTGAGCAAGGATTGAATTGGACGGACAGCTGCTATTGAATTTGCTACAGAAGCTGCTGCGATCGATGCCGCTGGTGGGATGGGTTGGAACATGCTTGTTCTCGGAGGAGGCATCCTTTGTCCTGGAATCATCCCTGGATTGACAATTAAACCCTGTGTAACTACACCTGGCAGGTTAAAACGAGGCCTCATGCCACCTGCCATAACAAATGAAGGCTGCGATGTAACTAATGCCCCTGTTAATCCAGCAATGCTATTCGTAGATGTCACATTTACACTTGCTTCCGTCTTAGGCTCAGTGACTCCAGGAGAGATGCCTGGTTGTGGTTTCTGAGCTTCTTGAGGTACTGCTCCTCCAACAGCTGTTGCCTGACTAACACTTGGCATCGAAGGCTGCATGGCCGGGGGTATTCCAGATGGATGCAGCATCCCTGCAGGAGGTGGCACACCGATTGGTGGTGGCTGTCCAGGAACAAACCCTGGAGGGAACCTGTAACCCTGAGTGGCCATCTGGCCAAATCCAACAAACGGTGGGAAGACGCCACCAGGCATGACAGGCATGCGAACCATGTGAGGTGCAGGAACGCCCGCAGGGGCAGCGACGGTCGAAGCTACCTGAGGCTGCGTCGCTATGGGTGGCATTGGTGTTGGTACCGCTGCCATGGCAGATGCTTGGGTGACTATAGGAAGGACAGCTGGTGCTGCAGAGATGGTAGGCTGAGCTGGGACCACTACTGGCATGCCTGGTAGAGGAGGTGCAGGAACTGCAGCTGCTGCAGCCATGGGAGGAGGCAGAGGAGCCGCACTGGTGGCAGCAGCAGCAGCAGCAGCAGCAGCAGCTGCACTGGCAGCGGCCTCTTCTGCTGCCTTGATGGCTGCTGCACGTGCTGCTTTAGCTGAAAATCAAAAAATAGAAAAAGAAGAAAAGTTTAGAATTATTTTATAGCAAATCTCCTCTCAGAATTTAGTAAAAATACTTCTAGACTTGTGAAATACATATATAAAGCTGAATAATATTTTCACTGTAAACCTAAACACATGGAACATAAGAATGGCAAACCCTTGCATTATTTAAGTAGCCGATCCCATCCTAAAAATAAATAAATAAATCAAATGGATTTCCACTTCCATAAAGTTTATGTTCATGTCAATGACAAGGAAATAGCCAGCCAGGATGGACGCCACTTGGATCCCTTAGTCTCGCCTCCACCTTCCGTGGGCAAGACAAAAAGCAGATGACCCATGTAATTTGTAGGCCCTTTTGGCTCACAACAAAACATTGCATGGTCAACAGAGAGTAAATTAACATCCCCTATTCTGCTCTGAAAACACCAACATAATCTAACCTTCTCTGACTTCTGGAGGCAACGTTTCTTCATCAATCATGGCTCCTTGGGCGATGACATCGTAGTTACCACTGGAAGGCAACTCGTCCCAAGGGATGTAGCTCACACCCCTGTCTACATCCCAGTACTCCTTGTAGTTAGCATCCTTCATACCCTTGCCGAGGGCCCAAGCAACCTGTATTATCAAACCAATCAAGTTAGGCAATATTCAGGCAACCTTCCACCAATTGTGCAAGAGTTAGGCAATATTCAAATAACCTGCATAATATAAAGACCAATTAAACTAGAGTTAGGTAATATTCACGTAACCTGCATTATCAAAACCAGTCAAGCTAGAGGTTAGACAAATTCAGGAAACCAGTATAATAAGACCAATCAAGATAGAGTTGGGCAATATTCAATTAACCTCCAATATATAACCAATAAAGATAGATATGGCAATATTCAGGGAACCTTCATTTATAGAAAAATCAATCAACCTCGACTTGGACAGCATTCATATCGACATGACTATCTTCATATCATCTCCTGGTCCAGAGGTTGATTGCAATATTTTCCAGACTTTTCAGCAGGGCCCTGTTTCATAAAACTTGCTATGAATAACAACTGCCCCAATTCTAAACTAGATTCAGTCAATCAAAGCCATTTCAGTAGTGTATATCAAATATGTTATCTTTGATAGATGCAGTTGAAGATGATAACAAACATTTTAACTTGCTCACTAGGATCAGTCCAATCACAACTATTTGTGATTTCCACTTTGATTCATACAATTGAACTTAGTATTAATGACCTGAATTAACCTGCTAACTACTAGATAGTTTCAATCATTCACATAAGCTTAGTACAGGAACCAACAAGTCCCCCACAGGCAATGGATTACATTTTGTTATTGCACTCACCTTCAGGTTATTACCATGAAGTCTCACATCTTTTATCTTCTTGAGAGTTTTGTGTGCCTCCTGTCTCTTTGCCATACAGACGTAGGCACATCCTCTCGTCCCAATGATCTGTATACCAAAGAGGATGATGACGATTTATTTTACCTGACTGCTAAGAAAGCAAGTATATGCTTAGGCAAACAGGGGGTCCTACAGCATTTAGTCCTATCTGAGGGACTTGGTAATGAGGATTAATGCCGTACCAAGGGTATTAATGCATCTACATGGTTTCGAACCTGGGTCCTCCCGGTTGCAAGACCACTGCTCTACCACTGAACCATCACTCCATCCCAGGGTTATTTGTTACTGCTAAAAAAAACATTTTTCCATGTTAGAGAATAAGCTCTAAATTAAGGGTGCCAATCACCCCAAACAATCTGTTTATCTTAAGAAGACATAAAATCAAATACCTTGATTCTCTGGAACGAATGAAAGGTACAGATAAGTAAACTTTGTACAGGAAGACATGCTCATGTCATCGCACTATACTGCCAGAAAACTTCATAACTTTCATGCAGACTGACTTTTCCATTACAACTCGGACTGATCTATTACAACAAAAATTTCACCAACAAACAGATGTGAAAAATTAGGCTAAGTTATTGCTTATAGATCATCCATATGTTTTGAAATACAATTCAAGAGATACAATCATACAAATTTTCTGCTCTAAATAAGAAATTCAAAAGGTGACAAAACTAATGAGCTACCTCAACTGAAATAATCTCTCCATATTCCTCAATGAGCGTCCTGATGTCTGACTCAGCAACACTCTTGGCCAGTCGACCTAACCACAGCGTAGTACTACAGACTGTCAAACAAAGACAAAGTATCATAGGAATGACATGGATTCAGATCACTAAATCATGGTCATCACATTAACATATTACTACCATGACACATTATCTCATGAACAGGAATATGCATGCATTAATCATCAAACAATTCACATATAGTGGTTGCGTTAACCCTTTCAGGACAGGAATTATTTGAGGGCTAAATTGATCACATTTTGTTCTTCAAATTGGCAACAATAATATTTTTCTGTTAGTGCTACATGGTTCTAAAATGTGTAATGTGTTTGAAAACAATATACTTGGTTAAGAATTTTGTCAAAAAGTTGAAAAAATCACCAATTTTAATAATAAATGATTTTGAACATCTCAATGCGTTGCCAATTTACGGATTTCAAAGCTTATTCTCGTTTTTTAAATTCCTGGTATCAAACGCAATATGACCATGCAACAAAAATGGACATGTGTGTGCAGAAAATGTTGCTCTTTCTACTCATGCATCTGGTATATTTTTTTAGAGCTCTGAATCAAAAGTTATTAAGCCAAACCGCAAAATGTGTCTATTGTCTTGAAAGGGTTAACAACTGTGTCCACTTTGTGATATCTGTAACATGATAACTGACAAACAATAAGACATATCCTTAACATTTCAACAGCAACTGCTCTTTACGACGATTACCCAAAATTGTTGTGACAAAATAAGTGCATGTATTCAAAGAGTTTCAACATTATCTTTTGTCATTCTCAATCAAAATCTAAATGGAAAAAGGCTGGGCAATGTCGATTATAATCAACAGGACAACACAAATGCTAGAAGAATGAAGTGGGAACTTGCTTCATCACAATACAAATCAAAGAATTGCCAGCAGATTTCCTCTCACCACTAAGATGTTTATCCTTGATGGATGGGAGACCCTTCTTCTCTCGTTCTTTCTGCCTCTCCCTCTGACGCTCCTCCTCTTCTTTCTCTTTCCTGCGTTCCTCCCGTTCTCTCTCCTTATCCCGCTCCTTGTCCCTGTGTCTGTCACTATCCCTATCCCTGTCACGATCCCTGTCACGGTCTCTGTCTCGGTCACGGTCACGGTCCTTGCGGTCACGAGAGCGAGATCTTCGCTTGCGGGATCGACTTCTGGATCGAGATCGTCGTTTCCGCTTTGATCTGGACTTGGACCTGGATCGTGAGGTGGACCTGGATCTTGAGCGTGACCTGCTCCTGGAACGTCTGCTCTTCTTTGGGGTATGAGATCTACAGAAATATAAAATTTGGCATTTACCCAGGTACTAAACACAATCATGTCCATCACCAAAAAGGAAAGGGACAACATAGACACACCTATATCCTATATTAAAAACTTACATGTCATAGCATAAAATAAATAGTAAAGGTTCATTTAATGATCCTTGTGGCACACCTTATTTCTGCTTACAAAGCCAAAGTACAAGGACATGTGAATGTAACAAATCCAGATTTTTTTTTTTTACAAATTTGGTTGTTACCCTACATCCGTCAGAAACTGTCTTTCCTACTATGATACTGTTGAAATGCTCAATATAATTTTGAACAAGCAAAAGATACGACTACGTCTTCAATATGCCTCCGCTTGTATTCAGATAATTCCTGATCACCTACAAGTATAATATAGTTGATGCGCATTCATCAAATGGTTATTGCGAAATTGTGATTTAAAACACTAAAATCCTATATTACTAATTGACCTCTGACTATAAAGCAATATAATCAGTTGTCCTTGAGATATCATGGAAATGTAGCCAAAAACTGTATTAATATCATGTAAATTGGCCGCTGAGACCTGCAACCTGTGACCTTTGACCTACTTACCTCCAAATTCTAATCAGTTCATCTTCGTATGGGGATACATACTAGTACCAAGTTTGAAGTTCTTACTTCAAACAGTTCTTGAGATATCGCAGTAACGAGGCTAAAAACCAGTAATTTCATGTAATTTCATATAAATTGACCTCTGTGACCTCTGACCTTTGACCTACTTACCCCAAAATCTAATCAGTTCATCTTTCTATGGGGATACATACTGGTACCAAGTTTGAAGTTCTCACCTCATTGTTTCAAATATAGCTCAATATTGCTGAATGAACTAAATAATGCATCTCAGTGTGCTCTGAATTGCACTTTCTGTTGACAATCTAGGGATATATATATCTATCTATGCCTTCAACGGCATTCTAGAATACCCTTGATGTAAGTGCTATTCAGATTTCTATACAGATTGCAATGTTACCAAGTAAAATGTGGGTTTATAGAACTGACAAGAGATATGAATGTCTTCTTTCATCATTACAGTTACCTGCTTCTGTCTCTTCTAGATCTCTTAGATGATGAGGATGACTCCCTCCTGTACTCTTCCACTTCATCAGACCGGTAGTATTCCCCTCTCTCCTCCCCTTCCTCTTGCTCCTGTTCTGCCTCTATCTCTCCAGGCTCTGGAGCTGCAGTTGTGTTATCCTGGTAAAAACAACGGCATAGGATTGAAAAAAACAGCATGGTAATTCAGAAGGGTTGCATAAAAGAACACTATTTCTAAAGGATCACCTATCTATAACCTATGGTATGTAGCCACAGCTGTTAAAAACTTTCAGCTTCGTATGATTTAAGACAACATATATTTCTTTCACAGAGAGCAAATATCATTTGACACAGAGTTAACCCATATCAGTACAGTGTCTCCTTTTAGTAATATTTCTGCATTATCTTTTGATCCAGAATGCTAGCAATCACACATTACACATCAGCAGAAAGAACATAAATCACAGATAATTCTGAGTCTATTTCTAATGTAATACATTGTGCCATCCACGAATAAGAACAATTTAATTGCAACTAATTATTACAGTCTATAAATTGGTAACACAGAGTCAAATATGTAATCACTATTTTTGTGTACAAATTGGCAATTTTTCTGTTAAACTTTGAAATGTTCAATCACATTTGTTCATTTGATATACATTTTCATTTTTTCAAACTATGTGAAAGTGGAAAGTAAGAATAAATGTTGCTAATTTGAGGAGGGAAAGCAGATTAATATAGACCTTAAAACAACAGTGAACTGCTATGGGTGAATATCCAACTGGTTCTCGACAGACAATTTCTACCATGTTCTCAGAACTTGCAATATGAAACACTAACTACACTATATGCATATTAGGTTACTTTTTAAAATGGATAAACTGATTGTAAAGACACCACTGAATCATAGCAACATCAAGAATCACAACACAAATCGGTGCTATCCAATTATGAATAACAACACAAACTGGTGCTATTCAATTATGAGTAACGACACTCATTACTATTGGTATTTAAGTACGGTTGATTGTGTTTCAAAAACCGGATACATTTTTTTTACTTGTATGTGTGCTACAAAATAAACAAAGGAAGGATCTTCAAATTGAATGCCTATCTCAGATGGTAGTGCATGTATGAGTTATTATTCTCATAGCTTTTCACTCGAAACAGTGAGATACAATCATCACAGAAAGGCATTGCAAATGTATTGACTACAGCATTCCCTCAATCCCATAGGTATTATACAGGAACCAACTGATCAATGGTCTGCAGTCCAATCACCTACAAAAATTATATGTGTACAGCTAGAATGTATAAAATCAACCTCAAAATACTTTACCTGCCCTTCTATGGGTTAACAGTTAGCGAGTATGAAGGAACCGAACTCCGAGTTTGGTTCTGCGCGGCCCCTTATTCTATGCGAGCACGTACTGGTGCGTCGACTAGTCTTTACTGGTCCAAAGGTAAAAAAGACCCTCTACAAATCACAATGACCCCCAAATTTTAACAAGTATTCAATAAAGTATGGCCCACTTAGTTTTTCACAGTCCTGTAAAGTCCACCATCCCTCATATGAATGTTAGTGTATTGACAGGCAAAATTTCACTACATACATACATGATCAAATGACCTAATCCAGATATTGTAAGACAGATATAATGACATGACAAATGATGATATAATGTGGTATTTCAGAGGGAAAGTACCAATAATGTCTCCCTCAGACATGACATGCTAACCTGCCCAAAAATCAAACAGAAACTTTGCAGCAAAACTAAGCTTTTCATTGAATGACAAGATGCAACTTTGAAGGGATCCAAATACAAAGCTGTATACACCAATAGAGTATTGTGTTCTAAGATACAGCAATACGAAGTGCACCTGCTGATGTCATTAAAATTTGCTGGTGGATTTTTGAAGGGAAGATTGAGTTCTGGGAATGGTAACAAATAATTTGTAAGCTTTCTCTTTCTCTTTAACTTTGTTTGGAAGATTATCATAGTAGCTATATCCCCTGAAAAGGGTTGCTCTTCAAATGTTCACACATTTAAAATATGACAAGAAATAGCTGAAATGTTCGGGCCAAACCTTTGTGTGTAGTCCCATGTATACTCATTTCTGTGCGCAGTACCTCTTACTCTCAGCAGTCAATCTCTTCTCCTTTTGGTGATTCCAAAGCCTTACAGCATACACCAATTCTAATGTAATCAACCTTTCCCAGTTGCTCTGAGACAATTTTTTCACAATGTAATCACATGACCAGAACTCAACTTTATCTTTAAGATATGTCATTCAAATTTGCTGGTGTATTCTTAAGCGGTTTAACGGCTCATGTCTGAATGGGCCTGATGGATACCTACCCCATCAGGTTGATAATGTTGCTGCTGAGGATCAGGGTAAAAACTGCCTGTTATTAAAATTTGCTGGTGGATTTTTAAGCGGTTTAACGACTCATGGCTGAATGGGTCATAAGGATACCTACCCCATCAGGTTGATAATGTTGCTGCTGAGGATCAGGGTAAACTGCCGGTTGCTTGACGGGATCATGTGTCTCTGCCTGCTGCAGCTGATGGGTGAGACGCTGAACTGCCTCCAGGCTGGCCTGGAGACTGGGGATCCTGAATGGAAATGTAAGGCTAAATGTCAACAGAACTTCAACTAAATCCTCTCTCAAGCTCAAAACATCCAGACTTTTAACTCCATGTGCTAGGCATAAGGGCACTTATGTTCATTTCTAGAAACACATAGTTTACAATTTTGACGTTTCTTTGACTGCATCTACAGAATACACTTCAGTCAATAAAGAGAAGGTTGAGTAAATCTGGGAAAGGTGAAAAATAATTTTTCTCATTCTTTTCAGGTCGGTTTGAAATAACATCATGGTAAAAATGTCCCCTGAAAAGGATTGCTTGTTAAATGCCCTCATATTCGAAATAAGACAAGAATTAGCTGAAGTGTTCAGGCCGAACATTCACGCCACATACGTGTGCAGTCCCCATATACAAATTTTGTGTGTAGTGCATGTGCTTCTCAGCGAGATTGGGTCAATTTCTTTTAATTTTGATGATTCCAAAGCCTCACAGTATACATCACATCTTATACGCAGATAAGATCAACCTTTCCTAAATGCTTTGTGAGTTTCTTTCACAATGTAAATGAAGTGATGAGTAATTACTTTTCTATATACAGTCAAACCTGTCTTAGTGGCCACCTGTCTATAGCGGTCACTTATATTGCTTCCCTGTAGCAAGAAATATGTGCTTTAGAACCTGTCTATAAAGGCCACCTGTCTGCAGTGGCCACTTTTTCTGTTTCCCTTGGGTGGCCTTAATAGACAGGTTTGACTGTATATTCATTTCTTTAACCCTCTATCACAAAACTAAGAAATTAGAAATTATGCCCAAAATTTGCGCTGGGACCACTTCTGCCAGCACACAAGAAAATATGTATGGTTAAAGAAAGTGAGGAATACTAATAAATGGAAAGAAAATGTGTGCAAAAAAATGAAATGCTGCAATATCACAAATATTCCTTAAATACTCAATTACCTTGTTCAAGTAATTTCTGTTAAATAATGTGTAATCCCATAAACCAATAACCGCATACAGTGCTTTTCCATGTTTGGGATTTGCAGAAATTGTATGTACATGTAATCTATCCACCGTCAAAGAGAATAGTTCAGGCTACCAAATGGTGCTACCAAAAGGTTTTAGTTGTGAAGTCAAGGTCAAATTTAGTCACACCAAATTCGAGTCCTCAAACTAATGCAGAACCTTTCAATGAGGAAGCCTCTCTCAGATGGTAGTGCATGTATGAGTTATTATTCTCATAGCTTGTCACTCGAAACAGTGAGATACAATCATCACAGAAAGGCATTACAAAAAAAAACCAACCTGCAGGACGGGATATTATGGTTTATTACTATTGGGTGTAAACTTTGTAAATTTTTGTATTTTCCTATAAAATTCAGCCATATAGTCCTTCTTTCCCTTTTTAAATTACTATTTTGTGAAATGTACCGATAATTTTATTATAGCAATGGAAATTCAATTTTTCTGTTTTCAGACAGATGTTATAATAACTCTTACAACACAATAACTGTTTGTGCACACACCATTAACATCCTAAGAAATGAGCCTAGCACTAGAGCTAAACTTGAGTACTGGAAATGGAACTGGATTTTGAGAAAAACTGGCTTTGCATAATTCTGAATTGTTTGTCAGTGCTCAGTAGATAAGTTCTTGATCAAACAGAACATACAGAAACTAATTGAAACTAACTGGAAATCGATTCACTGAAAGGCACAACTAAAATTTGCACAAATGAGACAGAGTGTAACGCAAGTGGTCAGGTCGACAAGCTTGATTTTCCCATCTTTCTTTGCTCATCGCTTGGCTTTAAGCTATTATACATTTTCTAAAAAATCATTTGGCAGATATCATTTATTTGTAGTCCTAAACATGCAGTGCAAAGCTTTTGTTTATTTCAGAATTTAATTTCTGTCCTTACCGCAACTGAAAATTACATTTGTGCACAAGAAACTTTGAATGCAATATTTGCAACATAAATCATGGGTAAGACTCTGGAAAAACCCAAATGGCTGTCTTCGTACACGACATTTGCAGTGACAAAAATCAATATGCATGGGACTTACATGGTACTTGCTGAAGGAGTGGTATCCTTCTTGACAGGCTGCTCCTCATCTTCCTCATCTCCATAATCAAAGTCTAGTAACGCCTGCAAGAAAAATATAGAGACTATTACGTAAGGAACATACACCGACATAATATAAAAACATATAATTAATATTATAAAAGCATACATACAGATAAATGGTGACAATGTATCGTTGATGATCAAGCATTGATCATCAGCTTAGTTTTATAATTTTTCATTTGACCTGAGCAGTGATCCGACATATACTCTGGTGACATTTATTCAAGGTTTTTCTTTCAAGGCTTGGGTAGCAATTGGGTTTTAGGATACATTCACTGTTTGGGCTTAGGTGTGGTGTTGGGTCCACAGATGAAAATAGGATTTGGGTAAAAAAATTCATCATGATGCAGTTTTCGCCACAGCATGTGTCATAAAAATCATGTTAGTGCCTCAAAAATCACCAATTACGGTGTTCATTTTGCTCTTTAAATTTCACAATTTCTATATTTAAATCTGTAATATCCAGTGTAAACTCTATGATGTAAGCATTCTGCTCTTCATCGCGACCAGAACGAGCTGCAACTTCAAGAGGTCTACAAGACACTGACCTTGTTAAAACCTGAGGGTTTGGAGTTGGTATTGCTGGGTGCCGTGGGTGCAGCCTTCTCCACCTTGACTGGAGCATCTCCAGACCATGCTTGGTTAGTCAGTACATTGAGCTGACTGGTCAAAGTCTGCATCTGACTGAGAAGAGAGGTATCGATGCCAGGAGCAGTAGCAGCCTTGGGCACCTGAGACTGCTTTTGAAGCTGTTTCTGCAAGAGCTGTAGTTGCTCTATCTGCTGCTGTTGTTGTTGCTGGATAGTAACAGAGGGAATATAAGGATGATTAGGGTTTGTATCAATGCCAGGAGCAGCGGCCTTGGGCATCTGCTTCTGAAGCTGTTTCTGCAAGAAATACATTATGGCAGGGGCCCCACATCAACTTCTTTCACAGAGGGTCCAGAATGAAATTTTTGGGTTTGTAGGCAATGTGCTTCCTGTTATAATTTCACAGTGTCTTGTGTCAGAATTTGGGGGCTCATGTGCATTGAGCCCTGAAGGGAAGGGTCACATTTATCCGATAACAATAACAAGATTTTAAATTAAAGGTACACCCTACTACATGGTGTGTATGTTAATAGTAGGGCAGCTTTAGGGTGTACCTTGAATGAAGATTTTTGTTATCATTATCAGAAAAATGTGACCCTTTAGGATGTAGAACCCTGCATACACATGTAGGAAAATGTCTGTTTTGACCAAGCACAGCATGGCAACTATTTCCACTGCACAGTAACTGATCGTCAAGGCTAGAAACTCACGAAATCTTGCGACAGTCTAAAAAAAAATTGCCATAAATGTATTGTGGCGAACGTATACTACAAGAAACATATATCCTTACCACTTGTTCAGCTGCTTCGGTATGTTTCGAGAGCCAAGAGCCCACATCTGCTGAGCCCTTCTCCTGCTTCACAGCGACGGGTGCCGGAGCTGCAGCTGCAACAGGGGCAGGGGCTACTGCCTTCACCATCACAACATCTCCACCTCCGCTACCTGAAAGGGGAAATCAAATTTACAGGATTATTAACAGCTAAGCTCTTGCAATCATTACTCTAAAAACCCGAAACATTTGCGACATGAAACTTTTGCGAATTGTATACGACAGCCATTTTTACAGCAAGAAACTTTCGCGATTTGCAAAAATTTAGTGTTATGTCAATTATGATTCACTGATTTCGCGGCATGAAACTTTCGCGAATCAGTACCACTCACAAAATTCGCAACACATTAAATGCACGCAAAAGTTTCTAGTTTCACAGTAATGATGACATATCATATCCAAGTTTCAAGTCATACCACGAAATTAATAATGTAATGGTAAAATCTTAATTGTAGATCTTCATCAAGAATTGGCAGCACAATTACACCAAGACATGTGCAGTCCTTTATATTAACCTAAAAATGCTTTTAAATATAAAACAATAATTTCATTATGTGGGTATGTGAATGTGCCTCGCAGAAAGGCATTCATTCATGCGCGACAAGGCAAGAAGAGGTGCAGTTCTAGGAACAAGCATTTTAAATTTTGACTGATCTTTGATAACATTGCACATGTTAATGATAAATTTGTGTTATTAACAATATTTGGTCAAACTTCTCTATATCATTTCTTATACTTGTGTTGCAAAACTAATACATACGTACAAGTGTCTCCTTATCATAATAGTACCAAAATACTGCATATAAAGGTGTTTGCCTCTCTCAGATGGTAGTGCATGTATGAGTTATTATTCTCATAGCTTTTCACTCGAAACAGTGAGATACAATCATCACAGTAAGGCGTTATGGGTAATAACCTGATGCAGATAATTTCCTAAACCCTTTATAAAAAATGAAGGACTAAAATGTAAATGAACACTATTGTATAAAACTATTTTCAAAAAATCATTTAGTTAACCAATCATATGGGATTCTGTGGGGTAACCTCGCTAGTCATAAAGACCGCTAGTCATGACGGCTAGTCATAAGGACCGTTATCCATAACGTGTGACTAAATGAATAGCGGGCCTTTATAAATAGCGGTCCTTATAAATAGTGAGCAAACCATAGACAAATTACCTCGTTAGTCATAAGGACCACTATCCATAACACGTGACTAAATGATTAGCGGTCCTCATAAATAGCGAGCGGACCCCGATTCTGTCACATATCTACTGATTAATGACAGCAACAAATATAATACCATGTCCTAACCAGATGAGAATACATCCTTGTGATACTAAGTCATGCCTACTTTTTTTCCCCAGTTTAGTTTATTTTAGTTAGCATTTATTTACCGCTCTTTATAGCCATTAAATGTGTTTCAGTGATGGTCAAAGTCATGCATTTGTTGAATATCTAGATGTTCCAAAAACTATGTTCTTCAAAAAGCCTTAATGCTAAATGAGGAACAAATAGCTAGATAAATCTCTTTTCCCCTTAAAATATAGTTATCTTCTTTGGGAATTCCCAATCATTGCATATTTCCGTACATGTATAATTGCATGTGCAAGAAGCTTGCAGGCAGGCTACATCAACATAAATTACCCGAGAAGCTCTATGCATTCAGTTACTTTTTGAAAGATTTCTATACCGTTTCATAAAATATGCTGGTACAAACAACCTCATAATACAAGACAATTCCCGATTTCCTACATAATCACCTACAAAAACTATTAAAAGACACTTTTAATGCGATTACACTTCAACTATTCAACGAGGCACTTCAGTATCTCCTATTCTCACCTGGATTTGCCATGTCCAGAAGAGGTTGTATGACGTCTGCTCCAAAGACAGCATTCTTCTGCCAGAGGTTTAGCACTCTTACGATCTTGGCACGGTCATCAGTGGGACACTTGAATAGATGCTGGAAGGTGTTGTTAATGTTCTTGGCAAATCGTGGTGCAAAGACATCTTTCTCTGCTCCAAACTTAATGTGGAAACAAATGTTTTTGATGTTTCACTTTCAAAGTTCAGCGTTATGCCACTGATTTACATTAAAAAATGAAAAGAGTGAGAAATTCACAGAATAAAGCCATTAAAAGCCCCTTCTTCCTACAATTCCTGTTGATAAAGAAAAACTATGCTTACATGGTTCATATTTTCTACTGTTGACATTGAAAACAAAAAAGGGCTTTTTACAACAACGCTATTTAACATGGGTACCTGTGACTATATATCATTTTTTTTCTCTCATAGGTTTGTGTATTTTTGTATTGTTGGTTCTTGCCTCTGAAGAGTTTTAGCGGTTTGTCTCATTGAAGTCATACAAGGGGTATTTTTTCTTTTCAAAATAAATCTTTTGTAACATAGAAACAAGACCATGAATGGTTACTGAAAGTGTTATATTTGTGGTAAGAAGGAAATAAAATATCATAAATGCAAGGTACCATTGCTGGAATCTGTTATTCATTCAATGAAATACAAAGACAAATCATTTTCATTAGCTTGAATGCATATTATAGATGCTTTATTACAGAAGCTTGGTCTAATAATTTTCTCCAGGGCTGTACATTGAAGTAACTTTATCTTTTGTGGATAATTTTTGAAAAATAGTGAAGACCTGTCCCACTGAAAATCCATGTGCAGCACAAAGTACTTGAAGCTTAGTTTATTTGATTCAATGAATGACTTACTTGGTGCCTGGACTGTCTAACAATGGAATCGATAACATAGAGCCCTGGAACCTTGTATTCTGGTTTGCACTGTAAGAAAGAAGAATAATATATGACAATAACATGGGTTTCTATTCACATCAAAATGGAACTCTAACCCATTAGGAACAAGAATCTTTAAGGCCCAAATTCACAAAGGAGGTTTAAACCATGGGTAAGGTTTAAACCTCTGTAAGCGTACTAAAATAAGCGTAAATAAGCGCACATTGCCCATGCGCGCGCTCAAAGAAAATATATGATTGGATCGGATTCAGTGCGCACGAACGCTTAAAAAGCCCAGGAGGGGGTTTAAACCATGGTTTCAACCAAACCTCCTTTGTGAATTCGGGCCATTATGTCTATTTTCCCTTCAAAATGGAAACATTATTAATTTTCATCAATTGATTCATTTCTCTAAATTATCTCATGAAATGTCATGTATATAAAAATAAAGTTAACTTTGCATAAGTTGAATCTGTTGGGACCACACAAAATAGTTTGACTTACATGTATGCAAAATTTAACTTAGGAAATGGAAATTACACATATTTTGCATAGTTTGGTCAACAAAATTGATTCGACTCAGGGAAAGCTTGACTAATGCGACTTCGAGTTATACAAGGTTAACTGTAGTATACATTTTTTTTAAATGATAAAACAAGACAATCTCAAATTTTTAGAGAAAAACAGTGATTTTGAATTTTCCAAACTGAAGGATTTAAAATGCTCATCTATGTATTTTAATTTAAAAATTCCTGGCACCAAACACAATTAATAGATGGACACCCTGCATGCAGAAATGTTTGTTCTCTCTGCTCACTCATCTTTTACAGCTCTCGTAATACCCCAGTCAAATCACCAACCCATCCCCAAATCAATCAATAATCAACAAAATCTTGACCATTCAAGGACAAAGTTGACTTATTTTCATTTAGTTGTAAGTTTCGTGTTGGTCTCATCTGTGTGCAGGTATGACTGGGGCATAAGTTATACATGTAAATCCAACCATAAAATATGGGCAATTTCCATGAATAGGTTAAATGTCTTTCCTACCTCTTTTATTAAAAGCTGGTATGTTAACATCAAATATAAACAGTGTTTTGTCAAAAGCACAATCTAACCTTGATAGCAAGTGGCAAGAGACATGAAAATCAGATTGGTTTACAGAAGGGTAAGTGAAATCAAATATACATTAAAAAGACTATATGAATTTATAACATTCAAGATCACGTTCATACATAGATTTCAGATTGGTAATAAATTACTGGAAATGTCACAGCATATATATACACTGTAATGAAGGACAATCTCTTATAATTGGTTCCTATACAAATTTTATGAATAAGCATAATCCCTTTTCTTTCCCTGGATGACAATAGTTATTATACTTTCTATTTTGTCTTGAGCACAGCCTTGGGGACAAGTTACTGAAGATAAATTGGAAATTCCTTTAAATATTTTATTTAGTGTACAACAAATGGGAGAGATGTTCACAATATGTCATAGGCCAATAAGTTATTCATGAACTTGAGAATATTAGCTTCAGTGACTTTTAAATCTTACACTCTTAATATCTGTCAAATTTTCTTCAAACTTGAACCATTGTTATTCTCCTTCTTTTTCTCCACCTCTCCTTCTCCTTCTTCTTCTTCTTCTACTGCTGCTTAATTTTCTGCTTTCAGCCAGTTTTAATCATTACAAAGGTTTGATTGCTATTTTAATGAATGCAATAAAAATACACTTAAATATATTTTCAGCAGATTTTAAAGGCAAACAATAGAAAATTAGCCTCCAAACTTTCACTTATAAGTAACTTATAAAGCTTACATTAACGACTAGTAGTTAGTAAACTACTGCCTTTAATTTATGTAAACAGAAAGGCAGATTAAAGGTAAAATAAAGTGAAACTATATATAATATGAATTAACTGATATTTCAACTAAGTTTTTTATTTTTAAAAACAGAAAAAAAATAATTCAAATACTGTAAATGCTAAGTTTACTTCAATTGTCTGTACATACCTTTTGTATGAATTTTTCCACACTTTGCACAACATGTTTGTAGAGTTTGATTGCTTTAATTGCCGACTTGGTCACCGAGGTCATCTTAGCCCTTGATATGGGCGGCTTGACCTCGTACAAGCTGGACAGCTAGAAAGAGAGAAAATGAGAAAAAAAAATGTATAAAGTTTCAGTCTAGCTCTAGGCAAATATTAGTCATGTTAGTGTCTGAACATCATTTTCCCCCTTAATTTCTCTCTCGAGTCTCTGTGATCATGGTGATAAATGCTAGTACAGATAAACATTCAACAGCTGTTAAAGGGTTAATAAATCGGGGTCTACTCTACATGCTCTAAGACTATGTATGAGAAGAGACTGAGAAAGAATGGAAAGAGCCAACGTAGCCCCGGTCCCGCACATGAAACTTTTAATTAATCATATTCATAAATTGGATGGAATCAAATTTGCAACTCATAATTAATAATATATTCTTTTTACATCATCTGAGACATGAATTTAAAGGGGGAAAATGCGCTCTTTAAACCATTCTATGCTCACATTCATGCCCCGATGCTCCATTATCATTTATATCAAGCATAGGCATTGATCAAATCATAACTATGTAATGGGGTGTTGCAAGAAAGTTGCGATTGATTGCAAGTTGCAACTGATCGGTAGTACTGACTAATCAAAATCATTGTTGCAAGCGCATCTTCTTGAATGGGCAGACCCTGAACCATTCAGAATGGTTGTTCTAATTTGCTTTACAATTTGCAATTGACTGCAACTTTCTTGCAACACGCCATAAGTGTATGGCTAGAGTGCCCAAGTCTGCGCACACGCGTAACTGCGCGATTCTAATAAAACAAAACACGCAACGAACACAAACTTTTCATCTTTATCATAGCGATAGGTATTCATGCAAAAAATGAGTCAAAATAATGAAAAAAAGGGTCTTATTTCAAACCTTTCATTCACAAGCCTCAAAATGTTCTTTCACGTCAAAACTCCCGAACTGCGTGTAAAATGAATGAGTGCGCAGACATGGGCACCATTGTTTTTACAATGTTGAAATGACACGGCCACCGTTTCTTGGGAAAATGGCATTGTTCTTGCTCTAATTTTGATGAGATTTTTTGCAGACTTACTCTTTAGAATATCAGGAATAATATAAAATTAAGCTTTAGAGGAATATTGAAGAAATTCTTGTTCATTTTCAGGTCAAAACCTTAGGTGCGCAGACATTGGGCTCCCCATCATACAATTACAACCGTCTACCACCATCATCATCATACACACACAGTACACTGACACACCATACTCCCCAGCCCCGGCCCTCGGCTCGGCCTTATTCATTCAAGTAGTGAGCATGGTGCGTGTGCCTGGCCTGGCGTGTGATCCGAGTAGAGTGCCGCATACACTTCACTTGATCTGGTTTGTCACGCCAGAACAAGGAAAATTGTTTGATAATTAATAATTCAAAATACTCTCACCTCATTATTGAAATGCTTAACAGCGTCCATCTTGGAAGGATTTTGTAATCTTAAAACTTCAAAGTCATAACTAACGTCAAGTCAACTTATTCCTTGTAAAAAATTACGTTTGCATGCTCAAGCCGGCGTTTTACGCATGTTCGTCCATTTTCATTATCTGCATAAAGGCTGAGAAAGATGACTCAACCCAAGTACAAAAACGACCCACGCGTAAAATCGCTAACGGAAGTAGATCACTCGGTCTTCTTCTTTTCTTTTCTTTTCTCCTTCTCCTTCTCCTTCTCCTTCTCCTTCCCCTTCTCCTTCTCCTTCTCCTTCTCCTTCTCCGCTCCTCCTCCTTCTCCTTCTCCGCTCCTCCTCCTTCTCCTTCTCCTTCTCCTTCTTCTTCTTCTTCTTCTTCTTCTTCTTCTTCTTCTTCTTCTTCTTCCGATCTTCTTCTTCTTCTTCTTCTTCTTCTTCTTCTTCTTTTCTAGCAAGTTTTCAGATGTTGGTCATGAACTTTAGGCACACTTTTTGCTAGTGCTTCCATTTGATTGTGATATGCTTTTTGTTTAAGAGCTTTTGATGTTCATCTTATATAATCAAGCTCTTCGTGACCTTCTGATCTGACAAACCATGCAAGTGAGCTTATTCATATTTCTAAATATTAACCTTTTCATTTTTTAAATTGATTAATTAATATATTTGTTACATCTATTTATAATTCATTTATTTATTTGTTTATTTATTTGTTTATTTATTTATTTATTCATTCATTCTTTCTAGTATAGTTCTTCTTCATCTATGTTATTATAACTTTTGTTCAGTTTTTTATTTACACTATTTCGCCTGTTGGAAAATTATTTTGAACTTTCTGTTGCCAATCATGTGGCAACTATTTTTAAAATCCTTATCTGCATCTTTATCGGCAAAATTGCAAAGGAGTTTGGCTAATTTCGGCCACCCCCTCCCCACCCCATTCATGCTCGATAAGTCAGGATACTAAAATCACTGAGCCTCTTTATTTTTATTGTTTCTCTTTTATTCATATTGATCCGGCTCCTACATAGTTTATTATTATCTTATTACCAAATGAGCATGCTTCGATATATGAATCGTATGTAATTTCAAACATGATAATAAAAATAGTTAATTGATAGTTTATTTCTACATATGGAAAATGATGAGAAACAAATAATATTTACAGTGGCGGATCTAGCCTGGTAAGACACAATACATTCTAGGGGTCCGCTTTGTTTGTGCATAAATGGCGGACCCCTATATGTATTGTGTCTTACCAGGCTAGATCACAGAACTCATAAATACGTAGAAGGCTCGTGCGGGTGCGAAATTGTAGGCATTGTTCGTACGTGATCACGTGATATCCGCCATGTTGGTTAGTCCTTCGCTCTCCAGCTCCGGATTCATGAAGCTCGTCGCGTCAACGGCATTCATTCAGTACAAATTGTTTGATCAACACTATAGGGTTACCGGTATATGAAATCTTACTGAAATTGCTAGATTTTGTTAATGCTAGTATCCAAATGAACCAAGACAAAAAGAGAGGGAAGTTTCTCTCGAAATACATGAAATATATCCTATTATTGCCAGTGTTATCAAATGTTGCTTTGGGCATTTTCATGCTTATTTGTTATTATAGAAATGAAGTCATCATCCACTCTTGTTGCTCATCAAGTTGATAATTTTACTGCATTACATTTACTTACCATTTCAAACAACTTTGATCACTGAAATGATTCTCATGTTTATGTTTATGTTATTGTATTCATATCCTGAAGCAGGACTTCATGCTTGTAAGAGTTCGATATGAGGTGTGCTCATTTCAGTACGTTGCAATATATAGCCCTCAAGAAAATTCTTTGTCTTTACAGATCACTGTTATGATCCAGACATCTGTGTTTTGTTGAAGGTTGTCACTCTAAATAAGAACATTAAAAATACATCAAGTCCAACGAAGTGTCACAAGTCACGACTGCCAAATTGGAAACAAAAGGTAGCTTTCGGAGAGGACTACAACTGAATCATTAATCATTAAAATTCTAATTTGACAAAAATAAAGTCATTACAATTGTAATTCGACAACAAAAATTTTTATTAAATCGCCGGGGTCCAGTTTCCCTCCATAATTCTCTGACAAGCAAAAAAAAAAAAAAAGTTATTTGCACAGTTGCAGATACATCTATCTTTGATTATAATTATACATGTAAAACAAACAGCATAGTCATGGATATTAATGACTTTTTTCCCACGTAGGTTAGTAAATTATAGAAATTACAAACATTGTCAAATGATATTCCATGGATGGTAAGGACCAACATTAATTGAGATGATCCGGGAGCAGTGAATTCTGACTGTAAACAAAAACCACATCATCGTATTCATCTGTTTCTTAATATCGATTAGACACACTCAAAATCTGCTGGATTTTATCTTGACACTCATATAGTGAAGGGGCATGAATAATAAGAAAAGAAGAAATACAATGAAAGGAGAATCTTGAGCCTGGCTTGTAAAAATACAAACGTTTCTTCAAAGTTAAAAAAAACAAACAGTTGAATAAAAATTGATTCAAACGGCGGCTAAGCAATGCGTCTGATCAGAAAGTGGGAGGAGGGCTACAGACTTACCCCCCCCCCCCACTCCCCTGCCCCGTTCCCCTGCCAATCTGATTAATCCACAATTTAAAAAAGTTCATCGATAAAGTCCTGACTTATATAAGGATTATCATCAAAGATAAAAAAGAAACATGGCAGAGTATGTTGAACACATCCTTAATTCAAAAAATCAATTTGGCATCACGGTCCCGACATATGGAACTCCTTACCTTAGTTACGGACTTCACTTTTTTCTTTTAAAGCCATTACAAAAAACACCTTCTTAATCAATACAGTAATTAAAGTTACTATTTAATATTGTTAGAGAAAAATTAACCATTTATTGAGGCATCAAATTAAATTTCAAATTAAGTAGAGGCTTTGTACAATCACTCATTTTTCACATATTGCACGGCCACCTGCATGCACATTACCCTTCAATTCATATTCATCCTTCTTTCTCTTCTCTTTCTTTTATTTTTCTTCTTTCATTTCCTATCCCGAGGCCGTCATCATCTCAAGCTTATGCTTACGATGTCGGTCTCCTGCATCATTTCACTCTCCTTAGCATAGAATCGCCCCACTATTCTTGTTATTATATTTATATCTTATTTTGTTAAACGACCAAGTAGATTTTTATCTGTTTGTCAAAAGTAATTATATTATGTTTATTACGTAGATTATGTATATTATGCTATTATGATTCTGAATATACTTTACTTTGTACTTATGAAAAATGCAGATATAAAACAGTGCGAAAAAAAACAAAGTTGTTGGCCTTTTTATATCAGATGAAACTGTACAAAAAGTATAACGTTTTACAAGTCATGTACATGGTACCAAAAAAGCAAGTATATTTTTTGTTGCTTTTTTCGAGGGGGTGTCAAGAAGGATGAAGGTGAACAAACGAACTCGGGCTGCTTTCTTGAAAGGGAACTAAAATAATAATAGTGATAGAAAAAACAACTGTTTGATATTATCTTGAATTTGAGAGAATACAATTTTAACCTTTGTGTCCGAAAGAGACCCCCCCCCCCCCCTAAAATGTACATGATATTAGTTGACGTTATACTTATGTATGAAAGAGCAGCTGAACTTCAGTGGAAAAGCCAACTTCAAAATTTCAAGTGATGAAGGCACAAGGCCCTTTATTTCGATAGAGAAGATCCGATATAATATAAATAGGCATTGAGAAGCACACGGTCTGGTGGGTAGTTGAAAAGATCGAGGACTAAGCAATATGGCGGCGTGTGCACTCGAGCGAATCCTACACCGGGTATTACGGCGATACCGCGATCTGTGCGTTGTGAATGGGTATGAGCCTTCTACGTCTTTAGGAGTTCTGTGGGCTAGATCCGCCACTGATTTAGAAGACCGAATGGACGAAACCGGAGATGTCGAGTTTTGCCAAGGACGACATGACAGTTCTCTCGGTTTATGGGCAAAGGCCGTGTATAATAAGTATGAGGCCCCAGATATGATCAGAGGCTAGGCGACAATACGGCGAAGAGTCAGTGGTATTTTCATAACCAAACGGGGTGGGTACCGGGTGGGAAGGGGGGGGGGGGGGGGCGGCCGCTAGAAAAGTTTCTCCTGTTTGAGCGAGAGGTGATTGCAGCCTGCTCGCTCGGGGAACGTACTCGACATGCCACTAAAAGTTATATTATATTACAATAATATTATAATAACAGAAACCTGTCTACAAAGCATCGGGCTATAGCTATAGGCTTTTACCGACGTTTTAAGATGAATATGATCATACTGATACAAAATGTGGGAAGTGCCCATTAATTTTACAATAATTTTACAATTGTCAAAGTATAAAGATGTCCAAACTCGCTATCTTGGGAAGTTAAAAAAACACATGTTATTCCACACACAAAATATGAAATATGACTACATGACCCGTGTCTGTCCCTTTTGAGTATAGTTTCGGCCTATACCGTCTGCCCTGCTTGTTAATCGGGAAATTATTTTCTTTCCACGCTTGAACTTTCGAAAAAGACATTGCATGTGTTCCCTATTGTGTTTAACATTTTATGGCTTTGGTCTTGTCTTTTGAAGAAATAAAAGCTGCTCCCGATCACCAAGTTTTAAAGCTAGAAGCTTATAAGAACTAATTAATGATATTATTTTTAAAAAATAATAACATGGCTTTATGGGGAACTAATTAACTGGAGGCTCTGATTTTACGGTTACATGTCGTTTTTCCGAAGGTTCGTATTTCCGAAGGTTCAAAATTCCGATAGGTTTGTTATTCCGAAGGTTCGTAATTCCGAAGGCTCGTTACTCCGAAAATAATAGAGGGTTCATAATTCCGAAAGTTCTTATTTCCGAAATGAAATAGGGTTCGTAATTCCGAAAATGAAATAGGTTCGTAATCCCGAAAATGAAATAAGGAACCTAAAAAAGGAGGGAGGGACCCCCCCCCCCCCTATATCAATAGTTCGAAGAGAGAGATATATATGTAACAGAGCAAAACAAGTTTTACATAAATTGTCCCTCCTTTGTAAATAGCCTCTCCCTCTCCCCCCCCCCTTCTGTGGAATGGATTAGTCCAGAAATTTATTGCATTTTTCTGTTTGAAACAAATTAAAAAGAAAGCACTGCACTCGATAAGCTCACCGGCCATGGCGCCGAAGAGCCTGTGAAGTCAGAAAGTTCTCTCCTTTTAACAGGTATGTTTATTAATTTTATATCTGTAATAGTGTAAGAATGTTGTATGTTTTACAGCTAATCTTCTGAAGAGTTTTAGTGATTAAGATGTGTGATTCAGTGATGTTTTACAATGATTCAATCTCAGCCTTTCATGTGGCTGCTGAACTTTATTATACAGTGCACAGTGTAATGAAGAGTTCAGTTATAAGTGAAAGTATTGATTCATGAATTGCTAAACTTTATTACTCCTTTTGACATGGGGAGACTGCATGATAGTTAATTCCAAATTGATTGTATATGATTGCATTGTATTCATCAAGTTGTTAGGAATTGTCAACTTGTTATAATATTTCATGTTAGGCCTATTTGATCAATCAAATATTTGATTTATGAATTGCATATCTTAGGTAGATGTGAGAAAAGTTCACACACAAGCAAATTTGGGATTCAGTTGTAACATGCTATTTGCATAGAAAGTTACAGTGTGTGTATCGTGTGTGAGTGTGTGCGTTTGTTTAGCATTATGTCCGAGGACATTTTCGGACAGAGAACAAAAAAAAAATCATGACAACAATGGTCCTCGGAAGGCGGACAATAGTCCTCGAACGTCGAACAATGAATTTATGCCTTATTCCGTCGACTGTCCGAGGACGAGTAACAATAGAGGAACAATAGTTGTCCTCGGAAGTAAAGCCATGTAAACGTGTGTGTGTGTGTGTGTGTGTGTGTATTATGGCTAATAGCAGTTAGGCCTGTATGTATAGTACCTGTATAGATAAGTAAGGACCATGTAGGGCTAATACACATTTTAACTTAATGTATGTGTGTGTGTATAGCTGTGGCTACGTGTGTTAAGTTGGCAGCAGTGCTGGACTAAAATATGTGACTTAACTTTATAGGTAAAGATGAAACAGGACAATTGAGATGATATTGTTTATCTAGCTATGCATAAATGAGACTTTCAGATTATATGATGAAATTCTGCTTCTTACAATTGTAGATTTATTCAATGCTGTATGTTTATTTTGCAAACACCAATTGGTTAGAACTTAGAGGGATTTTGTTGAAAACAATCAGATAACCAGTTGAAATCCTCTCACTAGATTGTAAGTGTTTTTGTCATATGTTATAAAGATAAGTTACTCTACGAGATAGTTTGGTCTAGAGTTTATAACTTTATCTGTCATGTTTCTTTTAGATTACAGTCATCAGTATCAGGGCTATGAAGGCTGATTTAATTACACTTGCTTGATGGGCATGAAGTAGTCGGGGTGAGTGTATATGGATTGTAACTGGTTGGAAGTAAACAAATATTCACATTTTAATTTATGCAAGATAAAGAACTTTGTTTTAATAAAGTGCAGTGAAGTTCATTAAAGATAATTTGTTTCATTGCTCATTAAGACTGAATTAGCACATTACTCTGATACCAGTATACATTAATTATGGTTTTTCTTATTGTGAAACTTTCTCTTTAATTGCTATACATGTACTAGATTCAGTGGTAAAATACTTTCAAATCATATATTGAATTGCTATTTATGAAATGCTTTAATGTTTTCACTGATGAATCAGGTTAGGCCTCTCGTCTATTATTCTCAGTGTATTATATCTATTTGATATTTGAAGCAACTCAGTCTAGCATAACAAGTCGATCGTTTGATTTAAAGTACAATTGCCATTGAAATGTGTAGATAATGTAGATATATATTTCTACAACTGTTTGTTACAACATGTACACCTGACCAGTGACATGTATTTGTTATTTTGTTGTATTTTGATACAGGTTCTTCTTCTTCTTGTTCTTGTTTATATTTTTTCGTACTCCATACGACGGGAGGAATAAAGTGGAAAACCCTCATTACATCTTCGAGGCGTCGTTTATTTTCCTGTGTTACATATATATATATATATATAAAATAGAAGAGAAAAGTATTACCGAATAAGAACCAGTGAATTATCTGGCGGCCGCCGGATAATTTTATCTTTCCTTATGTTATTCTTTGTTTTTCCTGCTATCTTCTTCTCTTCCTATCTTTCATTATGTTATTCTTTGTTTTTATCTTTATTTTATTTCCTCTATCTACAACATAACATAAGGAAAGGCAGAATAATCAGGCGGCCGCCAGAAATTCTCTCTTTCCTTATGTTTTCATTCTTCTTCACTTTCCACCTTTCCTTATGTTATTCTTTGTTTTATTCTTTAATCTTTGCCTTCTATCTTTCCTTATGTTATTATTTGTTTTTATCCTACTATCATTTCCTCTTTCTATCTTCATTATGTTAATCTTTGTTCAAGTTTCTTCTATCTTCTTCTCTTTATATCTTTCCGTATATGTTATTTTCTTTATTTTTTTTCTTACATTTTCTTTGTCTATGTTATAATAATAATAATAATAATAATAATAATAATATGTCTTGTTTACCCAGGGTAGCCTCATCAGTACTTAATACTGTTCTGCCTGAGGGCCCTGCATATTATGTTCATTATGTTATACAATTAGGAAACGATGAGATAAAAAACAAAGACTAACAAAAGGAAAGATAGAGAGAGAGAGGACCCTTGAAATATCAGTCGTCCCCCACCTCCCTCCTTTTTAGGTACTTTATTTCATTTTCGGAGTTATGAACATGAACCCTATTTCATTTTCGGAATTACGACCCGTATTTCATTTTCGGAATTATGAACCCTATTTCATTTTCGGAAATACGAACCCTATTTCATTTTCGGAATTATGAACCCTTTTTCATTTTCGGAAATACGAACCTTCGGGATTATGAACCCTTTTTCATTTTCGAAATTATGAAACTTCGGAAATATAAACCCTAATTCATTTTCGGAATTATGAACCTTCGGATAAACGAACCTTAGGAATAACGAACCTTCGGAATAATGCAATAAATGTTCGGAATTATGAACCCTTTTTATTTTCGGAAATATGAATCCCATGGGAAATTTGTGTTTCGGAATTATGAACCTTCGGAAAAGCGAACCTTCGGAAAAAACGAGTGCCCCCCCCCCCCCCCCCGATTTTACTATACCTGGGAGAAATGTGAACAAACTGGGCCACAAAATAAAGGTAGGAATTTATTATTCTTTCTCTCTCTCTCCGACTCTCTCCCCTCCCCCTCTCTCTCTCTCTCTCTCTCTCTCCCTCTCTCTCACCCCCCCCCCCCCTTCTCTCTCTCTCTCACAGATTCTCTGACTTTCACTTCCCTTACCCCATTTTCCTAAACTGAAAATATACCTTTATACGTATCTGGAAAATTGTATACATTCATGGAGAACAAATAATTTATACAATTGAAAATATACCTTAAATATAACTGTTCCTTAACTATATGTTTGTTTGTTTTTTCACTGAAAGAAAATTTTATAAAAGATAAAGAGGAAAAAGAAAGAAAAGAAAAGGAAAAGGAAATATGAGAGAGAGAGAGAGAGAGGGGGGGGGGGAGACTCGGAGAGAGAGAGAAACTTGGAGACAGACACACCCGCACATCCCAACGCAATACCTTACCCCTTCCAGCCGGCACTCGGCTTGCAATAACCGTGAGAATCCGGGAATACTGTAATTATGTAGTAATGTAACTCAGAATTGGCACATTATGATATGCCCCTGTAAGGTTATACACCTTTTGTTGTTGTCTTTTATGTTCTCTTTTAATTGTTCTGTTTTTCCGTATCGTCTCCGGAATCGTTCTTTGTATTTGCCTTTTCTTTCAAATAAATAAATGAATACAACTTCTGTCGCTTGTCATGATAGGACCTACTGTGCCTCGCACAGTGGGCCAGAATGGCTCCAAAATGCAGAAAAATTCATATTCACTGAATTTTACTTAAAATTTAAAGGGACCGACAAGTCGCAATAAGCCAGTTCGGGGTTAGCACATGGTACAAATGACCCCAAATATCCACAGATATTTTAGACATGGAGGTTCCCTTTATGTGCACTTCAGAAAAATAACTCTGGGAGTGATAGAGGTGCCTCATGAATAGCTTTTGTTTCCCCCTTTAGAAAGAATACTTCCACCTGGATATCATGGAATGCACCATTAGTGCATAATTGAATAATGATTACATGACATTCATGAGCACATATTGTTTGTTTGTTTGTTTGTTTGCTTTTATTTCTGCGTTCTAATAACATACAATAAATCGAATGTTTACATAAGTAAAAAGTCATGTACAATAATAGTATACAATAATAAACATAAGACAAAACATACTAACAAAATTAAGGAATATAATAGACCTATGTAAATATTTTTTTCCAATAAACTAGAGAGGTAATTTAGAACATATCGAATATTAGTGTCAGTGGGTTTTAGAATTTGGTACAGATGACCTTTATCTGCTCATGCTCAGATTGCATCTCCGAAATGGCTTATCTCTATGGGCGGTTTTACAGTTGGCTGCTCCTTTCTCTGGATCAAAGTTCAAAGCGACTTCAATTTATCGCGCGCAGCTAATAAAAGTTCGCCCATTGACCCAAATTTGAGTAAACAAGATCGGGCGTTCTTTATTCCAGTATTTGAATCTCATTGGTCGGTTACGTATGTAGGGAGTTAACGATCACGCGAGGAATTCGGCAATAACATTCCTTCGGTAGCGCACGATTGGACCTGATTATATCCGAATTTCCCCGAGTCAGGCCAACTGGACAGGCCAATGGATTACGACTTGCCACTCCCTTTAAACTTAGATGATTGGTCTGTGGGTATTCAGACCCGTAGAATCCAATGAAAATATTTTCGAATACCTATGACGTCATTGAAATACCGATTTCTGATTGGCTGCCAAAATCCAATGGAAAATAACATATTTCTCGTATTACAATGATTTTCCTACTTCAGAAAATTGATAATGCGATCTCTATAAACGCTTTTTTATCAACAAATGAAATCGTGCCTAATGACGCAAGATGATTGGTCCGCTCACCAGCACGTCGCACAAAGCGTCGTCTGCTTGATGCAGCCGAACGAGTGCATTTGGATGTACTACAGTGTACTTCTATCTCCATGGTCATGATGGTATGCCCAGGGAAGTAGAGAGACTCTTCCCTGGTATGTCCGTCCATCGACTCGTACGCCTATACACACACATAGGTACACTGCAAAAACTGGGGTGTTAAAACTGACACTAGTTGGTGTTAATAGAGGACCACACCCTAGGGTGTTAAAATCACCCCAGAGTTTCAACATAACACCAAAGAGTGTTAAATAACAACCAAAGGTGTTGTAATAACACCATTGGTTGTTGATTTAACACCACAGATTTAACACCGGTGTAAAATGACTGGGGTGTGGTCCTCTATGTACACCAGTTAACACCACAGTTTTTGATGTGTACGATCTAGTACAGCCCACTTTCATGCACAAGTACATAGTGGGCTGAATTTGAAGTAACAATGTAAACAAGAGGCCTACTGTGTATCCTGCATTGATGATAAATTTTGCGTGGGAGCTCTTCCACCTCCCTGGTGTTAGCGGTTATAGGCCATTCATGAGGACTAGGAAGGGGGAAATATCATTCATTGTTAATACTTCATTTTCATCTTGGAAACACAAATTTTGTAGCAGAAAAAAACTAAAATAGTCCTAAATCACTGATAATTTGGCGTATAAGATAAGATATAACAAGAGATAAAATCATTTTCAGAATACTAATTATCTTCAGCGCGCATATGTAATCAGAGTGAACAAAGATACAACAATAGTTACAACAATTTTCAGAATACCAATTTTATTTGGTTCGGTGTAAACATGCCAGAGGTAAAAATGTCAGAGGTAAAAATGCCAGGGGTAAAAATGCCAATGGTAAAAATGCCAGAGGAAAAAATGCCAGAGGTAAAAATGCCAGAGCCAAAAGTGCCAGAGGTAAAAATGCCAGAGGTAAAAAATTCTAGTGGTAAATGTAAAAGGAAAAAAGTTGTCAGAAAAGAAAATCTGAAATGAAATTTAAGCTAAGATTGAGTAAATTGTGTGATTTTTTATTCTTGTACATAGGCTACATGGGTGGAAATCCTGAGGGCGGGGGCGTGTCCTTTCATTTCATTTCATTTCACATAGTTATGTTGCGCTTATCCTTTATTGCATTCCGCCTAGAGCACTGCGTTGCCATGCTGGATGCTTTTTGAATAAACTTCATCATTTCCTAAAAAATCGTAATGTTTTATCTCTCCAACCGCTGTTTTATTCATCGTTAACAGGGGCGGATGCAGGATTGAGTAAAAGAGGGGGACACAAAAATTAAAGTTTGTCAAAACGTAGACCCGTATTTTTTTGGTCTCGCCAGCTTCTCGAAAAGTCGCTCAGTGGGGGGGGGGGGGGACGAAAAAACAAATTCGCCAAACTTCCAAAAAACGCTCAGTAAAGGGGTTATGAGGCCCAGTTTCCCTCCATAATTCCCTGACAAGCCAAAAAAAAAAAAAAAAAAACGGCGCCAAAAAGGGGGGGGGGGGGGGGGTCCGGACCCCCCCCCACCTGGATCCGCCTATGGTTAACTTTTGCGTAAAGTTAATCAACCGGTGTAAATATACCGATATTGAGTAAGTATCATTTAGAGGATTGTTCAAACTGCTGACATTTTTGGAAACTCTCAATCTATCCACGCACACGCACAACAAAACTATTACAATGATGAATTAGCATTATGATGATTAAATTCTATTAAATAACAATAACAATAATTATTAAATACCATTATGATGGTTTTATACCAATTATTAACAATAACAATGATTAAATACCATTGTCATAATTAAATACCATTCAATAATAATAATAACTCTGATTAAATACCATTATGATAATCAAATACCATTTAATAACAACTATAATTAGATATTATGATGATTATATACCATTTAATAACAGTAACAATGATTAAATACCATTATCATGATTAAATACCATTATGATGATCAAATACCATTATGATAATCAAATAATGATAACAATGATTAAATCCCATTATCATGATTAAATACCATCAAATAGCAATAGCAATGATTTACATTCCATTATGATAATTAAATACCATTTAATAACAATAACACTGATTACATACCATTATTTTGATTAAATACCACTTAAAATAACAACAAAAATGAAATATCATTATGATGATTAAATAACACTGAATAGCAATATTATTGATTAAATACCATAAATGATAATCACATACCATTATGATGACTAAATACCATTTAGTAACGATAACAATGATTAAATATCATTATGATGATTATATACCATTCAATAACAATAACACTGATTAAATACCATTATGATGATTCAATAACAATAACACTGATTAAATACCATTATGATGATTAAATAACAATATCAAAGATTATATACCATTATGATAATTTAATACCACATAATTACAATAACGCTGATTGAATACCATAATGATGATTAAATACTATTTAATAATAACAATGACTATATACAATTATGATAATTCAATACCATTTTATTACAATAACACTGATTAAATGCCATTTATTTTGATGATTAAATATCATTTAATAACATTAACAATGATTAAATACCATTACGATGACTAAATACCATTAAATAACAATAACAATGATTAAAAAACATTATGATTATCAATACAATTTAATAATAATGATTAAATACCATTAGGATGACTAAATACAATTTAATAATAATAATGATTAAATTCCATTATGATGATTAAATACCATTTAGATGGTTAAATACCAATTAAATAGCGATAATGATTTTATAACATTATTATAATTTAATACTATAACAATAGCACTGATTAAATACCATTATGATAATTGAATAAAATTTAGTAGCAATAACAATGATTACATACCAATATGATGATTAAATACCATTTAATAACAATAAAAATTATCAGATACCATTATGGCGCTTTAACGAAACATGTTGGCCATTGTTCATGTGCACCTGTTTGACAAGCCATGATAGAGGAGCTTGTTAATAATCCGGGCTTTGTGGCTAACAAGCAGAAATCTACCATTCATGTGTTAATTACACAAATACGTTGCAAGCTCTATATTATCATGATTAATGCATGGTCAAACAGGCGGAGAGGGTCAATGGGTGTGTTTACATAATCCTGACAATATCGTTTGTCTACTTTTGAGAAAGCAAACAATTTTCACAATTTAATAACTTATTTTTGAAATGATCATTTGATACCAAATTTCACCCCAAGAAAGTTACGATACTAGAAATTGTACTATATAAATTTTACATGAATAGAATGACACACGTTGGAGTTATTAAGGTTGTAATGCTTAAAAATGGTTTTCCCCACATCAAGAGCATTTTGGACAGCAAAGCTTGCCTTGGCACTTCAGTCAATTTTTTTTTTATTTTTGTGATGTACACCCATACCTGTTCAGCCTAACAAAATTTGGTCTTTTGGGCCTTAAGGGGAAAATTTTTTCGGAAGTATAAACCTGTGCTCGGTTTTCTGAAGTCTGATCGTAAATATACAGAAAGGGCATAATATAGCCTAGCAAAGCCAGATATGCTTTTGAATATAACATAGTTAACAAAGTAAAATAGAGGTGACTTGAAAAAGAGAAAAGGCGGGGAGTGGTAATCTTCAGATAAAAAGACTTTGACATTTGATATCATAATCTCACAGGCATGCCCAGAAGGAAAAACCAGTTAGACCAGTAAGAAATTCTAACTGGTTTCCAGTTGATTTTAACTGGATCAGTTAAAATCAACTGGAAACCAGTTATATCAATTGGATTCCAGTTGAAAAAAAGGTAGTAAAACAAACTGGTGTAACTGTCCATTGAACAATTTCCAGTTAAACCAGTTGATGATTGAGCAAACTCCGGCTGGCAATTTCATTCTGGGATACTACTGATATAACCAAGACATTATTACTACTTGTATCACCATCATTATTGTTATTATTATTATTATTATTATTATTATTATCTTTATCATCATTATCATTATTGTTATAATTATTATAATTATTATTATTATTATTGTTGTTGTTGTCGTTGTTATTATTATTGTCAATCGATAAAGCAAGATGAGTTTCCAGATATGGCCAGTTGGTTTAATTCTAGTTTTTGTTTCAATTAGAATTTCCAACTGGTTTTTAACCAGTTAGACCAGTTAATCAACTGGTTTTACCACATTTGCATATTTGCTATTTTTTCTAGAGAAATCAACATTTAAAGTGAAATACAAATGCTATCTTATTTCTTTGTTTGAATATTTATTCTAGATATTTGTGCAAAATATTTCACAATAAAAATGTATGATTTTGCATTTATATATTTCAAATAACAACAGAAAGAGTAATTACATACAAGCACCAGTAAGACCAGTTGGAAATACCAGTTGAAAATTCCTGTTACAAGAACATTTGAAAAATTCCAGCTACAAGACCAGTTAAAAGTATCAGTTGAAATATCCAACTGTGTTTTGACCAGTTCACTTTTAACAGGACCAGTTAGACCAGTTATACTGATGTTTCAATTTCCAGAATTACCAGTTGGAATTTAACTGGTTCAACTGGTCCGGTTGCAACTGGTTTTTCCTTCTGGATGACCAGTTACTTCTAATGAAGGCAGTATTTGTTCATTATGTCAGGTCATTATGTTATACGTAAATGATTCAACTAAACCAAGCCGAAATATGCCGAAATAATCAACAATCAATAACGTAGATTTATCAGTATGTACACTTCGACATTGTTTTCACAGATTCCTTGATAGAATACCTTTTTCTTACATACAATTCTTCACTAGAGCTTCTCATAGATTTCAGTGTGGTTTTGCCGTGTTTGTACAAACAAAAATTACAGTCGAACTTTCAGCATCAATACAGCATCAAAATTGTCTTGATCTTGTTTAGAAGATATCAATGACATGATCATAGGCCTATTTACATATTTACATTATGAACTCTACATAAAAGAGCAATTTTTCTTCGTTTATATGTTTAAAAAAAATGATTAGAAAGGCTCAAGAGACAGTGACACCAAAGTTGAACAAATACAACATTCAAGAAATGAGATACTGAAGTAACAATGAACTATGAAGTAAACATGAGCGTACATGACTGCATTGACACTTGGGTAGTGCAGTATTTACATATTGAAATAAAATGGAATGAAAGTACTTTTACAATCGATTCTAAACTTTTTTTTAGAAGTTATAGTAGTTTTGAAGCATAACATATACTTGATTTAATAATGACTTATTGCTGATTTCTGTTAATTTATGTATATGTGTATATATATATATATATATATATATATATACATTTTATATATATATATACATTTTATATATATATATATATATATATATATGTTGATTGTTATGTATTGTTTTTGATATCATATGGAATCAATAAAAGATTACTGAAAAACAAAAAATGGTACATCTTTTGCATGTTTGTACGCATGCGCGTAATTGTATGTTCTCACTCCCAAGACACTAGAAGAGATTAACAATGTTCTAAAAAAATTACCACGAAAAGTAAATCCTACGCTCGCATACTGGTGGGTACAGATAGGCGAACCAATTTTAAATCTTCGAAAATGCTGTATGCACATTCAATTCTAGTAAATTTTAAGCACTTTTAATATTAAACAATCTAGAAATAACAAAAGATTAATTTTTAAAAATTAGATTAAAACACAGATTAGTCATTTTTATGCTGTATATAGCACTTAGGATCATAAACGCGAGCCCATACATGTACGCACGTGCGGAAATACTTAAAATAGTCTGAAGTCTGAAACAAGCCTATAATAATTGATCCTAAACCATTTCAAGCATTTTGAAAATATGCGCGCGCACAATTCCGTCGACTCCCCGTACTCGCTTGCACCCTGCGTTGAATTCATTGCTTATGTAATTAATTTATATTATACCAAATATGATTAGGTTATGACTTTTTATTGCAGAGATATAGCAAATGTCGGATTTTTACAAAATGACTATGTTTAGATGGATGAGACAATAACCATAAATATTATAACCATCGTTCATATTATGATCACATTTTTACAAGCCATACTGGAGGTATTGTGTGAATAAAAAAGTGGATAAAAAAGAAATAGAACTATGATAACAATAATGATTTTTAAAATCGCACGAAAATGAAACGTGGACTGTAATTGAAGTACAGCCCATCTATAAAATATAAAAGTTAATCTGTAACACTTTCTGTGACACGAACACACTTTGTTAAAATGGTATCCATAAAAATTGAATATACGTACATGTACGTTACAAAACCTGCCTCTTGTGAAAAAAATATTTTCATTCATGTGGATGCCCCCAATATCCAAGTCACAAAATAGGGAGAAATGATCCTATGACATGATTCACAAAAATCCCCATTTCTTCCTGACCACTGGACAAAATCAGAGGCGGTTTTCACTGACCGGTAGAAAAATAGTAATAGTTTCATAATCCAGTATTACTTTTTCTATTGCAAGAAGATCTATACCCAGGGACCGCGGAACCGGGGAGGGGGGCTGGGGGAGGGGCTGTAGCCCCCCACTTTTTTCAGTAAACCCGTGCAAACGTATGGCAGTGCAAAAATGTGGTATACACGCAGCCCCCCACTAAGCCCCTCAACTTTCCACGACGTTCCGCGGCCCCTGATACTCAAATGATGAGTGTAATTTGGGGGGACAAACGGTAATTTTATTCATTAAAAAATGGCAATTTAAAGAGATATATTTAGATCAGAATGTTCATGACAATCAGCACTGATTTTCTTTCTTATTTTTTTTTTTTTTGTTGTAATCACATATTTACAAAATAAAGAGGCTCATAACGATTGCATTTACTGGTGTAGAATAGGCAAACAGCATGTAGATACTCTTTAAATGATATGTACATGGTCTTTTGATCTACGATTGTTATCTATAAGAGTTAACTTTGCACATTCATTTCGTCATGACTTCATATAGGATAACATGTTCAGTATACGTTAGATACTTTTTAAATTATAATATGTACATGGTCGCCGCATCTTAGATTTAGAGTTTAGAGATTTAGATTTTTAGACTTAAAAGAAGCTCTGCACATTCAAAGTCATTACTTCATGGCGGATAACATGTTTTGTAGGTTAGATACTTCATAGATTATGTACATGGTCGCTCCATCTCAGATTGTTATCTGTAAGAGTTAAAAGAAACATTGCACATTGAGAGTCTTTAATTTTTAATTTTAAAATGTTAACAATTTCCTCGGAAGGTCTTCGATCTGTTGATGAGCGTGGCGAGAACTCGAAGAAGAATATAAACACGTTTGTTCACCATTCTTACCAAACGTTCGCCGACATTCCGAGGAAACTTTGAACATACTCAAAGATTATGAAGAACCTTGGGCGATTATGGCTTTTCGAAAAATAGTCTGTAAATACATGTATATGCGCCTCAGTCATCAACTATTCTGCAAACGTTCTTTCTGATCGTCAACTATTATTCAACTGTTAAAAAAAAGGGGGAAAAACAACCTTTGCAGACCATAATATGAAGAATGCCTGAAATGCCTGAAATAGCCTGAAACGCATCTACATTGATCAATAAGTAATTTTGAGCATTTTTAAATGTTAACGCACGCGGATATTGCTATGTCAGTAATGTTGACCCATGGCCTGAACGTTATGTTTATTGAAGTTGGTCCATTCATGATGACTGGTTATGAAGATTATGATTAATAAAATAAGATTTAAAAAAAATAACCCCTAGATTACGTCATGGTGGAGTGATAATACTGAAAAAGGGAGGTTTTCTATCCATGATAATAGGCAATCAATGCCCAAAAATTGAAGAAGACTGGGGATTCCGGGGGTTTTTTTGCAAACAAAAACTGGACCGAAAGAAGTAAAGATTTTGGCGAAAACAAGAGGCGATCTCGTGAGAGGCTACAGAATCATCTTATAATAAATAAGGATGATGATAATGATAATAAAAGTATGCAGTGTATGTATATCATACGCTGTGTGCCTAAAGTAGGTATCTCAATGAGCGACGAACGTTTGGCGATAGCGGCGAACAGCGATTCTTCTGAATTCCGAAGAATATTTGCGATTCTTCTATTCACACCGAGGGCTTATTCTGCGTGACTGGTACGGTCTTTTGCGCGCCAAGAAAGATTATTATTTAAAAAGTGATTGCAAAATGAACAGTGGAAACAATATACATAATTTTGATAACTGGGGTATGTGTCATTTGACTTCACAAGTTCTATTAGCGCATTGAAAGAGAGAGTTGTGACACGCCCATAATATGCCTACGCGAACGTGGTCTTAGTTATAAACACGGCGGACCATGGAGCTCCCAATAGTTCCATCTCACGTACATTCTCTATGGGAGGGAACTATTTGAAGCTCCGTGAAATGACTGGCCAATCAGAAGCGACCTCCGGTGTTGCGACCCTCTCTTTGTATAGCTCTGACCCAATCGAAATGACGCCTCGTGTTAGCCGGGTTTTATGTCTGAATGTCCTTGAATGGCGCACTTGAAATGACGCATCGGTGCTCCGACGACAACTGCTCCAGGCTTTATTTCGTTAGAGATGTAGGGTTAGGTTTGATGTTGCAATTGTGTTTTAGGTTAGGTTAAGGGTTTGGGTTTGGGTTTGGATTAGATATTCAATTCAATTCAATTCAATGCAAATTAACATTAATTTTCTTCCATTTATTTTGACAACATTCAACATCATTCTGTTCAAATAGTACAATTTACATAATACAATGTAGTAGCGGTTTTGGTCGCTACTTATAAAGCGAGATGGGAATAAGAAGCAATCACCACTTACCGACTTTATGCGTGCAGGGGTTAACCGGACATGGATCCTCCAAAATGCCAAAAGTTTCCAAATATTGCACAATCCGATTCAAATATATATTTACACAGGTATCACCACAGAAATGATCACAAAACTACTTGGCTAGCACAAGCGAGATTTGGACTGTTCTCTGAGTGAATTGCAGAGAATAAAATGATGAAATAGAAATTCCTCCAGGTGAGATGATGGAGTATAGAATGTGAAGTAGAGAATTGTAGAAATTGCTCCAATTGAAGTGCAGGAAACAAATTCAGAAGTGAAGAGATGACATCCTCAAATTAACGTGTTAACTCGATGAGAAAACTTTGAGAAGTGTCTCTAGCAAAGGTGGAGATGAAAAGTGTTTGTTCTTATCCCTTGCTAGTGTAGCAGGATGAAGAAGAAAGGGAGTGTTGTTGAAAATCCTTGAATTGAAGGTGAGTCATTAATGTGCGATGGGCATGGCCATGCAGCTGACCACTTGTTGATAGATAAATGTGATAACATAGGGGTGGTTGTGACTGCTGGTATAAAGGGCAATGTCCTCTCAAAATGACTTTGTACAATAAGTGAAAGTGAGAAATTAAAGAAAAGATGAAGTGAGGATGAGGAAAATACTACATCAGCCCCCTCCTAGAACGTTGAATAAAATGAAACGGTCGATAATTGAGAAAATAGTCCGAATGAAATTAAATAATATCTCATTTGAAATTCCAAACTTGAACATAGCGTTTGGGAAAGTGTACTCTTCTGCCGGAACGAGTTTGTCTGACTTCGGGCTTGGCAGGAGGAGTGATAGAGGGAGGTTGAGGCTGAGAGGTTGGTGTAGTAGGCGCTTGTGAAGGTATAGGGTCCTGTGAGAGTGTTGGACCAGGGTTGGTAGTAGATTTGACGGGCGAGTCCAAGTATGCAGGTTTCAAACGGTCGAGACTGACGCTGTCTTGTTTTCCTTTGAGTTGAATGATGAAAAACTTGTCAGTTCGTCTGATGACTTCGAATGGGCCGTCGTATGGTGGTTGGAGAGGTTTCTTGACTGCATCATGTCGCACAAATACATGGGTGCATGTTGTGAGATCAGGATGAACCTGTGGTTTGCGTTGTTGAGCACGAGTGGGTTGAGGTCTGAGGTTCTGCATTTGTCTCCGTAGTCGGTGGATGTAGTTGATAGGGTCCAAATCACAATCATTCTGACTAGGCGCTACAAACTGACCTGGCAACCTTATTGTTGTTCCATATACCAGTTCGGCTGCGCAACAACCTAAATCAGATTTGACTGCAGTGCGGATTCCAAGCAAGACGAGAGGGAGAGTTTCGGTCCATCTCGCACTAGTGGTAGCTTTGAGAGATGCTTTGAGTTGTCGATGAAAGCGCTCTACAAGTCCATTTGATGCTGGGTGGTAAGATGTAGTTCGAATCCGAGAGCTGCCAAGAAGATGAGTTAGGGCTTGAAAGAGAGAAGATTCAAATTGTCGTCCTCTGTCGGTTGTGATGGTTGAGGGAGCTCCGAAGCGAGATACCCATTGTGAAATGAAAGCTTGGGCAACAGTCTCGGCTGATATGTCGGGGATTGGTATTGCCTCAGGCCATCGAGTGAAACGGTCAACACAAGTGAGGAGATATGCATTGCCATTTGAAGGAGGGAGGGGTCCCACGAGATCGATGTGGATGTGGTTGAATCTAGCGTCTGGTGTTGCGAAAGTACCTATCGGTGCCTTGGTATGACGATGTACTTTGCAACGTTGACACTGTATGCAAGTTTTAGTCCAACTTCTGACATCTTTGTTGATTCCAGGCCATACAAATCGCTCAGTGATGAGTTTTTGGGTAGCATTGATGCCGGGGTGAGATAGGTTGTGTAGAGCATCAAACACAACTCGCCGAAATTTGGCTGGGATGTAAGGGCGAGGATTTGCAGTTGAAGTGTCACATAGAATGGTAGAGTCAGAAGTAGGGAGTGGTAGAGGTTGGAGTTTGAGCGAGGTGGCAGTGAGTTGCTTGAGTTCCTCGTCATCCTCCTGAGCAGTGGCGATGGCATTGAAATCAATAGTGGAAGACGATTTCAGCGAGTTGATTTCCATGCGGGAAAGTGTGTCTGCCACTACATTGTGTTTGCCACTAACATGCCTAATATCAGTTGTGAATTGCGATATGTAGTCTAGATGCCGGACTTCTCGTGGTGAATACCTGTCGGGTCTAGAGTTGTAGGCATGGATTAATGGTGTGTGATCTGTGTAGACACAGAATTGCCGTCCTTCTAGTGCATGCTTGAAGTGACGAATGGTGAGGTAGATAGCTAGAAGTTCACGTCCGAAAGTGCTATATCTGGTCTCTGCTGGCTGCAGGCGTTTGGAGAAGAAGGCGATGGGTTGCCAGTCATCGTCAACTAGTTGCTGCAACACTCCTCCGACAGCAACATCTGATGCATCAACCATAATGCAGAGTGGGGCATTAGGCTTAGGGTGTGACAGAAGTGTAGCGTTAGCTAATGCTGTCTTGACCGAGTTGAATGCATGGAGGGCTGTTTCGTCGAGATGAATTGCCTTGTTTTTATGCTTGCATGCTAGGAGATCAGTGAGTGGTTGTGTGGTAGCTGCACAATCGGGAATGAAACGTCGATAGAAGTTGATGAGTCCGAGAAACTCGCGAAGTTTGCGTAGAGAATCAGGGACAGGGAAATCGTTGATGACTTTGACTTTCTCGGGAAGAGGGCGGATGCCATTCTCATCAACGATATGGCCGAGAAAAGTGAGGGAGGATGCGCCAAATTCACATTTGGCTGGGTTGATGACAACTCCATATTTTGCAAGTCTAGTGAAGAGAAGTTGCAGGTGTTGTACATGCTGCTCCGGTGTCTCACTTGCGATGAGGAGGTCGTCGATGTAGGCGTACACAAAGGGAAGACCACGGGTTACCTCATCAATAAATCGTTGAAAAGTTTGTGCGGCATTGCGTAGCCCAAAAGGCATGCGCACAAACTCAAATAACCCAAAGGGTGTGGTGATGGCTGTTTTGTGTACGTCTGAGGGATCGACTGGTATCTGATGGTAAGCTCGTATGAGATCGAGTTTTGTGAAAACTTGTTTGCCTGCTAGGGCAGAGGTGAAGTCTTGAAGATGGGGGATTGGATATTTATCGGGAACCGTATTCCTGTTTAGTGCCCGATAGTCTCCGCACGGTCTCCAGTCTCCAGGGGTTTTCTTGGGCACCATATGAAGTGGGGATGCCCAGTTGCTGCTGGATGGTCGGATGATACCCAGTTCCAGCATGTGGTCAAATTCAGCTTTTGCAATGGTATACCTGTCGGTTGCTAGGCGACGAGGACGGGCTGATACAGGATGGCCTTTCGTCTCAATGTGATGGGTGACGGAATGTTTGATTGTTGCCTCTTTGTACACAGGGCGTGTGATGTCAGGATATTGATTGAGAAGAGATTTGTAAGCAGCTTGACTGTCTGGCTTTACAAACATAGGACTGATAGAAGGAGAAGAAGAAAGGATGCCTTTTACTGAAAGATTAGTAGTAGAATCGATGAGTCGAAGATTGCGAACATCAACCAGCAAACCAAAGTGGTGTAGGAAGTCTGCCCCTAGGATAGGCGTGGAAATATCAGCAATGATGAAAATCCATCTGCAAGCTCGACGTAAGCCGACGTCGAGAGTCAGGCTTCGCTCTCCATAAGTAGTAATACTTGAGCGATTTACTGCTTGTAGATGAAATTTTGAAGAAGGGTGATGTTTCTCTGATTTTGAAGGAGGAAGAACGCTTACTTCAGCTCCAGTGTCTACGAGAAATCGAATTCCAGTTTTCCTATCGGTAACGTAGAAGAGGCGACTATTTTGTGTCGTGCCAGTGGGACTTGTAGCTGCTAGATTAGATTTGTTCTTTCCCTGGTTGTTAGAGATATTTTTGAATTTGCAGGGTGGTACGCATTTGTTGGCTTTAGAATCGAAACGCCAGTGGTAGTAACAGTAGTCTCCAGCATGTTGATGTGAGCGGGACTGGCTAGCTTGGTTTGAATGCTGTGATGATTTGTCTTCACTACTTTTGCTCCTATTGGTTTGACTTTTTTGAGACTGGGAAGTCAAAGTTTGAATTAGAATTGAGAGCTGTAAGATTTGTGCTCGCATTTGTTGAATGGTAGGAGTTGACTGAGTAGAAGAAGTAGGGTGATTTTGATTGTCAGTCGACATGTTGAGGAGATGAAAAATGAGCCGACCATATAAATGAAGAAAGGAAGACAATAAATGAAAACAATTTGACGAAGGATGAATGCTACTCAGCACGTTGGTCGGGTTTAGATCACGTCGGGGTCACCAGTGTAGCGGTTTTGGTCGCTACTTATAAGGCGAGATGGGAATAAGAAGCAATCACCACTTACCGACTTTATGCGTGCAGGGGTTAACCGGACATGGATCCTCCAAAATGCCAAAAGTTTCCAAATATTGCACAATCCGATTCAAATATATATTTACACAGGTATCACCACAGAAATGATCACAAAACTACTTGGCTAGCACAAGCGAGATTTGGACTGTTCTCTGAGTGAATTGCAGAGAATAAAATGATGAAATAGAAATTCCTCCAGGTGAGATGATGGAGTATAGAATGTGAAGTAGAGAATTGTAGAAATTGCTCCAATTGAAGTGCAGGAAACAAATTCAGAAGTGAAGAGATGACATCCTCAAATTAACGTGTTAACTCGATGAGAAAACTTTGAGAAGTCTGTCTAGCAAAGGTGGAGATGAAAAGTGTTTGTTCTTATCCCTTGCTAGTGTAGCAGGATGAAGAAGAAAGGGAGTGTTGTTGAAAATCCTTGAATTGAAGGTGAGTCATTAATGTGCGATGGGCATGGCCATGCAGCTGACCACTTGTTGATAGATAAATGTGATAACATAGGGGTGGTTGTGACTGCTGGTATAAAGGGCAATGTCCTCTCAAAATGACTTTGTACAATAAGTGAAAGTGAGAAATTAAAGAAAAGATGAAGTGAGGATGAGGAAAATACTACAAATGTAATATCAGTGTTTGCTCTAGGGTTGAAGTGTGGAGTTCGGTTAGTGAAGTATACTGAACATAGAGCAGTTGTCGGCGGAGCATTTTTAATAAGCCGACGCATGGTGTCCTATATAGGCGTCTCCTAAAGCTCACTTGTTTGCTGACCCACGGCGGGTCGACAAACTTTACCAGGCGATGCAGCATCGCGAGTCTTCTTACCATCCATGTAAATCATAAATGTGTAAATAAACGGGTTAAGGCTAGAGTTGATAGGTATGATCAAAATCACGGTCAAGGCATACACTGACGTAGGTAGTGTCAGTAAACCTGTTTGGGTTAGGATACCCATCACGACGACGGGCATCCAGCAGCAACAGTCAGTGAGTATGATAACGGCCATACGTCGTGCCATCTTAAGTTCCCGTTTATAAGACGCTGTGTTGCGAGTGGCTTGAGAGCTGCGTCGGACCTTTACAAAAATAATGATATAGCTCACCATTATGTAAATAAATGAGAACAGATTTACACCCACAAAGATAACTAGTGCAAACCACCAAACAGGTTTACGTTCTGAAGCAGTAAGCCTGGGAATGACACCGACAAGTAATTCGTCCGAATCCCTTTCGAACTCAAAAGAAACCCTCATTTCTCCAGGCTCAATGTGCAAAGGCAATCCAATGCACACATTAGACAGCCCGTATAATCCATCGATTTTGGACGGCAATATAACTAGTATCACCCCCATTATTACCGTAAAAAGCCAAATTAAAGAAATCAGCACCCGCGATCCAATTTCATTGAGTCTAAATCGCCCAAAGGGATTTAGAATACATAGCAACCTGTCAGTGGTTACCAACATTAGGGTGAAAACCGAGGATTCGCTCGACACTAACCCGAGGAACCCCGCAAAATTGCAAAGAGCAGATTCGCGCCACTGAGGAGCACTCAGGAAGTAGAGCTTGCCGTAGTACAGGTCTGCAGAACTGATGATCACCATGTACGCCCCCATCGTCCCATCAGCAACGGCGAGGCTAATAATCAAGTAATTTTGAACAGAAGCGGTACTTAATTTTTTGTCTCGAAGACGAAGAAAGACGACCACAAAGTTTCCAATGAGAGCAGATAATCCGACAATCCAACCAGCTACTCGAAGCATATTGTTTGGAATCAGACTTCTGCAGTTGTCAAGAGGATCGGGAGGAGCTGTGCTGTCACACGTTGTGTTTTCCCTTTGGAGTCCCTTTACCAAACAGCAAATTCGTTTATCAGAAGTCACTCTGAGCGCATAAAAGGAAACAGCGAAGTTTATGTTTTTATTTACTGCATCCATTTAATTGAAAGCGCATGTCTGGGAGCCTGTCGCGAAATAGTCACCCCATTTCACATATGAGATTTGACCCAAACTAAAAAAGAACCAAAAAATGGTCTAAGTAACTATAGGGGTCAAATTTCATATGTAAAATGGGGCGACTGTTTTGGGACAGGCTCCTGGCCTATTACTACTTATTATTTTTCAGTGTTGATTCACCAACGTCAAATCAAATACAGAGCGACTCAGAAAAAATGTATGGACCTTTAAAATTTCTGAATGTTTACATTTGGAAACGTTTAATGTATATACTAATCTGACTTGTTGCTAGTGAATTGCCTTTCTCGATTCCATTGTTTCAAAAAGAAATGTGTACTTGCCGACAAAGAAACCGTTCTATTTCTTCCTTATGAAATTATAACCAAAATGTCATTTGAACTAATTGGCCTGTGTATGAGTACAGAAGGGATTTTACTCATTTATGCTCATATACCTGTATTTGTAGGAAACGGAATCATTTAAATTGTTAATTATTCCTTATAGTGTATGATTTCGGAAAACATTTTAAAAAAATCTTTATTTGCCAACGTGATGTATTACAAATCGTTTTGAAATTTGAATTGAATTATGGGGTGTTGCAAGAAAGTTGCGATTGATTGCAAGTTGCAACTGATCGGTACTGACCAATCAAAATCATTGTTGCAAGTGCATCTTCTTGAATGGGCAGACCCTGAACCATTCAGAATGGTTGTTCTAATTTGCTTTACAATTTGCAATTGATTGCAACTTTCTTGCAACACCCCATTAGACTACCGTATAAGATGTAGCTGGTCAAAAATCGAATATATATGACGTTATACAATGCATTCCGTCTTTGTAAACAAAAGCATACTCACACATTTTCTAAATACGTGAGCTCAGAAAACGCATTATGATGCAGATGGTAAAGATCTATATTTAACAGAAATCTGGAACGAGAGAGGAAGGGAAGGAGAGAGTGGCATTGCTGATTGTTGTTTTTAAGGATAAGGTTCAACGTGAATGACAATAATTTCATGAATGAAAAACACTTGATTGTTGGTATAGATTCTAAATGCTTTTTAAAAATGCTAAAGATATAAATACAATCATTACATACGCACAATACGCAATAACTATACAGGGAAAACGTACAATAGTTTTACAATAAGCCCAAGTCATGTTTTTAAAAATGAATTGCGTTTGGATAACATTTAAGATGTTATATCAAATGCTCTTCAACAGTTTACTCCATGTTTTTTTTTTCTTTAAGATTTTAATGTATATTTGGGTAATTCCATAAATAAGGGAGCCTGCAATTTGTGACATTTTTGGTGTCCCTTTTACATAAATTATGAAACCCACATGTTTTTATGGCTCATAATGAAAACACCAATAGTGGAGTGAGATTGTAAAGTGATCTCCAAGCATAATGTTGCATTGTCATGCTTAGAATCACCTTACAATCGTACTGCACTATCTGAGTCTTTACTCAGAGCCACACAAACATGTGGGTTTAATATGTAAAAGGGACACCAAAAATGTCACAAATTGGCTCCCATATTTATGGAATTACCCATTTATATGTATTTTAAATAATGTATTGTTGATTTTATCGAATAAATTACTTCTGAAGAGGAAATATAAAAAAAAAACAGACGATAATTTCTTATTCTAACGAGTGCAGTCCAAAAATATGGAGATCCTAGCAAGCAGACAGGCCATGAGACCGAAAATGTTGGTCTAGTGAACCCTCAGAAAAGTTCTCAAAAGTTCCGGGAAGCTGATCACTCGCACGGTCGGTATCGTGAACTCTTCGAAAACTTTTCAGAAGTGAGACATTCGGGTACGTGGGCTGTCGAGCTCTTTGGCTGTAGCCACAAAAGCAAAGTGTTTGGAAACAACTGCATATACTTCAGATAATAGCTGAGTCAAGTGGCAGATCCAGGGGGGCACTTCCGGCCTGTGCCCCCTCCCTTTGGAAGAAAAGTATGCATTTTGACCATAAAGGATCCGCCCTTTTGTCGATTATGCCCCCCCCCCCCCCCTTTAGAATGAAAACCCTTTTTTTTTTGGCTTGTCAGAGAATTGGCAAGACCAAAAAAAAAAGGGTCTACCTTTTCCAGAAGTTGACAAACCTGTTTGTGTGGCCCCCTCCCCCTTGTACTAAATCCTGGATCCGCCCCTGGCTGAGTCTATTTGGGTTTCAAGAGGCGACTGTAATAGATCTGTTGAGTTGCAGAAAACTCACAGCTAGAAAGGGAATTTTTCAATCCCTCTTCTTTTAGAAGTGGGCTTGACCGAATTTGCTAGATTTAAATCAAGAAATAATCATTCATAGAAAGGCAATGGCTGGCCTAATCATCTTCCAAGTTGCTAAAATATCTAACAAGCGATTTCATTACCAGGTTTAACACTGCATTAATCATTCTCAATATCAGGGCACTACCCCTTTAGGATTTTTTTTGTGGCCCGAATGCTTTGTATGCATCAGATCTAGGTGGCAAAATGGGATTTCAGGAGAAGAAAAGAAAATTTGGCTAAGTCCTTCTCGGCATGAGAATTAATCGCAGCAAATGTATACTGTCTGCTTGCTTTGTATTTCCGCTGAAAAGAAAATATACGCATACATCAGTGTACATGGTAGCAACTTACATGTGTTTTAGTTTAACAAGACCAACGAATGAATCATCAGATATTTCGTGGAATGGATTGCTGCTTAAAAACCTATGAAGATATAAAATCAAGAATATAACATCAGGTTATATAAAATGTTATTTCTCTTTAACTCATAGCAGTTCAGCATTTTCTTAAGGTCCAAATATATCAGCCTTTCCTCCACAAATTGGCACAAACTATTCTTCTTTCCACTCCTACATATCTGTCTCACCTTTTAAAGGTGCAGGCGAGACGAAGGGATCCGAATGGCCTCCGCCCGTCACAAATGTGAAAGTTTACTTGCACGACTTTCTTGTGATAAATAACCTGGCAACCATGCATTCTATTGTGACCAAACTTGGGGGACCTTTATGGTGCTGTAGAGTTCACATGCTGGACCTTAGGGTCATTTGAGGTCTTAATTACATGTATATCATTTTAGTTTAAATTAAGTTTTTACGCACAAAACTCTCTTTATGACTAGTATCTTTGTATATTGTTCTACATGCAACCAAACGAGGGCCAGGGATGCTCTTTAGCGAATTCATGTAAAAAGGCAAGCGACACACAATCTGGCTATTGCCTTGTTTAAGAAAAAGTATATTAGATGAACCAACGTGAATGAAATTTCTAAATTCAACCAAAAATTGCCAATTTGAACGAGAATTAATCAATATAATTTTCACACCTAATATTCTGGATTAAAAGATAATTCATAAACTATCTAAAAGGAGACACTGAACTGATATAGGTTATAAGACAAGCTAGGGTAAAAGACAATTATGGTATGCGATTTAAAGATAAAGGTGATTTCTGGTCTTGCGATTACATTGTGAAAAAAACTGTCTGAAAGCAGTTGGGAATGGTTAACCTGGTCAACATCAGAATTCGTGTATACTGGTTTTGGAGTCAACAAAATGATAGATATTGAGTTCATCTCGCTGAAAAGCGCATGCACTGCACACAGAATGAGACTGCACATACATAATTATGGCATGAATTTTCGGCCCGAGCACTTTTAATTAGTTAATCTTTCAATATTACGAATGTGAGGGCATGTGAAGAGCAATCCCTTTCAGGATATTCATTATGATATTCTCCCAAATTGACATACAAGAATGAGAAAGCTCCTAATTTTGTTTCACCTTTCCCAGAACTCCAACATCTCTTTAAATTCGATGTTAAAGAGAATATTAAACAGGGGAATGAGTCAATGAGGAAATCACATCTTTAAATTGATTTATGATCTATCTGGCAGTATTTTCAGTTTAAACAATAATAATAACAATAAAAATAATAAATAATAATAATAATAATAATAATAATAATAATAATAATAATAATTATAATAATAATAATAATTATAATGATAATAATAATAATAATAATTATAATACTACTAATAATAATTATTATAATAATAATAAGTCAACTGCCTTTTTGTTTAAACATTGATTTTTCTCCTAATTACATCGTAATAAAACAGGACCCAGTTTTTTTTTTTTTTAATCGATTATTTAAAGTGACTGTAAAACAGCATCTTATAGCACCCACAAAATGCACTTTGCTAAAATCCGAGAAATCCTTGATAAACCCACGACTGAACGACTGATACATGCATTTGTCACTTCCAAATAAGGCTACTGCAAATATCTCCTTGTTAATCTTCCAACCTCCCATCTCGTCCCTCTTCAGCGCATCCTAAACTTTGTAGCTCAAGGCCAGATGAACACATCACTCCCAATTCTTCGTAATCTCCGTTTGAGTTCCCTTAATTCTCGCTACCCCAAATACGCAATTTCGCCAACAGATGGCGTTTGTCATGCAAACCACGCATGCGCAGTGTTTGTCTTTTTGCATTGAAAATGTAAACAGGTATCACAAAAATCTTCGAGTTTGAGTATAAATTAACAGACATGTTTGAAAAGATACCATGATTTATTGAGACAATTGGTTGCATTTTCAAAATTTGAGTGGTTTATGTCATGCATTTTAGCACTCATTTTATTCATAAGCCGTAGTATTTCAGTACGGACCGGAAGTGAAGTTGACGAAGATGCGGACCATTTCCATGCATAATATTGCCCTCTACGTCGAAAATTGCATATTTGAGGTAGCGAGAATTCAAGCAGTAGTGCATCCGGGACCAGGATGTTGGCCTTCCTCTAGTAACGGCATATCCTGCTCAGTCTATTTCGTCGATAAAAAAGGATAGGCCTATAATTAAGCATATCATCACCGGCAGTGTTATGCGTCATGCTACAAGCCATGAAATCCTTTATCCTCTACAGTCTACAGTATGGCTTTAGAGCAAGAATGTCATATGAAACGCAACTTGCAGGATATATAGGAGATCTGCAGAACAACTTGCAACAGGGAAAGCAAACATATGTCATTGTACTGGATTTGAGCAAAGGATGGCCAAGGACGGCCACCAACGCCTTGCCAAGAAGCTCCACTACTATGGCATCAAAGAACATAGATACATGTACATACATGGATTGAAGACATTCTCTCTAACCGTATACACAAAGAGTTGTGCTGGAGGAACAAACATCATACACAGGGGCAGTGAGGTCTGGTGTGCGGCAATGCATTGTCATTGTGCCAAACCTCGAGTCCTGTTCTTCATCAGTGACTTGCCAGAACACCTTAATTCCAGTATTAGACTCTTTGCCGACGACACTCTGATTTACATAACAGTCAAAGCAGTCAGTGATGCCAAACAACTCTAGGCCGACCACGATGCACTAGCAGAGTTCAATCCTGATAAGTGCTAGGTCCTGCGCATCACCCGAGAAGACACCCAGAGGTATTTCAGTACACCCTCCATGGTAAACCTCTCAAGAATTTCCCAGCAGTGAAATACCTATCTTCGCTGGAACAGGCATGTTGACAACATCTGCAACAAAGCTAACACATCTCTTGCCTTCCCTTATCTTCCTGCTTGGCCACATCATTCTTGTAATCGTGTCGTAGAGGCAGGGGGTTTCTTCCAGCCAGTTAGCAAATTAATCATCTCCTGCTTCTGTGTAAAAGGGTAGGCCTTTTCCTTCCCCTCACTGGAAGCAGAACCAGACGCAGCAGGCTGCCCATCCTCCTCCTCTTCCTGGTCCTCTTCCTGTAGGTCAGGGCCAGCCTGTGTTAGCTCAGGCTAAGGAAAGTTTTGAACATTTTTAAAATTTTCTCTCCAACCATCATTTATAACGGTCTGTACTACGGTTCTTAAAACGGTTTTATACGGCTACCACGGCCTTATTACGGTAGCAGGCTATTGCGATCCAGAACGGTAAAGAATGTCACTCAACCGCACTGACCGACATGAACCGACTCTGTCCCTAGCTCTCGTGTGAGAGCACCTTAAATAGTCGGGTCGCGGCGCGGCGCGGCACGGCTCGCTGGGTACATATTTTCCAACATTTTTAATGAATATTTTGTATGGAATCTTTTTTTTTCCGAACTTTTTCCCCCTTTTTTCAAATGCTGCACACTAATCTCCAAAAACACAAATAAATAAATTACCCGAATATAAACTGGTGGTTGCGCGAATATCTGAACTTTTAAATCCTCGGGGGAGGGGGCGGAGGCTGCAGCCTATTGCCGAAGGGGACGCCTTTTGCTCGAATATTAAAGGAGAATGAAACCCTGGGGAAATATATCCATTTTAATGAAAAGAGAGGATAGAGAGAAGCAATTTTTAAAAAGTTCCATTAAAATCGGTTACGAAATGAAAAAGTTATGCAGGTCTGATCGTCATACGTTTCCCTTATTCCTAAGATTATTATTCTGTTTATGGCTGTTTCGTTATTTGATATAATTACTTTAAATTTCCCTTCTCCGTTTTGAAGATCATTTAAGATCATGTTAAAGTTTAGAGAACATTCTTAATCTGGGATCATTTAAGTGGGAACATTTCAATAAGAAGTACAAACAAGGGGGCGGGGATGTAATCCCCCCCCCCCCACTCAAAATTGCCGTCGGCAAATGCGCCACCTCTGTCAGCAAAAAAAAAACAAGGAGGGTGAAAAAAGGGAGAGGAAAGAGCAAAGGGAAAAGGAGAAAAGAGAAAAGAAAAGGACAGGAAAGGAAAACAAAAATAGAAAGAAAAGGAGGAATGGAAAAGGGAAGTAAGAAAAAGAAGGAAAGTATGGCCAATTATTTCGCGCGCGAGCGACACTGGAAAGTTAATAAAAAAAGCGTTCCCCTTCGGCAATAGGTTGCAGACCCCACCCCACCCCCCCCCCCCCCCCCCCCCTATCAAGGAAGTTCCGATATTCCGGCAACCACCACCTTATATTCGGGCAGCTTATTTCTAAATCTATTTTTGTTTCTGGAGATTAGGGTGCAGCATTTTAGTCCGAAAAAAAAGCTTACAGAAAAAAAATATTCCGTACACAAAAATTCCTTCCTTTTCCGCGGCGACCCGACTGGAAAAGCCGTGCTGTGCGAATTTGAATGCATTTTACGTGCATTTTTAATTTGAACGCGCTTTTTACACGTTTATGTGATAAAATCATAAAATCGCATGCTATAATAAAATTAAATTGAATGAACTACATGTAGTTAGCTTTTTGAATGTTGATCTCGGTGATCATTCAAATTCGCTTGAAATTGAATTATCGCATCGTTAAACCGGATGCACGTTTGACGAAATTGGGTGGGAAAACCTATATTATTATTACCGTTATTTTCGTCATCACTAGGGACAGCCTGGTCATAGAGAGTTTGGGGAGTTCTACCCAGAGGCCGGTGAATATTTTGGTTCAATTGAGTATCATTTCTCAATTAATTTGTTATTTTTTATTATTTTTTTTATTATTTTTTTTTTATATATTTTTTTTGTTTGTTTTTTTTTTTTTGTTTGGGGGGGGGGGGGGACTGGAATATCCTTTGAACAAAATATATTCATGATATAATACAACGGACGTATATTCCAACTGCCAAAAAGATATAACATGATAACTAATTTTTGTTAACATACTTCTAACAAGTGTCGTACGTTATTTTTACAACTTCATGGAATTAATTTTAGGCCATATATTATCTGGCGAAATTCCAACGATATGTAAAGATATGTGTATAGGGTGATTTATTTTCACTTACAAGTACGAAAGCTCTTGAAGTCCGGTAAAGTTGATGGAATCCATACTTCCTATCGCATTAGACGATAAATTCCTGAAAAATGAGATAACGTATAAATAAGCCTAGTCAGGGAGGAAGACATGTGGTATGACCTTGAAATTGATATAACGAAAACAATTAAATAAAGCAGGGTCAATGGGGTGGAGGTGGGTAACGAAAAAGAAAGAAAAACAAAAATAAAAACAGAACACAATCCGACAGGAACAGCGCTCGCCCCACCTCCATCCCCTCTCCCCTGGATCCGCCTCGGCACAGAGATGATGGAAGTAATTTATCTAGACATTTTCTGCCCAGTATCATGTAATGGACATAGTGCAATTTATGTCCACAACATATTTACACAAATTTAAAGCATCATTGCTTATGCATTACTAATTATTACGAAAAGTTAAACCTTTATTCCATTTTGTGTAGAGGTGTCGTGGTCTAGTGGATACGTGACCGGACTGTGGATCTCATGGTTTGCGGTTCGAGTCCAGCCGCGGCACTAATGTCCTTTGGCAAGACATTAATCTACATTTGCCACTCTCTACCCAGGTGTAGTAAATGGGTACCCGGTAGGAATTTATTCCTTGAAATGCTGTGAGCACCGAATTCGGTAGCCTAGCTACAGCCGGGGTAATAATACTTCGGCGCTTAGAAACATTTGTATTAAGCGCATTATAAATGCAATGTATTATTATTATTATTGTGGAGTTAAAAGACTTTAAACCCTTTTGGAGGAGTTCATATACTCGGCTGGGAGTAGTCGATGCTTTCGACTAGGCCTTGCTTTCGAGCTGAAGTCAGGCAACTATATGAACTTACCTATATCATATCAGTCCAATCATGAACAAATGCAATTTATTTTAGAACTCAGTACCCAAAATACATGTTGGAATTTAAATGCGATGAATTAAAAATCGTTTAGAATGTGTTTAAAAATAAATATATCCTCTTACATCTATATTACATTGTCATGTACGTTCAACTTTATGTGGATCTATGACTACATATCATTGTAAATCCATTTCTGTTCATTAATGTATGTATGCATATATATATATATATATATATATATATATATCCATTAGTCCAGTGGATTCGTGCGCTGTAAATCGAAGGAATTGTGCACTTTTTCATATATGCATGAATTTTGAATTTGGGGCCCGTTGTGGCCATTCAAAAGAAAACATGGTTCTCTCTAAGGGTATTTTTCCTTCATGATGGATTTAATCATAATTGTATTGATATACTAGGTAATATGTAGGATATCCGGGCCTCTGAATTCAGACAAGTGCATTAGGTGCCCATTTCTAAAAAAAAAGGGGGGGCAGCGATCATATCAAAATGTTATAGTCACTGATTTTTAAAATATGCTTCTCATTTTGATAAGTCAGACATTATTTTTTTTAAATCAACAAGATATGTGGCGAAGGTGCCCATTGTGACCAAAAATGCCCAAGAAAGGCCCAAATGAATCTATGTGCAAAATAAAAGTGTTTTATTATTTTTAGTTTTTGAATTAATTTTTTGTGGTAGAAAGCAATATGAAAATCCCACTTTAGCTTGGCACATGGGCCCATTGTAGACAATTCTCGCTACCCCAAATACGCAATTTCGCCAACAGATGGCGTTTGTCATGCAAACCACGCATGCGCAGTGCTGACAATATCCCGATTGGGTCGACAAGTGTTTGTCTTTTTGCATTGAAAATGTACACAGGTATTACAAAAATCCTCGAGTTTGAGTATAAATTAACCGACATGTTTGAAAAGATACCATGATTTATTGAGACAATTGGTTGCATTTTCAAAATTTGAGTGGTTTATGTCATGCGATCCAAAAATTAAGCATTTTAGCACTCATTTTATTCATAAGCCGTAGTATTTCAATACGGACTGGAAGTGAAGTTGACGAAGATGCGGACCATTTCCATGCATAATAATGCCCTCTACGTCGAAAATTGCATATTTGAGGTAGCGAGAATTCTTGTTTGATTTGATTCATTTCCTCACAAGAGGATGGCCAAATTCAAAATGGCTGCCGAAGTGTTAAAATATGCCTACCTGCTGCATATGTAACTTTGACTTTGGGCTTTCTATTGGCAAGGTGGGTACATTTTATGAGAAGGATATCTCTAGTGTAGAGTCACGTGGCCGTCATATTCTGAATGGTCACTGGTCTGTTTCAGAAGTGGCTATGCTGTGTATTGCAGTTATAGGTATTAAGGTAGAACTATATGAGTTCATGATTATTGCAACTTATTTGCCTAAAACTAAGTTTACTACACGTGTGTATTTTATATTGCTGAATAATTTGGGAGGGGGCATTTCATTTCCAAGATTGCCATAAAACTGAAAGATACTGCATACGTGTTAAAATGTAATTTGCATGTGAAAATTTTGCATTTTGGCAAAAATCATCAATATGCAAAATAGTTCATATGGTGAAGAATTGTGGATTCAGGGTATCATCTTGTAATAGGTGCTACCGATTTGTAAGAATATAGTTATTCATTGGCGTCCTTTAAAATTTTACCAAATATTCTTTTTCAATCTGATTATAGTGTACTTTGGCACTTTTTGCTTCGTTGGTATATTAATGTATTTTGTTCATGTTTAGCTCTACAATAAGAAGAAAATTTTTAAATATTAGAGTTAGTAAGACTGATATTTTCTGTTTATAGACATTTTTACCATTGCGGTAATAACTAAATTCTACAATTCTATACCAAGATATAAAGCTTCCAGACACAATATATACTGTAAAATGCAAATAGTCACATCTTAAATCACACCGCACACAGGCAGAATTATTCAGCCTATAAAACCCAAACTCAAACATACATGCATATGCATAAAGGCATATTTGAACACTTCGGCAGATATTTTAGATATGGCTACCCTCTTGTGAGGGAATAAATCAAGTTAAACAAGAATTGCCTTCAATGGGTGATCGATGGGCCCATGTGCCCCCTGAAGTAGGCTTTTAATATGACCTTGATTTCAAATGGTTGTTCCCCATAAGAAATTGAAACTAAAAACTAAACAAAATTTGAATCTTGCGCACAGATTAATTGGGGCCTTTGGGGCACCTGCGCCACATATATTGTTGATTTCGAAGACATATCTGACTGATCACAATGAGAAGCATTTTACTGATATTCAGCAAATCAGGGACTCTTTATAACATTTTGATGTGTGGGATGGCCCTTTATTTGAAAATGGGCACCTAAAGCACTTGTCTGAATTCTGAGGCCCAGAAATCCAACATAATACTTATGTGTGTATTGTTGTTTTTTTCTTTACTGCTATATGTGTATATGTATACATAATTACATACATGTATTTCGTAATTCTCTCTGTTATTGGGGAACCTAGTTTTAACAAGCTGTGCTTTTCCTTAGGTTCTCCCATGATACTGCTTTTTTTCTATTGTAAATTTTTCACTTTTGACTACATTGGAGTTGTTATTGATTATGATATCTGTATTCGAAATTTTGAACGATGTAAGCTCTTCAATTGTAATGTTCATGGCAGATTTCTGCAGTATTCATTGATTCATTCATATATCAATACTAGATGTGTTTAAATCAGTTGTGAAGGCAAAGCCTGAGAGAGCAATGTTTAAACCAAAACTGGGCACAACGGGCCCCAGGGCCAGAATTTTATGTGGCCCCCATATCCAGAATTATTCAGCATCGAAAACTCTACCTACATGCCACATTTCATGCTTTTATGAAAAAGTGCACAATTTCACCAATCTGCTGGACGATATCACATCAATAAATCATAAACACTTACATCCAATATAAACTGGTCAAGCCTAGGAAGACACCGTCTGGGAGTGTAGTGATCTGGTTATTATCAAGAGAGCTTTTTGAGAAAAATTGGAAAAAATAAAAGAATATTCCTAATTGTTTAATGATCAGAGACTTGAGCGCTGACATATTTATGGAGGCGCACTTGAAGCACAGCAAGGGGCTGAGAACTATACTAGAGGGCAATATTTTTTGTAATTTGTAGAGTCCCTTTATAGAAAGCGTTATGACAACCAATGATTTGAACGCCTTTTTATTTCCACCATTATGCAACATGTATATTCAAGTGGGATGATATCCATATTATTTTGAATATAAAGATATCGAAGGCCATTTTATTTCCCCAAAATGGAGATTCATGCATGACTTAACTCCTTCTATAAAGGGCCTCTAGTCATGCTAGTAATCTGGCATGACTGCGACACGAGGTCGAGGTTTTGCACAGCAGTCCGTGTTGACCTGCCTTAGAGTAAGGTTTAGGTTGTGATTTGGAAGAGTGCAAGTAAATCTTTCAATCACCTAAAGATTCGGAGATTTGAAGAAAAAGAAAGAAAGAAAATGCACAATTTTTTTTCTAATAGAGAAAATAAAGATAACTTTTATTTTCAAAGAACGTGTGAAGCACATTCATCTAATTCGTCATTAAAATTTTCATTATTTTCATGAAATATAACACATACTTACAGATATTGTAATCTTGATAATCCACGGAATGCTCCACCTGCTATGGTCGTGATATTATTATTCCGAAGCTCCCTTTTTAAACATAAGATAAAGAGTGAGGATGCAATATGTAACAATTTGAAGAGGGCATGAAACATGGATTAGAGAAGAGTGGTAGGCATGAAGAGATGGATGAACTGCCATGGATTTTCTTTCTCACACTAATGATGAATTTAAATTTGCACTTAACCCTGGATATGTTGACAGTTATCAGTATATTTAAGGAATTAAACAAGGCGACTGAAAGGTAGCATTGGAAATTGGAAATTGCGATCTCTAAAACCCTTTTTCTATATCGGGGGGGGGGGGGGAGTCAACAAGATCCTGACAAAACTCCTATCAAGAGCAAAGCAACGAGTGCTAGAGTCTTTTCGGCTTGCAAACCCCTAGAAAAAATTTCTATGAACTATAAAATCATGTAATTGTGAAGCGAAATTATGAAATCCTGAAGGAATAACTGCGATGAATCGAAGCGACCGAGCTTTGACAAACATTGCAATTCAAATTTACAAAAACATTTTTTTTTCTTCTCTGCCTCGAGGGAGGGGGGAGGGGGCATATAATCCTTTTATGGACCTCAAATTTTAACTCTTTTCACCCATATCTCTTTTTCTCGTTTGCGTTTTTTTTTTTGCGCCCGATCCAAGTACCACCTGGGGCTGATAGACCTCTGCATCCCCCGTAGAACTCAATACCCGAAATGTATATTGTTAGAATATAATTGCGGTGAATTCAAATTGTTTAGAATGTGTTTGATTAAAAAATATACGCTTGGCCAAAAATGTTACATTTAATGTGACAAGAAATTACGACAAAGAGAGTAGGTGTTTTTCTAGACAAGTTGTGAACAAAGCTTTAATATTGGATATAAAATTCATTTGTTTCATTTTAAAAATGAAATGCAAATTTGACATGTCATTCCCGAATAAGATTAATATTTCACTGATTTTCGTGGGTAATGATTGAACTAGAAACTGCAAATCAAAATGAAATTATGAATTATAATATCAACCATCAGTGCCTTTAAATACGGTTTAGCCCTGGAACTACATATATTGTGAAATAATGATTTTGAAAGATATGTGTAGTACAATGTAACTGTTTATGTATACAGTTTAAGGATTATTTCAAGAACGTCATCAGAATCAAGCAATGAAAGTTACCAATCATTATCATTAACTGAAAATATATTCATCATGAATGATTTACTTTATTTGGGAAACGAAAGAGATGATATCTAATTAGTTTTTCCTTAAGCCTATCACATCAACACATCGTTAAACACTTACATCACATATAAACTGGTCAACCCTAAGAAGACATCGTCTGGCAGTGTCGTGATCTGGTTATTCGCAAGATATCTTTGTGAGAAAATTTGGAAAATAAAAGAATATTCCTAATTGTTTAATGATCAGAGACTTGAGCGCTGACATATTTATGGAGGCACTCGCGCACTTGAACCACAGCAAGGGGCTCTCCCAACAAATGCTGAGAGTTTAATTTTGGAAGTCATTTATCTGAATCAGATTTCTTGTAAAAACAAATTTACTGTTCATTCACACTATGCCATCTTGCACGAAATGCAGATTCTGCAGGGGAACACCCAAAGAACTGCCCAACTCTTACAACATTTATGAAGTCTCTAAAAAAAACATATATCCTAACTTTATGAGTATTGTCCTTTGTTTGTACTCGAAGTTATTCCTACTGTTTCATGTTTTCCTGTCATGAAATGCGCTTCATATCTCTTGAAAATGCGTTTTATAAGTGAAATATGTTATGTGACATGTCATTCTAAAATGAAATTGATATTTCACTGATTTTCGTAGATACTCCCTAATAAATTGAGATTATCGATAAAGTTCCATTAAGTGTCTTTGAATATAGTTTAACCCTAGAACTAGAGAGGGCGACATTTTTTTTGTAATTTGTAGAGTCCCTTATAGAAAGAGTTATGGCAACTAATGATTTGAACGCCATTTTGTTTCCACCATTATACAACAATTATATGCAAGTGCGATGAGCACCTTAACCTTTGAATAGAAAGAATTCGAACGCCATTTTATTTTCCAAAAATGGAGATTCATGACTTAACTCCTTCTATAAAGGGCCTCTAGTAATCTGGCATGACTGCGACACGAGGTCGAAGTTTTTCCACCGCAGTCCAGTTTGAGCCGCCTTGAAGAAAGGTTTAGGTTGTGCTTTGTAACAGTGCAAGTAAATGCTTTAATCACCTTCAGATTCGGAGAATAAAAAAAAAAAGGGAAAGATAACGCCCCAATTTTTTAGATAACTTTTATTTTCAAAAAAAATTGTGAAGCACTGAGCTTCTACGCTTTCACTTTCATCTAATTCGTCATTCAAATTTTCATTTAACCTATGAAATATAAAGCATACTTACAGATACCATAATCCTGATAATCCGGAGAAAGGTCCACCTGCTATGGTCGTTATACGATTATTCTGAAGCTCCCTTTTTAAACATAAGATAAAGATTGGTATGCGATATGTAAACATTTGAAGAGGGCATGAGACAGGGATTAGAGAAGAGTGGTAGGCATGACGTGTAAGAGATAAAACAAGCTTTGAACTGTCATGGATTTTCTTTCTCACACTAATGATGAATTGAAATTTGCACTTAACCCTGGATATGTAGACAGTTATCAGTATATTTAAGGAATTAAACAAGGCGACTGAAAGGTAGCATTGGAAATTGGAAATTGCTAATTCTAAAACCCTTTTTCTATATCGGGGGGGGGGGGGAGTAATCAAGATCCTGACAAAACTCCTATCAAGAGCAAAGCAACGAGTGCTAGAGTCTTTTCGGCTTGCAAACCCCTAGAAAAATTTTCTATGAACTATAAAATCATGTAACTGTGAAGCGAAATTATGAAATCCTGAAGGAATAACTGCGATGAATCGAAGCGACCGAGCTTTGACAAACATTGCAATTCAAATTTACAAAAACATTTTTTTTTTCTTCTCTGCCTCGAGGGAGGGGGGAGGGGGCATATAATCCTTTTATGGACCTCAAATTTTAACTCTTTTCACCCATATCTCTTTTTCTCGTTTGCGTTTTTTTTTTTGCGCCCGATCCAAGTACCACCTGGGGCTGATAGACCTCTGCATCCCCCGTAGAACTCAATACCCGAAATGTATATTGTTAGAATATAATTGTGGTGAATTCAAATTGTTTAGAATGTGTTTGATTAAAAAATATACGCTTGGCCAAAAATGTTACATTTAATGTGACAAGAAATTACGACAAAGAGAGTAGGTGTTTATAGACAAGTTGTGAACAAAGCTTTAATATTGGATATAAAATTCATTTGTTTCATTTTTAAAATGAAATGCAAATTTGACATGTCATTCCCGAATAAGATTAATATTTCACTGATTTTCGTGGGTAATGATTGAACTAGAAACTGCAAATCAAAATGAAATTATGAATTATAATATCAACCATCAGTGCCTTTAAATACGGTTTAGCCCTGGAACTACATATATTGTGAAATAATGATTATGAAAGATATTTTCAAAGTGTGTGTACTTTTTTATACGCACTGTGTAGTACAATGTAACTGTTTATGTATACAGTTTAAGGATTATTTCAAGAACGTCATCAGAATCAAGCAATGAAAGTTACCAATCATTATCATTAACTGAAAATATATTCATCATGAATGATTTACTTTATTTGGGAAACGAAAGAGATGATATCTAATTAGTTTTTCCTTAAGCCTATCACATCAACACATCGTTAAACACTTACATCACATATAAACTGGTCAACCCTAAGAAGACATCGTCTGGCAGTGTCGTGATCTGGTTATTCGCAAGATATCTTTGCGAGAAAATTTGGAAAATAAAAGAATATTCCTAATTGTTTAATGATCAGAGACTTGAGCGCTGACATATTTATGGAGGCACTCGCGCACTTGAACCACAGCAAGGGGCTCTCCCAACAAATGCTGAGAGTTTAATTTTGGAAGTCATTTATCTGAATCAGATTTCTTGTAAAAACAAATTTACTGTTCATTCACACTATGCCATCTTGCACGAAATGCAGATTCTGCAGGGGAACACCCAAAGAACTGCCCAACTCTTACAACATTTATGAAGTCTCTAAAAAAACATATATCCTAACTTTATGAGTATTGTCCTTTGTTTGTACTCGAAGTTATTCCTACTGTTTCATGTTTTCCTGTCATGAAATGCGCTTCGTATCTCTTGAAAATGCGTTTTATAAGTGAAATATGTTATGTGACATGTCATTCTAAAATGAAATTGATATTTCACTGATTTTCGTAGATACTCCCTAATAAATTGAGATTATCGATAAAGTTCCATTCAGTGTCTTTGAATATAGTTTAACCCTAGAACTAGAGAGGGCGACATTTTTTTTGTAATTTGTAGAGTCCCTTATAGAAAGAGTTATGGCAACTAATGATTTGAACGCCATTTTGTTTCCACCATTATACAACAATTATATGCAAGTGCGATGAGCACCTTAACCTTTGAATAGAAAGAATTCGAAGGCCATTTTATTTTCCAAAAATGGAGATTCATGACTTAACTCCTTCTATAAAGGGCCTCTAGTAATCTGGCAAGACTGCGACACGAGGTCGAAGTTTTTCCACTGCAGTCCATTTTGAGCCGCCTTGAAGTAAGGTTTAGGTTGTGCTTTGTAACAGTGCAAGTAAATGCTTTAATCACCTTCAGATTCCGAGAATCAAAAAAAAAGGGAAAGATAACGCCCCAATTTTTTTCAAATAGAGAAAATAAAGATAACTTTTATTTTCAAAAAAAATTGTGAAGCACTAACTGAGCTTCTACGCTTTCACTTTCATCTAATTCGTCATTCAAATTTTCATTTAACCTATGAAATATAAAGCATACTTACAGATACCGTAATCCTGATAATCCGGAGAAAGGTCCACCTGCTATGGTCGTTATACGATTATTCTGAAGCTCCCTTTTTAAACATAAGATAAAGATTGGTATGCGATATGTAAACATTTGAAGAGGGCATGAGACAGGGATTAGAGAAGAGTGGTAGGCATGACGTGTAAGAGATAAAACAAGCTTTGAACTGTCATGGATTTTCTTTCTCACACTAATGATGAATTGAAATTTGCACTTAACCCTGGATATGTAGACAGTTATCAGTATATTTAAGGAATTTAACAAGGCGACTGAAAGGTAGCATTGGAAATTGGAAATTGCTATCTCTAAAACCCTTTTTCTATATGAGGGGGGGGGGGGGGGGGAGTCAACAAGATCCTGACAAAACTCCTATCAAGATCAAAGCAACGAGTGCTAGAGTCTTTTCGGCTTGCAAACCCCTAGACAAATTTTCTATGAACTATAAAATCATGTAACTGTGAAGCGAAATTATGAAATCCGGGAGGAATAACTGCGATGAATCGAAGCGACCGAGCTTTGACAAACATTGCAATTCAAATTTACAAAAACATTTTTTTTTCTCTGCCTCGAGGGAGGGGGGAGGGGGCATATAATCCTTTTATGGACCTCAAATTTTAACTCTTTTCACCCATATCTCTTTTTCTCGTTTGCGTTTTTTTTTGCGCCCGCTCCAATTACCACCTGGGGCTGATAGACCTCTGCATCCCCCGTAGAACTCAATACCCGAAATGTATGTAGAGTCCCTGGAATTTATTTGTATAGACGGTAGAGGTCCTCCTTAATTTTGGAGCGGGCACCTCTGTGCTTTTACTCATACAGGTGAGTTGATCAAACTTGAACAACTTTTATTATACTGGATAATAATAATGTTATGCTAAATATTTGTTATGTACATATGTGCATTGTGTCAGAGCGATTTTAGTGATCATTTTGATGTATCATGAGGGTTGATATGATTATTTTCAAAAGCGAGGATTTAATATTAAAATGTGTGATGATTAGCGTTATAATTTGTTCTATGCATTTACGCTGTAATACATGGTTATGTACATGGAGTTTAATGCGGTACCAAGTGCATGCGCGTTAATGTTGTACCTGGTCTCAAGGCCAGGGCTACGCTCTAATTCAGGTGATGTGTATAGGTCTTGGTTCAGGAGTAAGGTCAGTGAAAGATATAGGGAGCATAGTAAAGAAGTGCTCATGATAGAAATTGAGTGTTTAAAAGCATTGCCTGTTGTTTATATTTTTGTTGCTAAGGGGATATTAATTATGACACATCAAACAGTGATGAACAAACTTTGTCTGAATATTTAGCCATTAGAGGGTTTTCTAGTGCCCTATATCATCTTAAACCTTTTTCATTTTACAGATTGTTATGGAAAGAATATTGTTACGTGTTAAATGTATAGGAATTGTAGGAGAAAGAGCAGTGTTTAGGGTTATACCAGGAGATTATTGGAATTTGTTTGAAAAATAGAAATGTATGGAAGATAAACATTTTGATTGGTGTGGTTGATGGATGTTAGATTTGATGCAGATATGAATATACAGTATTTATAGTTTCCAGGATTTATCAATGTCTCTGGGATTGGGATATTCTGATATTTAAAAGCAGGAATATTTTGTCTTTGTTCCATTGTTATAATATTGTTAGTTTCATTATTCACTATAAAATATGTGCTTTCTTTGAAAAGGGGGAACCAGGATAGCCCTATTTAGGTTTGTGTTATTGTGATATTTACATGGTCTTAATATTACAATGTCCAAGTCAAGGGTATATTTTATTGAACAAGAATTGAGGATGAGATCATTAACAAGGCTATATCATTTATTCAATTGTGGTATAGAGGCCACATGATGTGTTCGTTAAAAACATAAGAAGAGTTTTATATTGACTGTTATTTATTTGGTTAAGAATTTGGGTCAGTTATTTACCTGTGTTAATGTTGAGTTTCAGCTACTATGGCGATTGGTTTTTAAAGGGTAAAATCACTTGTTTCACATTTGATAAAAATGACATGTTTTGGGGAATGCATGATCTCCATGATAATCAGCATTATTATGTGATATATAATGTGTCAGTTACTGATTTACAACTAATAAAGACCTCTGTGCTTTAAGTTTTACTCATACAGATACTGAGACCCGTTCCCCACTCGGCTTTCTGTTAACCTCTACATGTATATTGTTAGAATATAAATGCGGTGAATTCAAATTGTTTAGAATGTGTTTGATTAAAAAATATACGCTTGGCCAAAAATGTTACATTTAATGTGACAAGTAATTACTACAAAGAGAATAGGTGTTTCTAGACAAGTTGTGAACAAAGCTTTAATATTGGATATAAAATTCATTTGTTTCATTTTAAAAATGAAATGCAAATTTGACATGTCATTCCCGTATAAAATTAATATTTCACTCATTTTCGTGGGTAATGAATGAACTAGAAACTGCAAAGCAAAATTAAATTATGAATTATAATATCAACCATCAGTGCCTTTAAATACAGTTTAGCCCCGGAACTACATATATTGTGAAATAATGATTATGAAAGATATTTTCAAAGTGTGTACTTTTTTATACACACTGTGTAGTACAATGTAACTGTTTACATATACAACTTGAAGTAGATATTCAAAGAAAATCACAAATATGGCAATTAATGTATCACTAGAAACTGGGAAGCTTACAGATGGCAATCGTATAAGTTTTATGTCAACTGCGTATCTGATGATTATAAAAACAACACAAATAAAAGCTCTTCTCAGCATCTGGAATATCCGAGGATTCGCCAGAAATATAGCGATGTTTTGATGTCGTCACACTCGGGATTGATCCTGCTTAAGCAGACGACGTCCTATAATGAATGAACGTAATTGCAGTGCAATTATTTATCAAATTATAAAGAGTTTGGTGTATTTAAACATGACCTTATTTCACACCATTATAAAGGGAAAGTGAAACTGATTCTGATAGCTAAAACCGTTTGATTGTAAATACACAGGAGAAGGGTCAATGATCAATGAAATAAACCCCACTTTCAAATTGAAAAGCCCTCCGAATAATAGCAGGATGGTTTTCGTTCCCTCTTGAAACGCCGAACATGCCCCGGTGCAAGCAGCTGAAAATACAATGGCGTCTTATTTTCTTTACAAGTGACTGATTCCTTTATTTTTTTAACGCTGCATTTTTCATCAAAATAATACCATACACGAAGTTAAGAGTGAGGCAACAGACTAACATTAAGACTGACGCTAGTGAAGGAAGAGAAATAAGTGAAGAGGAGATGACAAAATAGACTCTGAAAAATGTGTAAGATGTTATGGGACATCGTCTGCTTAGACAGGACTGGTCCATGGTGTGTCGTCACATATCTCAGCAGCGTTCGAGGAGCTCTTCAGCTGATATATCGGGGGCTGTATTTTACCGTTTTATAATTGATAATAATCATTACTTCAAATGTTTCCAAGCGTTGAATTTGGATAACCTTGTTTAATTTATGCCATCTATGCAATAATAAGTATTAAGCCAATATTTAAAATCATTAAAGTTCTACTTTAAGGATTATTTCAAGAACGTCATCAGAATCAAGCAATGAAAGTTACCAATCATTATCATTAATTGAAAATGTATTCATCATGAATGATTTACTTTATTTGGGAAGCGAAAGAGATGATATCTAATTAGTTTTCCTTAAGCCTATCACATCAACACTTCGTTAAACACTTACATTCGAAGTAAACTGGTCAACCCTACGAAGACATTGTCTGGAAGTGTCATTATCTGGTTATTCGCAAGAGATCTTTGTGAGAAAAATTTGGAAATATAAAAGAATATTCGTAATTGTTTATTGATGAGAGACTTGAGCGTTTACATATTTACGGAGGCACTCGCGCACTTAAAGCACAGCAAAGGGCTCCCCCGACAAATGCTTACAGTATAAGTTTTGCAGTTTGGAAGTCATTTATCAGAATCAGATTTCTTATAAAAACAATTTACTGTTCATTCACACTGTGCCATCTCGCACGAAATGCAGATTCTGCAGGGGAACACCAAAATAACTGCCCAGCTCTTAATATTTCACTGATTTTCGTATATACTGGCTTATAAAATCAGATTATCGATTATGATTTTGTAGCGAAATTAAGTTTAAGTTACACTTAATGTCTTTGATACAGTTTAACCCTAGAACTAAAGAGGGCGATATTTTTTTGTAATTTGTAGAGTTCCTTTATAGATACGGTTACAAAATCCAATGATTTGAACGCCATTTTGTTTCCACCATAATTATACAACAGTTATATGGAAGTGCGATGATCACCTTAATGTTCTGAACAGATAGAATTCGAAGGCTATTTTATTTTACAAAAATGGAGGTTCATGACTTAACTCCTTCTATAAAGGGCCTCTAGTAATTTGGCATGACTGCGACACGAGGTCGAGGTTTTTTCACGGCAGTCCATGCTGAGCTCCCTTGAAGTAAGGTTTAGGTTGTGCTTTGGAACAGTGGAAGTAAATGCTTTAATCACCTTCATATTCGGAGAATTAAAAAAAGAAAAATTTAATGCCCCAATTTCTTTCAAATAGAGAAAATAAATATAATTTTTATTTTCAAAGAACGTGTGAAGCACTAACTGAGCATCTACACTTTCACTTTCATCTAATTCGTTATTTAAATTTTCATTTAGCCCATGAAATATAACACATACTTACAAATGTTCTAATTCTGATAATCCGCAGAATACTCCAACTGCTATGGTCGTGATATTATTATTCTGAAGGTACCTATTTTTTAAACATAAGATAAAGAGTGAGGATGCAATATGTAACAACTTGAAGAGGGCATGGATTAGAGAAGAGTGGTAGGCATTATTGTGAGTGCTAGCGTTCTTCGGCTTGCAAACCCTTAAAAATGGTTTCTATGCATTATAATCATCTATTTGTGAAGCGAAATTACGAAATCCTGAAGGAATAACTGCGATGAATTGAAGCGACCGAGCTTTAGACCAACATTGCATTTCAAAAATACAAAAACATTTTTTTCCTTTCCTGTCTCGAGGGAGGGGGGAGGGGGCATATAATCCTTTTATGGACCTCAAATTTTAACTCTTTTCACCCATATCTCTTTTTCTTGTTTGCGTTTTTTTTTTGCGCCCGCTCCAATTACCACCTGGGGCTGATAGACCTCTGCATCCCCCTTAGAACTCAATACCCGAAATGTATATTGTTAGAATATAATTGTGGTGAATTCAAATTGTTTAGAATGTGTTTGATTTTAAAAAAATATGCTTTTCCAAAGTTTTTACATTTAATGTTACAAGAAACTACTACAAAAACGGTAGGTGTTTCTAGACAAGTTGTGAACAAAGCTTTAATATTGGATATTAAGTTCCCTTGTTTCATTTAAAAATATAATACGAATTTGACATGTCATTCCCGAATAAAATTAATATTTCACTGATTTTCGTGAATACTGAATGAACTAGAAACTGCCAAGCAAAATGATATTAGAAATTATAATATTATAGAGAAATAAAGTTCCATCAAGACAGTGTCTTTAAATAAAGTTTAGACCTGGAACTACAGATATTGTGAAATTATGACTATGGAGGACATTTTCAAAGTATTTACTTTTCTTGATGCGCGCTGTGTAGTACAACGTAACCGTTCGTGTATAGAGCTGAAGGATCATTTCAAAAACGTCATCAGAATCAAGCAATGAAAGAAATCAATCATTGTTATTAATTTAAAATGTTGTTATCATGAATGATTTACTTAATTTGGGAAACTAATGAGATGACGTCTAATTAGTTTTTTCCTTAAGTCTATCACATCATCACATCATTAAACACTTACATCCAATGTAAAGTGGTCAACCCTAAAGAAGACATCGTCTGGGAGTGTTTTGATCGGGGTCAGCTCGCCATTTACAAGGACCGCTATTCATAGAAAACTAAAAATAAGCTATTTAAGAACTACAGTATATAGGCCTACTGGCGGCGCGAAATTACGAGATCCTGAAAGAAAATATAATTATGCGAGGGAGCAATGCGACCGACCTTTGGAAAATTTTCGCATTTTAAACCTTCAAAAACTAGATTTCTATTGCATTTACCCTACGTAATGCACGTTCCTGGTAGGATTTTTTTTTTTTTTTTTGGGGGGGCGCATAATCGATTTTTCTTCATTTCTTTCTCTCCTTTGCGTTTTTTGCGCCCCCTCCAAGTGCCACCGGGGGCACGTACCCACTGCCCCCTCCCCCTAGATACGCCACTGAGCGAAGCGACCGAGCAGGGGAGGGTCTATAAATCTGTCTATAAAACTTACATTATTATAGCATCCCAATATGTTTTTTTTAATGAAAAGAAGGAATGCATGGATCTACGCCAATGGACGGAATTAAAAATAACAATGCGAGCGGACGAATTTTCTTCGATATTTTCGCATTGAAATTATGGCACTTCTTATTTCCTTACTTCTATGTGATGGTATTTCAAGATGAAACATAATGAGTTTGGATAATTATTACTTTTAAGTTAATGTATCATAATTCTTATTTATTTCATCCAAAAATATGGGGGGTGATAATACAGGTCATCCCCCACCTCAAATTTTAGGGGTATATATACCCCCATCCTTCCCTCCCCCCCCCCCCCCCCCGGATCGATAGAGACCGAGCAGTGTCGCGGGAGCCTCATGAAGGGGTTATCTACAGGTTGAGGAGAATTTGGATTAGTCTTGGGAACTTAGGTTTATAGTGCATGTTCGACACAAAAGAAGATTACAGTAAATTCAAAATTATTATTTCAGAAAGAAAATATTTAATAAACCTTGGAAAAAGAGAAAACGGTCGCTACGATGGTATGATGGTGTAGTGGTGGTGATTTCTATATTTAAAAAAATGCTCTTAGTAAAATGATATAAATCATAAAACAAGAAAGTGCTTTATTGTGGTAATTAAACAAACTTAAATATGGGAACTTCCTCATGTCATTAAATACCTAAAAAACTACACCACCCTGGACCAAACACTATAGCTAACCCTAACCCTATAACTAGCCTTAAAGTGATTTGGTAACTTTTTTTTATATTTGTGTATTTATTAACCAGTGATTTGGTAACTTTGCAGAAGCTTGATAAAATCTGAGCTGCCTGGTGTTACATGATATCAGTATATGTAATATGGTGTAAAAATGAAGCCCAGGGGGAAAAAGCACTTCAAAATCATCATATCCTTCACAAAAGTAAACATATGCAAGTGACCAGAAATGCCAGACTCATTTTCTACCACAGACTCAGTGTTAGACTAAAGCGTATGGCCATACGCTTTCGTAAATGGGAGTATTCAGTCATAGATATCTTAATAATATCATTATATATTTGAAAACCTTTCTATGCCTGGCTATTTATTTATCCTTCTGAACATCATTATACAAGACAGATATCAAAATTCAACAATTTATTAAATCAAGCCTCCATAAAGCAACCCAATCCCTTTAATCTCAATTAATCTCAATTGCAGTACTAATAACACGAACCCTACATCTTTGACGAAATGCAGCCCGGAGCTATTGTTGCCATATCATAGGCATATGTTGGAGCATTTCCCCCTCAACAAAAAAGGGTGGTCTCCGGTTCAAATTATCTCACTTGTGGGACCAGATGAAGCCGGTAGGAGCTTGGGAAAAGTCTCGGAGCAATCTTACTTCCAGTAATTAATTCATGACATCGCTAATAACAACGTTTGCTGGATGAATTTTAATCTTCATGGAACTATTCGACTAGAGGAAGAGTGCGTTATATACAACATATAAAATAGTAACTGAGGCAAAGATAGCAAGAGACACTGAGGGAGACAGATATGAAGAGATAGAGATAAGGGAAATAATAAACATATCATAGGGATAGGCTGAGAGAAAGATACAGCAGAAGGCATTTTGTGAGGAGGATCGGAGAGATGAAGAGCACGAAACAAAGAAAAGAGTAACATAAGTGAGATAGGCAAAGAGGAAAAAACAGATACATAAAAATTCTGACAGAGTGTGAGAAGGAGTGAAAAGAAAAGATCGAAATAGTAGGGCCTATACTATACATTGAAGTTTTCGATTTAGCAAGGAATAAATGGGGACAAAATAAAACAAAAAAAAGTAGTAGACAGACCCGTCGGAAGGAATTTTAAAGTGGTACGATTTCTTGGGGTGCGAGGGGAACCCAGGGGCGTCGCTAAAAAATTTTGAATGGGGGGGGGGGGTGGGTGTGACACCCAAATTTTCCGACAAATGTTTGAGGGTGTGAGACCCAAATTTGACAATTATGCTTTGACGCCTTTTGCCTGAATATCAACTTTTCAGTTTCTAAATTTTTGGGAGCGAACGAAGCGAGCGAACAATTTTTTAAACTTTTCGTGATGATAATGTACAGAAGTTACATTCAGAAGTTACATATCAGGGAATCTCGCTGCCCAAATATATGGATATTCATTTATCTGCCCGAATATGAAGTGGTGGTTGGCCGAATATCGGAACTTTGAAAATCCTTGCCGAATATTAACTTTCCAGCGAAGCGAGCGGGCAAAAAAATTGGTCATATTTTCTTCCTTTCCCTTTTTCCTTTCCTTCTTTTTTCTGTTTTTGTTTTATTTTCCTTTCTCTTTCTTTTTGCTTCTCCGTTCTCTCTTCTCCTTTTCCCTTTCCTCGGCCCGAATATGAAGTGATGAATGCCCGAATATCGGAACTTTCAAAATCCTCGGGGGAGGAGGGGGGCTGCAGCCCATTGCCAAAGGGGGACGCCTTTTGCCCGAATGTCAACTATTCATTTTCTAAATTTTTAGGAATAACCGTAGAGGAAATGTACAGAAGTTACATAATTATTTTGGAATCTCGTGGCATATTCTAGCACCTCACCCTGCTGCCCAAATATGAAGTGGTGGTTGCCCGAATATCAACTTTTCAGTTTCTAAATTTGGGGAGCGAGCGAGCAAAATTTTTCAACTCTCCAATGTACAGAAGTTACATTCATAACTTACATAATTATCTGGGAACCTTGCTGCCCAAATAATATGTGGATATTCTTTCTCGCTGCCCGAATGTGAAGTTGTGGTTGCCCGAATATCGGAACTTTGAAAATCCTCGGGGGAAGGGGGCTGCAGCCCATTGCCAAAGGGGGACGCCTTTTGCCTGAATATCAACTTTCCATTTTCTAAATTTTTGGGAGTGAGTGAAGCGAGCGAGCAATTTTTTTTAACTTATCGTAGTGAAAATATACAGAAGTTACATATTTATCTTGGAATCTCACTGCCCAAATACGTGGATATTCTGACACCTCACTTTGCTGCCCGAATATGAAGTGGCGGTTGCCCGAATATCGGGCCGAAGGGGGACGCCTTTTGCCTGAATATCAACTTTTCAGTTTCTAAATTTTTGGGAGCGAACGAAGCGAGCAAACAATTTTTTAAACTTTTCGTGATGATAATGTACAGAAGTTACATTCAGAAGTTACATATCAGGGAATCTCGCTGCCCAAATATATGGATATTCATTTATCTGCCCGAATATGAAGTGGTGGTTGGCCGAATATCGGAACTTTGAAAATCCTTGCCGAATATTAACTTTCCAGCGAAGCGAGCGGGCAAAAAATTGGTCATATTTTCTTTCTTTCCCTTTTTCCTTTCCTTCTTTTTTTTCTGTTTTTGTTTTCTTTTCCTTTCTCTTTCTTTTTGCTTATCCGTTCTCTCTTCTCCTTTTCCCTTTCATCGTCCCTCTCCCTTTCCCCCTTCTTTTTTTTTTGAGAGGGGGTGTGACACCCCCCCCCCCACACACACACACACACACACACACACACACACACTCTAGCCACGCTTCTGTGTCCAAATGATCGTGTCCTATAGGCCTACGTTGGAATTGAAAGCAAATTTTAAGAAATTGAATGACGAGGTTACGAAAATGGGCAGGGAAATCTACATGTATATAAGCATAACTTTACCTATAAATAAGAGGTTTCACGGTCAGTTGGCGAGCTTAATTTATCACTTTCTTGTGGATATTATTTATAAGTTTTGGATGAAAAAGTTTTGTGGCATTTATACTGTTCTTCGGTTTATGTGATAATGCGTTTCATAATTATAATGGAAAAAGGCAAAGTCAGTTCGATGTTCGTGTTCTTCCATTAAGCTGGTGATAAGCCTACAATCAGCCTATGATCATGACATTTATCACCCTCCCACCTTCTCTCTTCTTTTCTCTTCTCCTTTCTTCTCCCCTCTCTCTCCTTTCTCTTCCCTTTTCTTCTCCCTCTCCATCTCTCGTTTTTCCGGTTTTTTTTTAGGCTGAAAAGTGGTACAGTCAATTCCGTACCAACCGTATAGCGGCTCCGACAGGCCTGGTAGTAGTAATAGTAGTAGTAGTAGTACTGTACTACTACTAGTACTTTTACTACTATTACTACTACTACTATTATGATTATTATTATACAAATAATTTCTTGGTACTGCAAAATGGCACGAAAAAGAGACATGATAACGAAGCTTTTCGACCTGCACTCATCAGGTTATCACGCAGGTATATAACAAATTACTTGAAATCAACTATCGGTGAACCCGGACGCAACCTAGACGCCGTAATTTCAGAACAATCGCAAAGCTTGGACAAACTCCTTTTGTCTGCACATAAGAGGTTCCTGCGATTGAATGTAAGAAGCTTCCAGAAAGCGTAAATGCGCTGAGCTTCTGGCCCGGGACATAATTGAGAATTGATCGTCGGCATAGCTTTGTGCGCAAGCTGGATTGTTCAGCAAGTGGAGACCAATCGCTGAATCGCATTTGGCTATCTTTGGTCTGTTAGCGTGCATTTCAGATTTGCAGGCACGGACGGGCTGCGTGCGCTGATTGGTTGTACGGTTCCGAATAGTCGAGGGGATGTGTTGTTTAATGCGATCAGCCAACCGCTGAGAAGTAATATTTCGTAATCACAATACACTAGATCAAATAATGAATTTTCCGGTGAAGTTTTTCAGTGGAAGATTATTCTTTAATCTCCATTTTTATCAGATCCTGAGTACTGATTTAGAAGTATTATGTTACAAATTGTGTGCATAATACGATTGAATATTGTTCTTTGATGCTGGTGGAAAGCAAAAAAAAAAAGGGAAAGAATGAAAAAATATAAGATCGTCTGGTATGTGGTCAATGAGTAAACAAACGATTATTTGCATCATAGTACTTACAGACGCTTTAGTCTATTGAATGCGTCTAATGTCCATTCCTCCATCGTTTGTGTGTTGTTACCTTCGGAAATTCTATATGATAAAAATATTATATTTAAAGCAATTGAATGTTAGAACAAATGAATCTTTTCCTCACAAGCAAAACCTGCTTGCATTTACAAACTTATTTGCTGACTGATTAAATCCACCTCTCTTACTGGAATGTTTTCTTATTCTAATATCATATAATCGCTAATATAGCAACCTTAAGGTAGTGCAGAGAAACCACATTTATTTTGACAGGAATAACTTATTTTTTACCCTTCCGTGCACTGTGGTGTAAAATCTTGTAGGCCAATTGAAGAATAATATAAATTAATATCACCTTATAAAGATACAGATCGGACGAAACCCGAACAACCATTGAAAAAAATATTCCCGTGATTAAACACATAAACCCAACTCAGCTTAAAGCAGTTCATAACAAGCGCCAGTTAGTGCATTTTACAGAGAGATTGAGACACTGAAAAGAGGTGGAAAAGAAAAAGTTAATCTAAAAGATATGAGGATACCTACAGGCATTTTAAGGTGTATCCTTCATGCATATCACTGCAATTAACAGTAAGATAACGATCTGCAATATATAGGGATAGAGAGATACATAATGAGATAATCGACACCATGCACCAGATAAATGATCTAAAAATTGAACTATGTAATGTGTAGAACTTATGAACCATACAGTGAACAATTCTTTTTTACACTTTCTTAATACTGCTTTACTGAATGAATATTCAATAAACATAAATACATAAATATATATCATATAACTTTGGATTACCTGTCGTAACTTGTAAAGAATGACTAACAAACTTGGAAATTAGGATATGAAGGAGCCTAAAGTAAAAGCAAAGCTTGTTGCTCCAGAGGGTAATAAAACATAAGTCTTACAAGGTTGTGAGAAAGAACAAGAAACAATTGAAGATAAATTTAAGTAAAACAATTACAGGTATTGTTAAAAGTTTCATCAAATGTGAATCAATAATCAGCGAAGAATACTTCAGTGCAAATAAAAAAAGAAGTATGTATTTAAGCACGGAAAAGCATAGCCTTTTGACAAGGCCTCGTGACTTGGCTATTTTCCTCGTCATGCTGTGCCTGAGATGAGACTAGCCGGCGACGAAAAGAATCAACACAGCCCGGGTGAACGCGCAATCGAGCGACTTTAGTCGCGAGGCCTTTTGGAACCTGGGTTTCCATCGTCCGATATGAATTATTCACGAGTTGACATTCGTATGCTAACACGCCTACCGAGGATTATCGACCAATCACAACGGTATCTGCAGGGCTTGCTTTCCATGATTGATGTATTAGTAGCTTGCACGGGCCGCGCTAGCTCGAGATGAAGGCGAATTTACATACCAAATGTATGCTGACGTCATGCGAAGATACGTTTGCTGATTGGCTCCTACCTATAAGGTAGCAGATCCTCGCTAGGAACAAAGGATAACATAATAAATACAGGCCAGGTTCCAAAAGGCCCTCGGACTCACGTCGCTCGATCGCGCATTCACCGGGCTGGGCGGCTAGTCTTGTTATGCAGCCACTACTAGCTTACTTGCCGAGAAAAATAGCCAAGTCACGAGGGCCTTGTCAAAAGGCTAGGAAAAGCATAGTTATCGATATGAAATTGATAATTCTATAATCGCTATAATGTATACACTACCTGTACGCAATGGCAATGTCGAAAGTCATAGCGAGATTTTCTCGTGATTTTTATGTACGTACATATGTATAGTAATTAAATTTATCTACTACAGCGAAAAAAAGCTGAGATATGACGGCAAGATATTACATTGAATGAATAAAGAGAGAGAGAGAGAGAAGATATGAATGAACAGAAAGGATTGAACCTTCTGAGTATGATCCTGATGGCATCAATATTTTAATATTAACAATATTAGATAAATGAATGGATTAGAAGACTCTATCACATAACTGTCGAGGAAAACATCTGATGCACTTATCAGTGCATCTGATGTCTTCCTTTATTTATTGATTTTGGGAAAAGAGGGGTGAAGGGGGGGGGGGGCGTATGCCCTACCACCACCAGCAATTGGTATTGACCCGTGCTCTATAAATTTCTGATTGAATGCATGCCATCACGCAAGGGAATTTCACTTACCATATCTCTTAAAGCTGGTATTTCCCTTTAATCATTTTCGTATGTGATACTAACGTCTTCATACCCAAATTCGGCACAACAGAGTTTTTCAAAATACTGCTGCTCGGTAAAGCATGTATGGTTGGATACCATCAAGGTATAATTTAATAGTATAATACTTCTAGTTTATGGGAAATACATATTTATTGTCATAGAGCACATAGTGAGGTCACACTAACCCTTTATTTTAGGGTTTCGCTTTTTCTGGGACGCACTATATATATATATGAATATAGAATTAAAATAAAGTTCACTCAGAGAATAATGACACAGCAGATATATCCACAGGTAGATTTCCACAAGCGCTTTCCATTTATTTCTTCAAGTGGAATGATTTGAAAGCGCTTGTGGAAATCAACCTGTGGATATATCTGCTGTGTCATTATTCTTTGAGTGAACTTTATTTTAATTCTATTTCATCTATACGTTCTCCCATTTAAAATCTCTATATATTATATATATATATAGAGAGAGAGAGAGAGAGAGAGAGAGAGAAACAATTAATGAATTCCAGAGAAGACATTGGTAATGCATTGAATTCCAACTTTTATATTTATTTTCACCAAATTTTCGATCCTCACGGATCTTCCTCAGGGTAATGAACAAAGTGAAATATGTATGTGAAGCTCTGCTCAGAAAAATATATATATATATATATAGTAAAAAATGTAATTCTGCTTCGGGCTTGCAAAGTTATAGACAAAATAGGATACGATGAAAAGATTCGAATTTTCGGCCATAGGCCTTCATCAGCAAATTAATTTCCTGATGAAGGCCTATGCGTTGAAAAGATTTGAATTTTTGTATACGGACTTTTCATTCCTATTATATATATATATACACACACACACACTCATACACGTTCAGCTCTACATGGCTTTACTTCCGAGGACAGGTATTGTTCCTCTATTGTTCCTCGTCCTCGGACAGTCGACGGAATAAAGCACAAATTCATTGTTCGACGTTCGAGGACTATTGTCCGGCTTCCGAGGACCATTGTTGTCATGATTTTTTTTTTTGTTCTCTGTCCGAAAATGTCCTCGGACATACTGCTAAACAGACCCACACACACATACACACATATATATATATCTACATTATTTGCCTGTATCTAAGAGTAGTAGTATAAACCTATATGTTGCTGGCTTGCTGGCCCGTAACGCATTTCCTTTTATTATATTATTGAGTTGATACATACCCAACACAAGACGGCAGTCTTGCGGTAAACGCTTACAGAGTGAACCTGGATTTAATTTAAAAAGGAAAGAGAATATTAAAGACCTAATTGACCGTGGAATATATTGACTTCGATAAACATACAATCAAACAAATTGTTTTGCAAATTACTGACATGGTTCATGAAGGAATGTAAAGTAGGGATAAAAAACGACCAGAAAATTGTGTTCATATAATGTAATACGAAGTACGAAACATTTGCAATTAAGTCACTTTTATTAAATGCATATACCGGTACATTTATCTCTTTCTAAAATCATGTTAATTTACATCCCCTTTTCTAGAAGAAAATGTGTGATATATATTTGAATTATCGGGAAAGAATGGAAAATTAATTAAAATTGGCAAGTCATATATAATGTTCATATACTTTAGGGTCAGCTGAGGTCAGTTGACGTTAGGTAAGGTCAATCATGCTTCAAAATATTTAATCTTTTATTTGTATGCCTCCGCCCACCGAAAGTGGTGCGGGAGGCATTATGTTTTCGGGTTGTCAGTCCTTCCCACTTTATCGTTATCGCAATACCTCAAGAAGCATTTTAGAAATGAAATTTAATCTTGATACTAGTATGTATCACCCTAAGGAGATATTTAAACTGTAAAAAAATGTGCCACGGCAGTCCGATGGTACGGATGAGAACCTAGTAGTCCGTAGTAAAACAGGGTGAACGCAACTAAACGTGACAGCGCGTAATAGGCCGTAACAAAACTTGTAGTTGTAGTTGGACGGGAAGCATTGTATTCCCCGGCATCTCTCAGACCTTGATCAGAACGTGAGAAACGTGAGGGACCCTATCAGGACGTGACGGGCGGGGAGGGAACGTACTGCCTTCCGTGGTGGCCCGCGGGCCGAATGGTCTTGCGCCTTTGAGCCTCAGGGACTCAACAGTATAAGAGGAAAGATAAGAAAATTGAGATAAAACAAAGTCGTTCATGCAAAATAGGCATGTAAAGTACATGAAATGGGATATACTATGAAAATTCAGCCATTTATAAGTTGTAAAATACATACTACTGTACAGGGGTAAATAAAAATCATTGTTTTGTATGAGCATCAGAATATTTCATATTTTCGGATAATTCTTTATTCCTGTATCATCTTGGCAACTTTTCTTTCAATGGTGTATTGTGTGTGGAGGTTTCAATATACATCGTGATTATTTCTTTCATATGTCTTTCATTATTTGCATTGGGTGGGTGTTACATTAATGCTAACCATCATTAGGAATAAAGAATACAGTTCTTAGATCAGTTCTAGCCATCAATTTGTTGGCGGGCCAGGCATCTTGGGAGGTATGTCTGGGTGTGGTTAAACCACCGGATGGCTTTCTCTTGCGTTATTGCGTCCGTATTTCGTCGAGCTGCCTGCTGAACAAGGTTGATTCTCCACTCCTGCATGTTGACCCCAGCTTCTTGTGCTGCTTCTCTGTCGCCTACCCTCTGCTGCAACTCCGGGCGGGCCAGATCTCGTTTGGTGCCTTAAACGCAGAATGGGCCATCTCCACGCAGTTGAGAAATGGAGAATACGGAGGAAGAAACTTCAAATGAATCCTTGGGCTTGCATCACCAGGTAGCTGAGCTCTTACATGAGGACGTGCGTTGTCTAAAATCAGGTACACGTCCTCATCAGGGGGGGAAGACATTCTCGCATTCATGAGCGGTGGTAGCCAGGAAAGCCTCGAAAGTTTCCCTCGTCACCGTTTCCACTGCAATAGTGTGGTGGACGAGCCCAATCTCACTTGAAACTGCAAAAGTGACATTGCACTGCCGACCGCGTTGGCCATGTACGACCCGACGTGCAGGGACCCCGCGTGGGGCTCTTCCAAAAGAGCGTCTGGTCCAGAAGTTGTAGCCGGTCTCATTAATGTAGACACAGTGTGCAACGACACCCTCGGCCATAACCCACTGTGCGTACTCCATGCGCGTGTCTAGGATTCTCGGTGAATTTCTAGCATCTGGGACATCCTCGGCCAGTTTCGTCGTGATGAGCATTCCGTCAAGTGCTCTAGCAATAGTAGAGACGGATACCGGGGGCTTCTGCGGAAGAGCTGCCCGTAGATCTATCTTCAGTTGCTCAAGGGTGACTAAGGGGTTACTGCTTACAGTGGCTTGGAGACGAGCTCTTATTTCGTCATCCATCTTCACGTTTCGCTCGCCTCCCCTTGGCAGCTTGTTGCGTCTCCCGGTCCGGAGATATGTGGCCACAATTGATCTGGCCGTTGAGCGCTTTATTCCGAGCGTGTCGGCCAGTTCTAGGTAGTCAAGGTTATGTCCCTCAAATGCAGTCTTTCTCTATCTTGTTGAGATATGCGCCTGTATCTAACTTGTGCTGCCATGACTGTACCGAAGAAGATGAAGGGGTTCTGTCGTACTGGTAAATATTATGCCTTTTGGCATGTATGAAAGAAGAGGGGCGTTACAGAACAACAAATTCGAGTTATTTACTGCTGTACTGTGGCCGAAACAAAAATCACATTTAAATACATATGTTCTCACCTTTTAAAATGGAAATAAAAACTATGAGGTAATTTGACTGAAAATGTTGGGAATTTGGATGCCCATCCACGAAATTGAATGACTGAAATAACCCCTTCGACCGGTGTTGGCGAATTTGACTGAATATAGAGCACGTGTCAATTTGAAGACCCCTTTTATGAATTCGAAAGGCACATGTGCAGATTTCATTGTTCGAAATGTTAAATTGAATGTACAAGTTGCAATTTCGAAAGACAGAATGCGCCGTAACGAGGATTTTTGCTAAATTGAATGAACTTTCTGTCAAACACACTGACAAACGTGCGAAATTGGCCGGGAAAACCTATGATTTGATTTGATTTTATTCGTCAGGTATATTGCAATACAAACATAACCAGGTACCATGACAGGATAGCCCATGAAAGCCGAAATGGCTTATTTCCAATGGGGTCCTTATACCTAAATAACTGATTAAAAAATACACTACGAAAACACATTAGTACGGCTACAAGACCGTCGTACACGTACGACAAGTAATAAGAATGTACTAAAGTAGCAAAATAAAACATAATAACATTTTTATAAAGTAGGCGAAGATTACATAAATGTGAAAACAAGACTTACTCAACGGAAAAAAAACTATATACAGAAAATCATAATGAAACTATCGATAATAAAACGTTGGTTACATAAGTCATATAATATAGGAAAAAAAAACCCATCTGAGCTACAAAAAGGAGAGGAGAAATATATTTATGGAGTACACACATTTTTCAGATGATGCTTCAATACCCTTTTAAAATGTAAAAAATTCTTAACTGACTTAACATGATTTGGGAGGGAATTCCAGAAAAGAATACCGTTAAAATAAAAGGAATTTCCAATTTTACCTTTCCGCTTAGGCACTACGAAATTAAATTGACTATTTCTAGTGTCATGCCCATGAACACTTGAAGAGCGAGTAAAATTATTTGAAATATAGTGATCTGCATTAGAGTAAAAAATCTTATGTACATGGTGAATTAAAAGTTGTTGTGATCTAAGGTTTACATGAAGAAGACCAGCCGTTTCAAGTTCACTCTTCCCAATGTGTGTCCTTGGTGGTAAGTGATTGATAAATCTTACAATCTTATTTTGAATTATTTTTAACTTGTTTTGATCCACCTTGCCTAGACTGCAGTACCATGCCGCATTAGCATAATCAAATAAACATTGTATTAAGGAAAAACTTAAAATGCGTCTTGATTTTAAGTTCATGCAATTTTGATAACGATACAAGAATTTTAGACGAGCATTAGCTTTTTTGACAATACTGTCAACCAAACTTGAGCAAGAAAGATCACTAGCTATATTTAGTCCTAAATATTTCACAGAATCCTGTCTCTTAATGAGTTGATTGTTATAACTTATATTGAAATCATCAGTATACTTCAGCCTACCCCGCGAACAAAACAAAATACTTTCGGTTTTACCAATATGTAAGCTAAGCTTATTTGCTGTCATCCAATTAACACAGTTTGATAATTCTAAGCTAAGTTTTTCCCCGATCAGCTTAGGATCAGTACCAGAATATAGTAACACACTATCATCCGCATATAAAAGTAATTTACTGTCGTTGACACAAACACACATATCATTAATGTAGCACATGAAAAGAATAGGACCTAATATGCTCCCCTGGGGAACTCCGCATCTTATGGGCATAGAATCGGAGAGTACATTTTGCAACGAGACAACTTGATGACGATTGGTCAAGTAAGACCTAAACCATTGCACACATGCAGAATTTAAACCCATTACTTCTAATTTACTTAACAGTATATTATGGTTAACGGTATCGAAGGCTTTTTGCAAGTCAAGAAGAACCATCCCGACAAAACGTCCTTGGGAAATTTCGTTCCTGACAAAATCTAACAGGTGAATAAGACAAGTTTCAGTGGAATAACCATTTCTAAAACCAGATTGAAATTCGTATATTATTTTGTTTTCTTGAAAGTAGTTCTCTAATTGGGCATACACACATTTCTCTAGGACCTTCGAGACTATACTTAAGACGCTAATCGGTCTATAATTGCTAACATTAGTTTTATCTTTCTTTTTATAAAGGGGTGTTACTTTTGCAATTTTCATTTCATCAGGGAAGGTGGAAGTTGAGATAGATAAGTTAATAATGTAAGTTAAAGGTTTATACAAATATTTAGCTCCATCCTTCAAAAATCTGGCAGGTACCAAGTCAAGCCCGGTACTTTTTGATATTTTCAACTTATTTAATTCATCTAAAACAAACTTTTCTTTGACAGGAGAAAAAAGAAAACAACCTTTCGACACACCCTTAGTGTCGTATAATTTTTGTAATTTAACGCTGTCCGTTCCAAATTCATTTGCGTTGCTATCTGGCAGATTACTAGCTAATTTTTCTGCCACAGTTGTGAAATAATTGTTAAATTCGTTCGCTATCCTCATATTATCATGACATAACTCCCCTTGGATATTAATAACATTCTCTTTAACATTCTTTTGTTTGTTTTTACAACCTAAATCTTTCAGATTCTTCCACAACTTTTTAGAATCATTTTTATGCTCATCAATTTGATTTTGGAAGTATTCATCTTTAGCCTGTCTCACTTTTCTTTGCACCAAATTACGTAAAAGTTTATATTTCTTTTCTAATTCTAAATTACCACAATCCTTTTTCATTCTTTTAAAAGCTATATTTCTTTGTCTTATTAACGAAATAATTTCAGCATTCATCCACTTATCGGTTCTTTGCTTAATTCTTACTTGTTTTAATGGAGCACATTTATCAACTATAGACATGAAAATATTTTTGAAAATTGACCACGCAGTATTTACTTCTTTACATTCTAATATGTCAGACCAATTGACTCGAGATAAAACATTATTAAAATCATCTATACAATAGTTTCTCATACACCGAATATTTATATTTCTATGCTGTTTGAATACAGGTCTTATTAGCTTCCTAGAGCAGTAGGTTAAAAAATGATCACTTAGGCCAATTTCAATAACACCACTTTGACAAATATTTTCTTCTTTACTGCTGATTACATGGTCTATTAATGATGAAGTGGCCGATGTTGTTCGAGTGGGTTTAGTTATAAGTTGACTCAAACCATTTAAATTCAAAATATTCTTGTATTTTTTTGATAATGAAGACTGCTGCAAAAGGCAGATATTCATGTCCCCTAAAATTATAACCTCATCATCTTTTGTTAATTTATCAAAGGTGTCAGTGAGATATTCAATAAAAAAATGATCTGTAGGGGGTCTGTACACAACACCTAGAGTAATGGGTTTTGTATGGGGTAATAGAATGTCAATCCATAACGATTCAATATCATTTTGTGTAAGATCTTCTCGTACGTTAAATGCAATATCATTTCTAATATAAAGACAGACTCCACCACCATGTTCTCCTACACGGTCTCGTCTTAAAATACAATATCCATCGATACAAACTTCTTCATCGTTCACGGAAGAGTTTAACCACGTTTCAGTGATTGCAATTATTATAATTCATGCAGATTTATATTGATAATCTAGCAAAGAAATGCCTTGGAGATAAAATTTTAATGCACAAAGTTCTCTCTAAACCTTAAAAACATTACTAGGTAAGAAAAATTGAAAGTGTTCTCAATTTTTATGTATTTTGTTGTTTGACGAATTTCTTATGTATTTCTTTGTTTTTCAACTTGAACTTTTTATTGTGTATTAAAGTCTGCTGTTTGAGAGAGTTATTTCAACCAATATTCAGTTAAAATACATGATAATTACAGCTTAAAGAAGAATTATAAGTGATAAAGGAGGAATGTGATGAAACAGTTTCCCATTCATTTTGTACACAAAACTCGGAAATTCTCCGTTTTGGGGCTGACATGAGGTTATAAAAGGTCAAGCGACTCGGTAGCGGTATGACCGATTTTTGTAAACTTGGTGTCAAAAGATGCGGAAGACTTGAAAGAAAAAGGTCAGAAAGTTGCGTGACGTGAATTGCAGTGGTTTGAATTTTTTCTAGGTACAGAACAGTAAGAGTTAAAATCGTACTTTCGACCCGACGGCAGGTTTAAATATTCTTAACAGAATACGGGCCTTTGTTTCTTACCATTTTTCTGTTGAGATGTATCAGGGCAGATTAGGGGTTGACAGAAATCATCCATCACGATCGTCTGTTTGGTTCTGTTAACTGCAAACGATGCAAATATGCAGGTTTTTATTAACAATAATAATAGTACATTCCTTTAATACCACATGGTCTCTATGCGTGTTACAACATCCCTGTAATAATATCACAAACACTTAGTTATATATTACAAAACAAATGTGTTTTCAGCTCAGATTTAATTCTGTGGGAATTTATTCCAAAGTCCTGGTGCTATCTTTTGAAATGCCCTATCCTGAAAATTTACTGCTTTAATCTTGCTGTACTTATGTTTCAGTATCATAATCATGAATTGCCCACTGTCTTCAATAATTACAGTAAATAATGAAATCCATCATTATCCCACTAGACAAATCAATCTGTGTCAGAACACTTTTTCATTTACCGCTCCTAAACTGTGTAATTCCCTCCCTTTAAATATACTAGACAGTTTAACTTTGAGTGTACTCAAACGAAAATTGAAAAAAAAACGCTAATTGCTTTTTATGATCATTGATGATTTTTATTTACCTTTGTAATAGAATCTATAGACTAAATAAAACCTTCCAGATCCTGCCCCTTTTCCACCCTCCCTTCCTAACCCCACCTGTCACATTGTCCTTCTTGTTCCGTCTTTTGTAAAGTTTACTCCTTTAAATCGTTACTGTTCCTAGCTTTTTGTTTTTACATTATTTTTCAGTGCTTTCTCTTCGACAGAAAGTGTGTTATATTTATGATTTGTTTGCTTTCCATGGCTATGTATGTGCCTTCTTCTTTTTCCCCTTTTTGGGGCATGTTAGGCATGATTGCCCAGTCTAGCTGTTTATGTATTGAAGTTATGATTTACCTTTTGCCAGGGACCAGCGCAGCGCTGCAGCGCTTCTACAAGCTCTGCTTCTATGCTGGTCTCTGTTTTCATTTTCATTTTCATATAATCAATCTAATGTAGTCTTCATTGTTGTTATTGTTGTTATTTTTTCTTACAAGTCAAACGCTAATGCTCTTTATGTTGCTTGTAATAATTGAAAATGTTTCTACACCTAGTTTTGTGGTCAATTATTTTGTATATTGTTAATTTCCTCATAATAATTTAAAGGGCACCTGATAGGAAACCAAATAAGATCCCTCTATTATATTAAGGGTACATGGTAGTGACAAAGGTAGATGATATTTGCATTTAAGTTTCTATTGGAAGAGTCCTTTCAAGCACTACTACATTATTTACCAGGGCTTTTCCTATATAGAAGAAAAAGGGACAATGTGTTTGTTTGATAACGAGGAGACATTGTTCTCCTGTTGTCCCCTGACCTTCTGCCTTATATTTTTGTTGAATATGTTACTATGTTACTCTTTACTAATCAAAAGTAGCACTTTTGAGGTCAACCGCGGGAGGGGAATAGTGAAAGTGGAGTGGAGTGCATAGTGAAACTTAAAGGGAAAGTAAATCCTGGCGATTTAGTTAGCTGTTTAGTTGAAGGGCACATTGTTGATTATATATGTCGAATTTCAACAAATTTGGGCCCCCCCCTAACGCCGTCAACAAGTAGTTAGAAATATAATTTTGTCGTCTGCTAGAAGGTCCTATATCGATCGTGTGCGTCGCCATTTTGAATAGATAATCCCCGCCCTGTGACGTTTTGTCGGACCTCTCGGACCAGAAGTACCCGGTTTTCGCTATTATTACGCGTTTCAAAATGGTGTACTGCCAGGCGTTCGGATGCTCCAATATAATAAAAATGAACAAGACGTTCCGAATTTCAGCCAATCACAGTTCCCCCTTGGCATGTCCGAAAAAACGTCATCATAGCGCGGGTGAATCAAAAATATGGCCAACCCCGATAGCAGGCTGTAGCAGACGATCATTGCTCACAAAAGTGTGAATTACTCCACCGTCAAGCGTTCATAAGAGGTAAATTTTCACAGTAATGTCAAGAATTGTGCTCTTAACACTCTCAGTAGGCCAAAAGTCCAGGGTTTACTTTCCCTTTAAGAGTATAAGACTATGTAATTTTAAAAGTTTGCCCTGAAACAGCTGGTTACCTGAATGGTTCAGAGAAGCATAAACCCTGATGTCAATTCTAAACCCTTGATTGGTGATACGGATGTTTGAGGTAAAACCAAGCCACATCTCATTGCTGCTTGAAACCACGGGATCGGGTAGAGAATAACCAGAAAGGGCAACCAGTAATGAGGCCGTGTCTTCCACACTGGATCCGGAACCAATGTACAAATAGTCAAACTCGCGTTCGAGCTGAAAAGTGTGGAATACTGCCATGATCTGATAGTTAGCTGGTCCAGAAACCAGCCAGTAGGTAGTCGTTTCAGTCGGATAGTTGTTGGGGTAGTATGGAGAAACGATGGTGACATATTCACCGTAACCGAAGGTGTTCACTTCGCTATCGTTGACGAGAACTGATAAAAACAATGAAGTGGATTATATAATTGAATAGATATTTTTTATATTCGTATTAGAGAAAAATCGTTTACGTTTATGTTGTTTTTTAAGGTTTATCAAGTGATCATTTCATAAAACCACAATAATCTTTTTAAATAAAAAAATAATAACATTAATCAGGTCTTATTCACATAGGGTAACCCCATCATGAGGTCCATGGTAGTAGTATTATTACCCTGGACTTTACGTATGAGAAATTTCAGAACCTTCACCGATATACCACAATTCTCCCACATAATACATTATGGAATATTTTTTAAAATCTCAAGGCTTTTTAAAGTGGCTCTTTCATGAATTGTTAATTATGTTTTACTTTAAAATGTTTTAAAAGAGAAGGTTGAATTCTGGCAAAGGTGAAAATAATTTGGAAGCTCTCGCATTCTTTTTATATCATTTTGGAATTAGAAGGATATCATGGAAGAAATGTGCCTTGAAACTATTGCGCTTAAAGTTCCCTCATATTCGAATTGTGAGGGCATACGAAATATGTTTCTAACAACATCCCAATCGCCCCGCAGTAGCGTATCTAGGTATTCTGGCGCACGGGGCAAACTATCAAATCTGCCCCCCCCCCCCCCATGCCCAAATTCAGATTAATGAGCGTTTTAAAGTTAGAAATGATGGCACTACGTGAAAATTAATTTGATGCATATAACCCGGGGTTGTTAGCAAAAATTTGATGAGTTAGTGTATAAGCGAGGGAGCAACGCGACCGAGCCGCAGATTTTTTTTTTCCTTTTTCCCCGTCAACTTGAAATTTCTTATGTATTTTACCCTTACAAAGAAACAAATCCAAGGGAATACAGCGACCTAGCAATAAAAAAATTTCGAAATTTTGAACATTCCTATTTTGGGGGCGCAAAATGAATGAAAACCCTGAAGAAATATATTTGAGGAAGGCAACTGCAAGGCAAATTTATGATTTCTTTCGAATGTTCTATACCTTGAAAGTGCTTTTTGTGCACTTATATCCCACCTGGGGTGCAAGATTTAACAGCTCCTGCCTTATGCGGGGGGGGGGGGGGGGGGGGCAAAGCAGCTAGAGTCAATTTATGGTTAACACTTTAAAAGCGCCATGGGGAGGGGGGCGCGAAATAGATCTTGAACATAATTATGCGAGGGAGCAAAGTGACCGAGCTTCAGAAAAATTTCGCTTTTCAAACCCTATAATACACTAAAACACTTACGCATTTTGTCCTTGACTGGAACGCAAATAACGTTCAAAGACCATAAAATTTCCTGTATTTCTCCCCTTTTCTTTCCCTCTTTTGAGTTTTTTGAGCCTCCTTCAAGTGCCGATATTTAAATATTTCAATTACGGTAATGCGAATTTATCAGTTTATTATGAGAACACACCCAATATAGTTATGAATCACTATATATGTTATATTGTACGTTGAATATTATGTGTGTATCAATTATTATGTCAATATTTTCGAGGAACAACCAAACTCTGATTGCAAAGGAGACATATGGCATGCCTAGGGCAAGTATATTCTTATAACTCAAGGGTATTAACATGAACCAAATCAAACGTCACATTTATTATGAATTTAAATCAAATCTGACTTATCTTCCAACATAAAAATCATATAACTATGGATGAATTATTTGTAAAATAAATGTACGCACTTGTCAAAGTCGATCAAACAAAATATGGGTAAAACTTCGTTTGCTCGCAAATAACAATGAATTTGGTATAATTATATGTTTGTTTGTTTTTCCGATAGCACTAACAAAATAAAATGATTTTTTATGAAAGTCAAAACCGTTTCATAAGGCCCATGATACCAGCATCCTCCCCCGCATCACACACACACATTCACAAAATAGTCTTTCTGAAATGCATTGGTTGCCATTGGCTTTGATGTTTGCATCTACCCCCCCCCCCCCAAAAAAAAAAAAAAATAATAATAATAAATAAATAAATAAATAAATAAATAAATTAATTAATAAAATTAAAAAAATATAAAAATAAAATAAAATAACAAATAAAAAAAATTAAATAAATGAAAAATATTTTTTTTTTTAAATTAAATAAATAAATAAATGAATAAAAAATACAAAAGAGATTAATTAATCAGTAAATAAGCCAACCTCCAAATACGCCATTGCTTTCTAAATTTTCTTATCATATGTCTTTTCCAATAACGAACACCCTTTTGAGTGCAGCCCACATGAATTTGTGATACAAAACTATTTTGATTTTGCTTACCTGAATAGTTTAGGGGAATATGCACCCTGATGTCGATCTTAAATCCCTGCTTGGTGTTCGTGAGGTCTGATGTAAACAGCAGCCACATCTCATTGTTGATAGAAACTACGAAGTTGGGCAATGCATAACCTGTCAGATTAACCAGACGTGATGCCGTGTCTTCTACTTGTAGACCAGACCCAATCATCAGGAAGTCCTTGTCCAGTTCAAGGGAAAAGAGACTGAAAGCTGCCATGATTTGGTAGTCTGCTGGTCCAGAAACAAGCCAGTGTTTGGTTGTGTTGATTGGGTAGTTGTAAGGGTAGTTTGGTGAAACAATGATGACAGATTCATTGTAAACGAAGTTAGCCACTTCGCTATCGTCGACGCGAACTAGTTAAAGAAGGACAAAGAGGTTCACTAAGTATAATAGTAAGAATAAGTCCTGATTTCATCGAAATTTCTAAACATAAAATTTAACTTAATTCTAACATCGAATGACTATAATGATAATGATAATAATGATAACAATATTTTTTATTGATATGGCGCAGCTACTATAAAAAATATAATCTACTACGCTCTTTATGACTTATTAAATTTACTTCAATCCTATCAATTATGATATTTAATCTACTACGCTTTACAAACTATCGGATAAATCCCCCTGCTTTAGCCAAGCTGCCTTAATAAGGCACTAAAGCATTCCTACCGAGTTTCCATTAATTTCACCTGGGTGGAGTGTGGCAAATGTAGATTAATGTCTTGCCCAAGGATATTATTGCCGCGGCGAGACTCGAACCGCGGACCATGTGATGCCCAGTCCGATGACGTCTGATAAACATACGTGTATAAACACAACAGAAAACATTAATTCCACCGAAAACAAATCTCTGTAATTTCTGAATCAGGAGCCTTTGAGGAAATCTGAATACAGACACATGTAGCTGTACCTCTCAGCTACATTTCAGGCGAAATTCAGGCGAAATCATTTGGTCACGCTTCAGTGAGGACGCCCTAAAGGCAAAATGGTCACTTTTTAAAGTTCACAAGCCCAATATCACAACTTTGTTTCAATGATACCGGAACATATTTCAAATTTGGAGCATCAGATGGCATGCAACATGTGCTTCCTAAGAATCCAAATGACTTTTTGCAGAGTTTCACGGTTGAGTGAGCACGGGGTGAAAATTGTCCAAACTGCAGTTTTGACATCTTTCCCGTGGTAATTTTTTGTCTTATACGATTAAATTCAACTTTTGCAAACAATATCATTAAGGTTGAATGAGCACATAATACAAACCAAAAGTTACCATATTGAAACTATGCAGTCATTATTGCTTTGATTTAGTGCACTAAATCATCTGAATAACATGTTTTTTCATTATTTTTATGACCGGCGTATATGTATCAGTGAACCTAAGGAATTTCAATCAAAATTTCACGCTTCAATGAGCACGTGGGGCTCCAAAGGCCCTTTTTTTTCGCCAATGGAATAAAATTCAATTGCTTACTTTGTTTAACTATCATAAGTCTTCTTGGGGAGTTTGTCTAATTTTATTGTTTATAAAAATCCCGATGTGTTACGTTTCAGTGAGCACAAGAGATGATTAAGTTATGCAAATGAGAAGAAAGTTTAGGGCTTTGATCTTGCTATTGGCGATAAATTCCTGCTTGTTGGTGACCTCGTGAAGATATGTCGAAAATTTCATGCAATAACTCACGGTAGAATGAACACAAATCATCAATGAAAAAATGCAAAATTTCACTTCTTTTAAATATCGAGTCAGCTCAATGTTTCTTGTATACCTTATAAAAACATCAATTTTCATTCACTCATGATAAACTTCAACAGAAAGAAAAGGGGTCGTGTTCTTGCATTATTGAAAGCAGTGTCGATTTCGTGTTATTATCTTTTCCTATCAGGTAAAATCTGAGGGGAATGTCTTTGATGCAATTTTTTTTTAAACTTTAATGTATCAGGTTAAAGAAAATGTAAAAGAATAAAATTTCCATGGAAAATCGAAATGGTAAAGATAGAGATATATATAGTCAATTCTTACCATTTGCATGTGTGAAGTGAAGTGGACCAAATCCACTCATTACCATCAGTACGGTAATACACGCCAAGAGAGACATCTTAGCGAGTGAGTAATTTCTCTTAAGAGTATGTTTGAAAGTGAAGCACAATAGAGATCAGAGACTTTTAACAAACGTTTCTTTTAACGTATTTCTGCTTTGCCAATTTGGTGATTTGAACATAAAGTGATTGTTTCTGATTATTATCAATACTTGTACTAAATATTATGGGATTGAAAATTGTTTGTGCATGTCTGGTACCAGGATTGTAGTTTTATTATTACATTTTCCATAAATCATAAATTTTCGTTTTGCCACTTATGGAACGATAAAAAAAAAAAAAAAAAAAAAACATAGTCATCATGATACTGTATATACGCACTCGATTCTTGAATAACGGTCAGGAAAGGTTCAACTTTGAGGGATGAAAGGATCATGGTTATTGGTATGTTGGGTAACATACTAATTCAGAAATGTAAAGCTTTATAGTAAAATTGAAGTTTAAGCCAGGCTGTCCTTTTAATTTTTGACTTTACATGAAATACTATAGCAAATCCTACGACTTTGATATGTAAAATGCTGGTGAAACCAAGTATACCATCAAGGTTGTTTTCTATATTTAAAAAAAAGCGAAGAAATAAACTTAACGAAATCGGTTAGGATTGGGGCTTCTTGCTGTAGCCAGACATAGGAAACTGTTATGAAACTACAAGATGATTTCCTGCTTAAGGCATGTATATAATGAAAGGAGATGGAACGCTTTACTGGTTATCTGAAGTGCTGCTCTTTATTTGTTTTCACATCTATTGAAATCATATGAACGTGTGACATTTTCTTTGACAGTAGCAATTATCACGTTTGTAACATGTCATGAATCATGACATAAATCCCCGTATCACGACATAAACATAAAATGTCAATGACATAGCTTATGCGGAGAGTTATGTCACATAGGAAACTGTTATGAAACTACAAGATGATTTCCTGCTTAAGGCATGTATATAATGAAAGGAGATGGAACGCTTTACTGGTTATCTGAAGTGCTGCTCTTTATTTGTTTTCACATCTATTGAAATCATATGAACGTGTGACATTTTCTTTGACAGTAGCAATTATCACGTTTGTAACATGTCATGAATCATGACATAAATCCCCGTATCACGACATAAACATAAAATGTCAATGACATAGCTTATGCGGAGAGTTATGTCACGATCGAGATTTATGTAAAAGTTTTATGCAACACGAACAGGGCCCTGGAGCTTTTTTTTAGGGTGCAAGCATTTTCAGCATTTGGGCAGTGTTTTTCGTTACTGCTTATGCTCTTTGTAATCTGCATCTGCATCATAAATTATTATGCAAACTTTATGTACCTTGAAATGGGACATTTGCCTTATATTGAACTTTCTCATTCCTCTGACAAACCGTCATCGAAGCAACAGCTCATATAAATCCACTTTCATATACAATCAGGCCCCTGTGAACGATTTTGTTACCTGGGGTGCTGTGAGCAGATTTTTTTTTTTTTTTTTTTTTTTTTTTTTTTTTTTGGGGGGGGGGGGGGGGGGGTATGCAGTTGCTTATCTATGAATGGCGCCCGGGGCAAACGATGAAGTTGCTTTAAGTGCAAGTGCAAGTGTCCCCTAGAGAAAACTGGTGGGGGGGTGCTGCAGCCAGCGGCGGATCCAGGATTTTGTGATATTTACAAAATTTTCTGACAAGCAAAAAAAAAAAGTCCTCAGCGTTTTGGGGTCTCTTTATAACTCAAAAAAAATCTGTGCACCCTCTAAAAAAATTCTGGGGGGACTGCACCACCCAGCACCCCCGGCTCCTAGGGGCCTGCATACAATTTATTTATACACGGCTATGGCGGCGGCTCTAGGAGAGTACATGAATATTTCGAATACGGACAGAATTAGGTTTGCTGAAGCATTTGACAACCAGCAAGACTCCCTAGAACTGGCCGACACTCTAGGAATAAACATGAAATATGATTAAAATAAACTTTGAAAATGTAAGTTTGAAAATGAGAAGGAAATTATATAATAAAAAAACGGTGAAAAGGGGTGCATATGACGTGAAAAAAAATGAGGTAAGAATTACATCGAACTACAAACTCGTTTGAATTGGAACGTTCAAAGTGCAAAGGTGTGTGTGCCTATAAATGAAATTGAAATTGGTATTTGGAACGAAATTGAATGTCTATCCAGCTGGCGAGAAATGGAATGACAACTTCGCGTCGTTAAATTCAATGGATTTCTCTCTAAATTGAACGTGTAAAATTTAAAAGGAATTATATAAAACGAAATTGAATGCTCAAAGAATGAAAATGAACCATGAGAGCACAGAGTTGACGAAAATCGTTCGAAGTTGAACGCCTAATCATGAATTCAAATGCAACTCTGATGAAATTGGGCGGGAAAACCTATACTAACTGTATACTTAAAGATCACATTGCAAGAAAATTCCATCAAAATAAATATTGGCTTAATACTTATTATTGCATAGATGGCATAAATTATACAAGGTTATCCAAATTCAACGCTTGGCAACATTTGAATTAATGATTATTATCAATTATAAAACGGTAAAATACAGCCCCCGATATAGCAGCTGAAGAGCTCCTTGAACGCTGCTGAGATGTGTGACGACACACGAAGGACCAGTCCTGTCTAAGCAGACGATGTCCCATAACATCTTACACATTTTTCAGTGCCTGTTTTGTCATCTCCTCTTCACTTATTTCTCTTACTTGACTAGCGTCAGTCTTAATGTTAGTCTGTTGCCTCACTCTTAACTTCGTGTATGGTATTATTTTGATGAAAAATGCAGTGTTAAAAAAATAAAGGAATCAGTCACTTGTAAACAAAATAAGACGCCATTGTATTTTCAGCTGCTTGCAATGACTTGTGATCTTTAAGGACACAATACTCGTACCTGTAGTAAATAACTTGTACCAAATGAACTTGACTAGTTTGCTTTTCGTTATCTGTACTTGTACCTGGCATTTTTACCACTGGCATTTTTACCTCTGGCATTTTTACACCGAACCACTCGACCTGGGCGCTCTGTCAGCTTTTCTACCAGCGCCGTCACCACCTCCTGTGATCGACCGACAGAATGTTTATAAGTGCCTCTGTGGTATCAGCACTGCTAAGGCATGTCATCCTAATGACCCCCCTTCGCGACTGTTGAAGGAGTTCGCGTATGAACTTTCAGAACCTTTGACCACTCTCTTCAATCTTTGCCTCAGTCAAAGCTGCTTCCCTGACGTATGGAAAAATGCATCTATCAGTGCTATTCCCAAAACTAACCCTGTTATCAACTATGGTCAACTCCGACCAATCTCCATAACCCCCACGTTAGCTCGTATCTTTGAAGGCTTCCTCGCAGACTGGATCATGAGCAGCATCCGACCGTTAGTTGACCAGCGTCAGTTTGGTAACCTGAGTGGATCGTCAGTTACGCACTACTTGGTCAGCCTACTTGACACCATCCACAAAGGGCTCGACAAGTGTGGGACTTTCGCTAACCTTTGCGCTGTGGACTTCACTAAAGCTTTTGACCATGTCAACCACACCATCGTTATGAACAAGTTGATTGACTTAGGTGTTGATCACTCTATCATCCCTACCATCTGCAGCTTCCTTTCCAACAGAACACAGACTGTCCGTTATCATGGGAAATCCTCACAGGAACAAACCATTACATGTGGGGAACCCCAAGGTACTCGCCTCGGTCCGATCTTATTCCTGGTTCTTATCAATGACGCAGCCGTTGATAGTGCTACCAGATGGATATATGTGGATGATTTGACAATTGTGGAAGTTTTGAAGAAAGCGCATCCATCTGACTTGCAGTCGCATATAGACTCCTTGGTTCAATGGTGCGAAAACAACGACGTTGTTCCGAATGCTGCTAAGTGTAAAGCAATGCAGATATCATTTCTTCGGCAACCCCCGCGACCCATTGTTCTCGACATCAACTCTACCACGCTGGAAGTTGTCTCATCTATTAAGCTGTTAGGGGTCTTCCTTCAGAATGACCTCAAATGGGGTGAGCAGGTCAATCGTATGGTCTCCAACGCTTCCAGAAGACTTTATCTCTTGACTAAACTACGGAGGAATGGTGTTACCACCAAAGATCTGGTCACTATCTACACGCTGTACATCAGGCCAGTTCCAGAATTTGCTGCACCTGTCTGGGCTTCAGGGATCACGAAGGACCACTGTGCGAGCATCGAACGAGTTCAGAGGAAAGCTCTCAGCATCATTACCTACCCGAACAATAGAACTAATGATGAACTGCAATCTGATCTTGGCGTCTCCTCTCTTAGAGAGAGACGCACATCCCTTTCTCTCAGATTTGCAGAAGCACTTCTCAAATCCAAAGTACATCGACATCTCCTGCCTGAGAGCAGGGTTAGAGACTGTAATCGTACCCTGCGTAATGCATCTGATTTGTCCCTCCCTAGGATGAGAACTGAGAGGTACCGAAATTCCCCTATCCCGTCTCTCATTCGCTTTCTGAATAATAAGTAGAGGTATTTTCAATTATAAGCATGTATTACAGGTATTTCAGCAATATATGTATGTGCAATACTTACTGTAATGATGATTGTCATTCCATTCATTTTTCGCTGTTATCACATGCATTTTTGTTCTCACTTCCTCATTCCTCTTCTCTCTCTGATCTCTCTCTCTCTCTTTCCCTTTTTCTCCCCCTTCCCCTCTCTCCTTATCTCTGCTCTCTCTGTCTCCCCCTTTTTTTCTCTCTTCTCTCTAAGTCTATTCTTTTTTCTCCTCTCTGTCTATCTCTCTCTATATGTATGCCTCTTCTTCTCTATCTATGGATGATGATTTGTCTCGCACTAGTATCTTTAGGATGCTCCGTAAAATGCTTTTAAGTCTATGGGCCAACGTAGACCCCCTCCCCCCCCCCCCCTTAGGCACAATTTTTTGTGATGTTTTCCTGGTAGCTAGGACCCTCGGCTATCAGAATCTGCCTGTTTGCCATAGAGTTAGTGGTGGGTGTGGCCACCAGGGCCGTTACCATGGCAACGCGTCAAGGAAATATAGGAATTTACTAAAAAACCTAATATTTCTAATTCAGAAATTTGAAAAATGACTGGTAAGCATCTAAATATATGTATTTTGAGTTTCCTGATTGATTGAAACCAAAATCTAGGTCATTTGAAGTCACGGTCATGTAAAAAAATGGCCGTTACTATGGAAACGGTACCATAAAAAGTTTATATTTTGGAAAAATATCTAAACTTATCAGTATAAAATAGACAGAGAGGTGTCTACACAATCTTAGATTATATTTTTCTATTAGCTAGGACCCTCAGCTATCATAATCTGCCTATTTTCCATAGAGTTCATGGTGGGCGTGGCTGCTAGGGCCGTTACCATGGTAACACATAACGAAATACTGGAATTTAGAAAATACCGTATATTTGTCATTTAAGTCTATTCTGTTTTCTCCTCTCTGTCTAGCTCTCTCTATATGTATGTCTCTTCTTCTCTATCTATGGATGATGATTTTCAGTACAACATTAACCAAATTCACCATATATGCCACTCTTACTGTAACCAATGATACATGTCTCCAATGAATTTCAAATTCCTTTATGTGCAATATGTTAAATTTTGATTCAATATATTACATTTCAATTTCACAGTACTCACGTCGCACTTGTGATCAACATCAGCATACTGCCATGACTCCATTTTTGTTTTAATTTAAAATTTAAAATTTTCGAATTTTAAGTATTTATGAATATGCCTGAATTTTTATTGCTTTATATTAATTGCTGTTCTTTATATGTAATACTTAATCAATTTCATTTATCTCTTTGCTTTTCATTTATTTATTATTATTCATGTAATAATGACAGTAGGCCATTCTCCTGACATAGTAATATATTGTTTTTGCTTTTTTATATTTGATGCTTTTAATGTGGTTTATATATATACATGTATATTTATTTTGATACATATATTTTTCCATTTTGTACTTTTGTATATGCATTCTAACATTATTGTTGTTTTTTAAAATAATAATTGAATATATCAATGTTTGTAAACTCGCATTGTTAGTCTTCGGACTTTTTGTCGAGATCAAATAAAACCGAATTGAATTTGAATTTGAATTTGAATTTAGAGAATGCTGAAAACCTAATTTATTTTTGAACATGCGATATTTGTTTAAAAACAAATATCGCATGTTCGAAGTTAAATTTAAAGTAATAGTTGATTTGATAATGGGATATTTTTAATTGTTGCCGGAGTGTATAGGGGCAGTTTGACAACTTAATTTATCCGCCTGCTAAAGGATATGAAAGTCAAAGGGAAAGGCTACAATGTGGCAGTAACTTACAAAATATATTTTTTTAAACCACTTCTACTTCATTACAAATACTGTGCATCAATTTTATTGTGTAAATTGTGATTGTTGAATCTCCTTCATAGGTAGTGAGTCTCGCTTCTATTCCCTCATAAACTATGTTGCATGATAGGTTTCCTGTTGCCTCAAGAGGTGATTTAAACACAGTAACTCTAGACACAGTAGAGGGTATATTGACGATAATGAAGGAAATCCAATAAAAAATGTTATCACATGAATTGTGTTGTTTGATATATTCATTTCTAGATTTTGCACTTATCACAGTTTTCTATGACTGTGTCATATTTCCACCATCCCATAGAAGACAACCCTTGGATCATGATGGAAAAAAACGAGTGATGTCGAAGAGTGAACTCCACTGGCGTACTGGTGTGTGTGTGTGTGTGGGGGGGGGGGGGGCTTGGGGATTACAACCCCCCCCCCCCCCCCCCCCCCCAAAAAAAAAAAAAAAAAAAAAAAAAAGAGGAAAGAAAATAGTCAAATTACATACCGGATCTTAACAGAATGATATTTCACTTTAAAAGTTCGATTTTTTACTAGCTCGCTTCGCTCGCTCAAAACTATTTAGGAAAAGTACACCATATGCCTATGCTCAGCCCCATCAAAACTTTTGGTTCATTACGTCACTGGTGAACTCTATCTATAACTGCACCCGTCACATAATGATGATGATGAGGAGGAGGAGGAATCGATCATAGTCATAGCCACTGGAGAACTTTACAATTTTTTTTTGGATAAACTGGGTATCAGGTTTATGAGAAAAAACAAACATCTACCACCATAGTATAGTCCAACCATTGCTGAAATAGCTTTCAAACCTTTATAACATTAAATTTTTTGAAAGTAGAAAATACAGAGAAACGGGTTGGTAAATGAGACCATGCATGAAACCACTCATTCTCTGTGAATCTTATCTTACATGTCTTAATGGCGAACTTTTCATTCGATTGTGACGTAATTGCTGGGGAAGAACTCTTCTATTTGTTTGGTATAAACTTAAGATATTATTCCGCGGGGCACTCGAAATATCTCATGATCTGAATATCATGTTCTTGTCCTAAATGTGTGGAAGCAAATTTTAAGAATTGTCCGATATTGCTTATACAAAGTCATACTCCGGCGACAATTGCTCCCCGTCGGTTTCGTACACTAACCAAATTTTAACCTTCAACACTGGACCAAACACTATACTTAAACCCATTACGTAACCTAAACCTAATCTACATGTAAAACCCAATTGCAAACCTATCCCTATATCTTTGACGAATTAAAGCCCAGGGAGCATTTCATCAAGCGCTTTGTCAGTGATTTTTACTGACAACTGTTATAAGCTACTGAAATCCTTGCATCTGATTGGCTGAGAGCAAATTTGTCAGTAAATATCACTGACAAAACGCTTGATGAAACGCTCCCCCAGAGCAACTGTCGCATAAGCAATATGTTGACGCACCTCGATGGTACAGTAATATTTTTACGATAGTCAGTTCCCGTATGAACAGTTACATGTATATTTAGTCTTTTACAAAATCTTTTTTTTTTTTTTTTGGGGGGGGGGGGGGGGGGGGGGGTTAGCATAATTCGCCTCATCTTTTATCAGTCTGTTTCTACTTTTTTAAAGCACGTTGCTGACATTAATTCACTTTCCTGCGTTGACTAAGGACATGAATATGTCTATTATGCTTGTAAACATCTTTTGTTTTGGATTTTTTTTCAATACACACAGTATTGAAAAAAATCCAAAACAAAAGATGTTTCCAGTCATAAATTACGCCAAATTGTGCTGAGAGGATTGTCATAACTTTGGAGACAGTATAATTATTAAGCAGAGTAACATTAAACGTTGTGCAGGGTATAGTGACGTAAGTAAATGCTTGTAAACATCATTTGTTTTGGATTTTTTTTCAATACTGTGTTGTTTCCAGTCATAAATTACGCCAAAAAGTGCTGAGAGGATTGTCATAATTTTGGAGACAGTATAATTATTAAGCAGAGTAACATTAGACGTTGTGCATGGTATAGTGTCGTAAGTAAATACGTAAGTATGTCGTCATCGACAATATTATAACTGCAGACAGCCTGAATAGGCCCTCTACTACATGATGTGGGAAACCGTGACGGTTTACAGGGGCGGTTTTTCAAGGCTTGCGAGAACTGGTTATAAGGTCAAAATGTAAAGCGCAGTGTACTTGAAAAAAAAAAACCAGCATATGTGAACGAGGCTTAAATGACCCCTAAATTGAACTACTTTTAGCAGCAAAGATAATTAGGACATTATATGGGATGAGTTATCTTGGTAATATTCCACTTGGTCATCAAATGAAATTGTTGAAAAAGTAAGGGACGGTAGGCCTATAATTAATCCCTTAAAGAAGAAAATGATTATTGTGAACTGTTTTAAGTGGCAGTAATTTCAGTCGTTTGAGGTCCACTATTATATATCATGCCGAATTCGCTGTGCATTTTTTTAATTATGATTTCAGAGAGTATTTATTCAGAGTAATACTAGACATACTCTCGAGTCTAGACAGCCCAAGTACGCCCTTCCATGTAGGTCTATACTCAGCTTATCATGTTATTCACTAGAACCCCCTGTTCAGTTCTAGCTTCAGCGGCAAGTTTTTGTTTTCAGTGAGATTGATCGTTAAATAAAGTCATTTAAAAAGTACGGGTTAAGACTATACATTTCTTTTTTTCTGTTCGTGTGGGTGATGGGATCTGTAGGTGCGTGTGGGTGTGTGTGTGTGCGTGCGCGCGCGCGCGTGTGTCTACAGTTCGTATCAAATTCAGAGGGTTAATATTACAAGGTTTCTTACTTTGACAATAAAAGAGGAGCCCCTCATCCTTTTTTATGGGTTATTTCCAAAAATATGTTGGTCACAATGTTCCAATTTCACTGGTTAATCACTAACCATTTGAAATATTGCTTATTCATCAGCAAAGTATTGGTCCGACTTCTACTTGTTTAAACGTTGGGCCATTGTCATGAATATTCATGATGTATCCTGAATACCCATGAGCAACCGTAAACAACCAGAATTTATATATATAAATGACACTTGATTTTTAAGTTTTTATGCAATGATTGCACTTTGAAATGTGATGAAAAATGTATGTATACTAATTATTATGTTGTACATATTCAAACATGTAATTAGGTTTAAGATCTAAAAATCTACATTAGAAAATTAAATTAAAATCTTTAACCACTTTTAGCAAGCACTGCAATACAGTCCCTATATAATAAAGTAAAGGTTTTCAGGATATATAGGTATAGGAAGGTATAGGATGTAGGACTATAATAGGAGTAGGGTTAAAGTAGGATGATAGGGGTATGATATGCTATACGATAGGAGAGGATAGGTTATAGGTCATAGTGAGCAAAATATACAAAATATGTTATGTTATGATATTACTTGACATTATAGCTTCTTTTTTTTAATCTTTGAAACGTGGATGGTACACGCGCATCCGGCAGAAGTATCAACCCCGTCCGACGGGAAATGACCACGTTGCGTGGTCGGAAGAAATGACCCCGTACGTTTTGACGGGGTTATAAGGTAATGATCATTAGTATGCGGGGTCAAATTATGCGGGGTCAAGTTATGCAGAAATGACCACGCAATCGTGGTTAAATTTTGACCACATTCGGGGTCGAAATGTAACCACGCTATGTGGTTACTTTGGGTGACCCCGCATGGCGGGGTCAATGTGACCCCGCACGGGGTTTGTGCATAGTTGATCCCACATGCAGGGTCATTTGTAACCCCGTTTGGGGTTATTTTTGACCACGCATTTTTAAGAGTGTACATTTCACTTGTACTCATTTTTATTGTATTTTTTTTTTGCAAATATGTTCATTTGTATAATCATATATTCATTTTTGTAAAGATGTTCATTTGTACAGTGTATAATCATATTCATTATTGTAAATATGTTCGTTTGTATAATCATATTCATTATTGTAAATGTGTTCTTGTTGAGACTCTCATACTCCCGATTGGGGGTCGATAGAGTTTAATACAATCTAATCTAATCTAATAAGATCATAAACATGTCGGTCTGTAGCTAAACCTGTCTACTTGAAATAAATCTGAGGAGATTGGAACAGAATTTAACATTTTTTACCCTAATCCTACCCATAAGAAATTTGCATGTTCATTAAGGATTAACAGCATGACCAAGGTGGTCTAGGATTTGGACTCCATCAGAAACAGGGCCAAAGAATTGAACTTTTGGGTGCCTCATCATAGATCAAGTCCAGGACTAAAGTGCTGATACCTGCAATTGCAGCCCAGCATTCTCATTATTTGCATGATTGGGGTACATGTATATTAGCCATGGACTTGATGTGTTGGGGACCATAAGACCTATAAGTTTACATATTGGTTGCCCTTACAGGTAAGCTGCAGTTCTCTTGACTTAATAACGGCTTCAAAGGCCCCACGAATGACAACCTCCCCTTCCCCCCCCCCCCCCCCCCAAGATCTGCCGATTGCACTTCTGCAGGTTCTGCTCCACTTTGTATCATGAGTGCTTTTACATAATTCCCCATACCTATGCTAGACTCCTACTCAGATGTGCACCCCAATGCGGAGCGCAACTGAACATGTGCACACCCTACCCCCCCCCCCCCCCCCCCCCCCCCCCCATTCCCTTATAAAACGCTGCCGTCACGGCCGGCCCCCTCTTTACACATAAATTCTTCAGGAATGGCTCGAAATTTCTTTGGAGAGGCATTATCGTAAGCGCATTTGCACTAAGCATTTCAGACACTGCGTTTAGGCTGAGATTTTTTTGGGAAATATGTTGCATTCCGACTTAATTTTCCACAAGCCAGGACCGGCCCGGGTTTCGCACGTGCTTGACCCCTCAAATGTCAATGCCCCCCTCTCTATCTTTCTCCCTGGATCCGCTATTGAGATAGATAGATAGATAGATAGATAGAGGGATGCGTCTATGAAAAGATAGATGGATGGGATACGTGTAGATAGATAAAAATAAATAACGCACTCAAAAGGCGAGCTAAATCTTGCCTTTTGGACTTCATTTATTGAAGGAAAGAAACAAATTCTCTACAGTCCAGCGCATTTTTCAAAGAAGAGAAACTTCACATTGTTTGACAAGTTTGGGTCGTTTAAAGAATTCTGGCTTGGAAGCAAGCAATTGTTTATACAAAATAGGAGCATTTACGGACATGCATGGCCGTCGCCAGGGGGGTGCGGAGGGTGCGAACGCACCCCCCTCCAGACCAACCCAGTCAGGGAATTATGGAGGGAAACTGGACCCCCATAACCCCCCCCCCCCCCCCCCCCCCCCACTGAGCGAATTTTGAAGGTCTGGCGAATTTTTTTGTCGCCACCCCCCCCCCCCCCCCCTACACTGAGCGACTTTTAGAGAAGCTGGCGAGACCAAAAAAATACGGGTCTACCTTTTGACAAACCTTCATTTGTGTGCACCATCTTAGTTGGTAAGTTTTGTCTTTTTTTTTCCAAAAGGCACCCCCTTTGAAAAAAGCTGGTGACGCCACTGATATGGGAAACTAATATCAGATCTCCATCTTACCCTACATCATAACATAAGCCTATCCTATTTATATAGCAAATTAGCAATATCACAAACATGAATTACATCTACACTTAATTAATAATAACAGGATAAGTCTTAGTTACCTTAAACGAAGAATAGAACAAAATAAAACAAATTTTTCGGGATATAAACATTGTAAAAAGTTGAGCATGCTTTAGAATACTGAACACCACTGAACATCTTTAGCATCAAAATAAAACTGCGATGTTTGAAAAAAGAAACCAGATCAATTTAGGCAGTAGTGGTTATAGTCATTTCACCCGCTTGATGTAAACATTTAAATCCTATCCACAGATTGTGATGAATATGCCACCCCAGTCGCCCCTTCTCTTTTCATTCTCTCTCTCTCTCTCTCTCTCTTTCTTTCTTTGATCTTTTTTTTTTCTCTCTGTCCTTCTCCATCTCTCTCTCTATATTCTCTTTTTCTATCTCAGTTTTCGTTTTCTGTTATGTTTCCCTCCACTTTTTTGTTTCCGAACTTCATTGAGGAAACTTGGGAATCTCTTCTTGACCGACGAGTGTTCTACCACTGAAGACTGGACTCTAGATTAAAATGCAATGCATATGTTTGGATATGTTGTTTTCTGATATGTCCCACCATCTAAAAGGGCCAGAAGACTATTAAAGCTTCTTTCGGTACTCATGTAAAAAAACATGTTTAACCCTTTTTCTTTGCTGTGTGTGCATTGCCTGCGCATTTTTATGAACACATGGCGCGCTTCTATGGCATGGAAGATTTAGGCGCAAAAAGAGGCTAACATGCGGATGGAAAATGGGTTCTTACTCAAAAAGTTGCAAAAAGTAGCAGACAAATTTGGTATCAGTGTAAAGCATGAAATATAAGAAAGGCGATCATGATATTTTCAGCGCGGAAATCGACGGAAATGTTAACCATCCTTGGGCATGAAAAAATGCTATTTTCCCCCAATATTTTGTGTTTCATCCAAAATTACTTTCGAGAGGAATAAGAGTTCGCCTGTAAACTCTATCATTATTTAAAATAACTATTCTAGAATAAGCATGTTCAATTTGAAGTGCATTAAACAACCCGTTTGGCAAAAACCTTTAATAAAACCCAGTATTGCATTTTACACAATGCATAACAAATAATCAAAGTTTCGGGTCTATTTGAATAAAAATGACCCACTTAAAAATTAATTTCAAGAAGAAATACTGCTCAGAGGTGTTCTACACGTTGTAATCTTTGCTTAGAACGTGAAAAAAAATTGATTCTGTTTCATTGACCAAATCCCTATTTTGGCGCACTTTTTGCTCACACCTGGCCCACTGTGCGAAATTAAGCTGGATCCACCACTGCCGTCTGTCAAAGAAGGAGGAGTTGACACTCCTGCTCTATTTTCCCCATTCCAAAGACATGCAAACTCTTGTCACCCCCACCCCGGCCCCCTTGGCCCCTTGTCAAGTTCCAACTTTAAACCCCCTTCCAGCCCCCCTTCCCCCTTCCGCCTATCGCCTGGCCCATGTCAGTTTTCAACTTCCAATCCCACGTACCCTCGCCCCCTCGCTTGGCCATCTCAAGTTCCAACTCCCTCCTCCTCCCCCCCCCCCCCCCCCCCCCCCCGACCCCTTCTCCCTAAAGTTGTTGTCTCCATAATATCCACTCCACTGGTTGTATCACTTCCGAACTGCGCATATTTCCCACCGTATACGATCGAAACAAAGCACGCAATGTTTAACGGAAACGTAAATATATGCGTTGCCAATATAACAAATAATAGCATGTGGTAATTAGTATTTATTGAAAGTAGTACAGTGGTAAGCTATGAATATTATGTATATCAAAATCACTTTGAAAGAATATTTGAGTATTTTGTTATTCTTTCAAATAATTAAAACACAAAAGTTATAAGAAATAGTCTAGTGAGTGATACGTGATTTATTATACTTCGATGATTGATAAAGTCAGAGTACTTTGTCAGTCGATTATTTCGGTCATGGGAATCCCCTTTACTGTTTTTCTTGTGATGCCCGAAAATCGTGAAATTTGCCCTGATTTGTGACGAATCGGGGTAATTTCTTATAAATTTAGGGTTCAGTAATACAAAGCCAAAATGGCTCGTCTCGTATCACAGATGAGCTTCACAGAGGAGGTCGAATTCAACGATATAGAATTCGAGAAGGTAGGCGGTCGCTTAACGGTATGTACAAAGTCAATGGGCGGGGACAGATGTAGTCCGGTAGTATTATCAAATGTGTAGCCGGTAAACTCCGTAGGCATGGTAGGTGAAGAACTGAAGTACTGAAGTCTCTCTGTCTCTTCAGTATGATCATGGGGAGCCCTGTGTCTGCGCAGTGCGCACCTAAGTAACATAGTAAGATTTGACTTGAAATTGAACAAAACTTTCTTTTATATTCTTGTAAAGGCTGTACCGGTAATGGTAATGCTTAATTATCGATTATTTACATATCATGCACTCATAGGTTTATTCCTGATATTTTATTTTTAAAAAGTAAATAAATGTGAAACAAATTAAGAAAGACAAAAAGTTTTGTGTTCATTCATGTTGACTTGTTGCATATTTTCATAATTTTGTTTCGCAGTTATGGCTTGCATGTTCGCAGACAAGGGCGCTGCACAGACTTTAGGCATTCGGCCAAAGTCGTTATTATGCCCAGCCACCATTAAAGCCACCATTAAAGCCACCATTAAATCCGCCTGACCAAGTGAATATTTAGTCAAGTTTCTTGTGTTTTTATTATTGAAATTCTGATTTTCAACAGAATAAACGCTATTGATAATTCATAACTGAAAAAAATATCAGTCAAGAAGAGCGGGATTTGAACCAGCAACATTGTAGAACGTGCGGTGTAGAATATGGATACTTTGACCATGCAGATATCTTTACCACTAGACATGCTAGACCACGACGAGCAGTTGACAGCAGTTTGTTGCTCTTAAGGCTTTTATACCTCCACTCTATAGAAATTCAATACTTCTTTTCTGCTCACTGTTTTTTCGATATCCTAGGTAGGATTTTTGCCAATTGGAGGATTACTGGGCATATTAGCTATTATAGCCAGGCACTCTAGCCATACCATTTCAGTATAATTGCTTATTTGATTCAGTCTCTCAGACATAACTAGGCAACTCCTTGTTTTCTCTCATTTTCAATATAATTCTCTTTTGCACTATCATTTATGTTGAAATATATACATGTACATGTACGTATAATGGCAGTGGTCCATTAAAATATGTAGATCATTGGCTATGCATCGACAAAAACACACATATGCAAAGTGTACAACGGACCAAACCAAAGAGGAGACTGAGCCAAGAGATTGTCATTGAGGTTTCCATAAAAAATAAAAGAAGAAAGAAATACCTGTACATTAAGTTTTTTTTCTTTTTTCTTCTTCTGTTTTTACTCTTTTTGGTCTTTTGTTTATTTTATTTTGTTTTAGTTTAGTTTTTATTTTGTTTCTGTTTTGGTAAAATTAGTTAACTTTTGTCTCATGTTATAATGTTTATTTATGCATGCTTTAGTTATTCATTAAGACATTGTTGACATGCATATATTTCATGTACATATCAGTATTTGTGATAGTAGACATAGTATAGTTATTCTGGCTCAATCGCCACAAGCTCTATACTTTCTGAGTTGTTGCCTTCCTTTATGTTTTTGATGTAAACTCAATATTTTGTATGTATTTTGGTTATGGTAAATAAATGTCATTTTAAACTGAACATAACTGAACTTTGTGGTCATATTATCATTATCATGTGTCACACGGAAGTCTGATATTGATATGAACATTAGCCAGATGCAAAATCTAGATTTTCATTCATTTACTACATGTGCATAGCTTTAGGACCTGTTAACCTGGGCTAACACACTTTCACAAGGCATCAATAGTGACATTACGATATGCATTATTAACATTTGCCTGTCATAGTTTTCTTAACAATTCGATTTCAGAACATGTTAAACTTTAGAAATTTGCATAAAATACTGAATTGGGACTTTGAAAACAAAGCTTTTAGTCTCCCATCAACTAATAAAACATATCTTAGGTTTATATTATGACTTACCCTGAGTCTGGGAAGGGACAATGTGGACCTGGGGCAGTATTCTGAAAACTATGTTATCTTTTATGTTAAGGAAAACTGTTAATTGTCCTAACAAATTGAAATTCGCGCAATAAACACTAATCATTGGTGCTTGTCTCTGCAGATGTCTCTGTTAACTTTACACAGACACAGCCATCTTTGCGCAATCATTAACCAATAACTTGTCCTGATTTTGATTTGTTATAATAATTGACATCGTTTTACTAACATAAAAGTTAACATAGTTTTCAGAGTACGGCTCCTGGTGTAAATGTTAACAAGTTCTGTCTTTTAATAAAGACTTGATAAAACAACATTGACGGTTGATTGCTGTGGTGTAGATGATACAGAAAAGGATTTTAACTCTCTCGTTACCACAAGACTAAAATGCTATTACTTTGTACATACCGGTAGTGTTGTTGACTTTGGTCCTGACAGGGTTAAAAGATGAATAATTGTATAACATACAATTTGCTCATATTTTCAGGTTGTTGGCAAAGGAGCATTTGGAGTAGTAAGCAAAGCAATATGGCGCGGCATGAACGTGGCTGTCAAGATGATCGAATCAGAAGAAGAGATCAAAGCCTTCAGAGTCGAGGTAAGTCTTCCATTTCTATGCCACTACTAAAAAATGAAGTGCACATAATCATAGCTATGAAATACAGTGCTACATCAACATATGTATGGGAAATTTATGTTTATGCATGGCATTTGACAACAAGATTTTATAGGGGAAAATAACCTTTAAAATCCGTGGAATTGAAACATCTTGAAATCTCAAGACACTGTTTATACATTGTACTTATAAATTGGTGTTAAAATCCTTCAAATTAAAACATTGTGAATGATAAAAAATGCTGTTTTTACTTACAAAATGGCTTTTTAAAGCTTTTTTAAAATCACTGTAGTCTTTGTCTATGTATATTCTCTTCAGATGCCTGACTTTTTTTTGAGAAGCATTTTGTAATGAATGAAATACACCAGTATTGCCAATTTGAAGAAGAAAAGCTGATCAATTTTTAGCCTTTAAAAATTTCTGTCACTACATCAGGTGAGGCAGCTCTCGAGAGTCGACCATCCCAACATTGTGAAGCTATACGGGGCTTGCACCACCCATCCGGTGTGCCTGGTCATGGAGTTTGCTGAGGGTGGATCTCTTTACAATGTTCTCCATAGCAGCCAGCCCCAGCCCATCTACAAGGCTGCCCATGCCATGAGCTGGGCCCTGCAGTGCGCCAGGGGTGTGGACTACCTGCACTGTATGAAACCAAAGAAACTAATACACAGGGATCTAAAACCGGCAAAGTAAGTGAAATCTTTCAAACAAGAGCAAATTTACGCAAAATATTATAAAGAAACACTTAAAATATCCATATAGCAAGAGGAGCTTACATGTATACAAGGTGCCTATCTTAATAGAGATGTCACGTAAACTGTCAAGAAAATCGTCTGGTCTTGGAAAAAAGTGCGTGGTTGTTCACAATTCCTATAGTATACAAGGTTCACACAATAAGTTAACCCTGATTTAGGCCTTGAATTAGAAGTGATTTTTCCCCTTGTGCTCTTTAATAGGTTAAAGGGCAGTCCAACCTTTGTAATAATTTAATTTGTGTGAAAACAGAAATATCAGAGAAGTAGATTGGTGAAAGTTTGAAAAAAAATCAGACAAACAATAAAAAAGTTGTGATTTGTTGAAAGTTGTAATCACTATACATATGGGAATTTCAAATTGGTCTCATCATAAGGTCACTGTGATGTAGTGGCGGTCAATTTTCCCATTCACTCCAATACACAAAAGAACTGGAATGTAAATTTTTAAAAATTTTACATGTACAACTTTGCAGGATTTTTTTCTTTTTTGAGCACCTATAGCAATGTACTATCTGCACTATATTGTGATTACTGCCCCAAGGGAAAAGGCACTTTAATGATATTTTGGTGTACAACAAATGGGAGAGTTGACCGTGAATATGTGACAATGGATTCACCAAATTGTCAATTGAGATTCGCATAGATGTAGTGATCTCATTTTTCAAACATTCATAACTTTCTTATTCTTTGTCAGATTTCTTTCAAACTTTCACCATCCCGTTTCTCTTATTTTTCTGCTTTCACACAAATCAGCTTTTTGCAAATGTTCGATTGCCCTTTAAGCAAATAAATATTTCATTTTTGCTGTTAATTTGGTCCACCAAACTAAGATTAACTTTATTAGCTGTCGTTACCTCCATCATTGGTATTACGATCATTTTTTTTTTCTTTTCTTTTTTTCTAGTCTCTTGCTGATGTCTGGTGGCACAGTGCTGAAGATCTGTGACTTTGGTACAGCGTGTGATTTCCAGACTTACATGACAAACAACAAAGGCAGTGCAGCTTGGATGGCTCCTGAGGTGTTTGAAGGTGAGGTCAAAGATCAAAGATCAAAGTTCAGCGTTTTGCATTAGAAACGTATTGGGATCTCTTTCATACTGGTTGAAATATGTATTTGCAGGATATTTGATAAAAGATTTGTAAGTTCAAAGTTCAAAGTTTTCAATCCAAAACATATCAAGATCACATTAATGCTGGTTGCAATATTTTGCTGGATATTTAAAGCCAGGATTATTGGCAAGAAGTTTGTTTTATTGCCCTTCTTGTACATAATGGTAAGCCCCTCAGATAGGATGTAAAATACACAGTTACAGGTGGGTTGCAAATAGCTACCCTTTAGAGGAAGCAGGCAAAAATTAAACCTTTTTTGATGATTTCTACATCTTTCGGTGTAACAAGAACTAAATTGCCATATTTTTTTCATTTATGAATTGCAGGAAGGATCTACAGTGAGAAGTGTGATATCTTTAGCTGGGGTGTCATCCTATGGGAAGTGATATCAAGAAGAAAACCATTTGATGATATAGGAGGACCTGCCTTCCGTATCATGTGGGCTGTACATAATGGTAAGCCCCTCAGATAGGACGTAAAATACTCAGATACAGGTGTGATATTTAGCATTTGGTGATATAGGAGGACCTGCCTTCCGTATCATGTGGGCTGTACATAATGGTAAGCCCCTCAGATAGGACGTAAAATGCTTAGTTACAGGTGTGATGTTTAGCATTTGGTTATATAGGAGGGCCAGCCTTCCGTATCATGTGGGCTGTACATAATGGTAAGTCCCTCAGATAGGATGTAGAATACACAGAAGTATAATTTCAAGAGAATACCCTGAGATGATAATGGAGTACTGGTCTTTCATATCCTGTGGGCTGTGCATACTATTCGATCCCTCACAGATATGTAAAATAGAATTCTACTATACTATTAGCCTTTTCACACAAGGGTAAAATTCATCATATGGAAAGATTATTAGTCTAAAGCTTTATATTAACTAATCAGCCCTAGAGCAAGTTTTCCCTGTGTGAACGTTGATCTATACGATGTTCATACAGATACGAACTCGCGATCTAAAGACGGGTCAGAGCAGCCTACAGATACGAAGTTTGTATGGAGGAGGCAAGAGATTTTGTGTATGAATGGATATACATCTCTCACTGGATATACATCTCTCACTGGGCGGTGCTAAGACCGGGTGCGCGTTTTGATTGACATGACCTGCTATTATTATGGGCAATGGCCCTACTGCGCATTTAATCAGCAGTGAATCTCGAACGATCACACCAAAATTTTGTGTGTGTGAATGACATCATATGTAAAGCTTATTAGTTTAAAGCTCCTTAAACTAATAAGCTTTACAGAAGTTTACCCCTGTGTGAAAGCGAGGAGTGTGAATCAATGAAAAGGAAACTCATATTCAAGCTCCAATATCTTAAAAACCAAGAGAAATCGCTGAAATGTATTATAATGGTATGATAGTTGATAATATCTTCTATAATTTAATAGGCTGCTCACCAAAATGTGATCATGGATGACTTAGCACTGACCATTTTAAAAATCATGTCAAAATTTGGGCTAAATGGTGTTCCGGAGTTGCTTTCATTATTTGTGAGTGCATTCAATTGGCATGAAGACCGACGACCAACCTTGGGTTGTCCATCCATTTCATTCAGAACTTTGGCAGAGGCAAATTTGACATGAATCAAGAAAAATGTTACGGTTAAGCTATCCAAGGTTGGAGTTTATTGATCCAGATGTCAAATTAAAGGAGACATGATATGCTACAGTGTGATTTTTGATTAAATCTAAATCTGAGCCTGATCAGTTAGTCACGGACGGACATTTCACAAATTTTGAAAGTTTGAAGGCCTGTAGAACATAAGTATTTAATTGAAGAGAGCTATTTTATATTTCATGGTGAAGGGTATCACAGAAGGAGGTGAGATTTGATAAAATTTGGTTGCCTTGGCTGCCTACTAAAATTATAATCCATAAAATATTCAACGTGACGGACGGACAAAATGCTTACTCTTTAACCGATCATACTTATATATGAATCTAATGCAGCAATATTCATGGTTGAATCTGGGTTTCTTTTTTATTGACGCACGCTGTATAGTGGTTAGATTGCTCTGTGTCTAAAGGCTGGATGTTTATTTACATCTTTCCTTTGTAAAATCCTCTGAAATTGTTTCATAACAAATATTTAATATTGATAGCTTGTTGGTCTTTTGTCATACCTAGCTTATGAGTCTTTGTGTTGCAAGACACAATGTCAATTATTATATGAAATTATAGTTTGAAATGTTCCTGTCTACACGTGATTATAGTTGTAGATTTGCATCATGCCCTCGGCATAATTTGAACATAAATTTTAAGAATGTGTCCACTTCTCACAATTTTGATTCACATTTCTCTCTTTTCCTTTCAGGTCGTAGACCACCGTTGATCAGAAATATACCAAAGCCTTTAGAAAAGTTAATGACTAGGTAAGCATATGTTCACAGCAGATTGATATGAATTTCAATACCATCTTTATGTATTACAGTAATTGTATCCCCCGGCAGTATGCCGGAGGATACTTTGGATTCAGCAGCGTTTTGCCGCCGCCGCCGCCGCCGCTGCCGCCGCGTCACATTCTTGTGTGCGCTCTAGCGGTCACATTTCTCGACGAATTTCTTTCAGACGTGTGGACGTGTATCTTGGTAAAATCTGGACCCCTATAGTTTCTGGTGATGCTGCCCCCAGTGTTCCGTCTTTTATAGGGTAAAAGGCCATATTTTGGGGGATAGTTTGTGTGCGCTCTAGCGGTCACATTTCTCAACGGATTTTGTTCAAATTTTGTATGAAGGTGTCTCTTGGTAAAATCTGGAACCCTATAGATTTTGGTGATGCTGCCCCCAGTGTTCCGTCTTTTATAGGGTCAAAGGTCATATTTTGATAGATGTCTTGTGTGTACTCTTGTGTGCGCTCTGGCGGTCACATTTCTCAACGGATTTCGTTCAAATTTTGTATGAAGGTGTCTCTTGGTAAAATCTGGAACCCTATAGATTTTGGTGATGCTGCCACCAGTGTTCCGTCTTTTATAGGGTCAAAGGTCATACTTCAGGGCATGGCGTGAGTGCACTCTGCAGGCCACATTTCTCAACGGATTTTGTTCAAATTTTGTATGGAGATGTATCTTGGTATAATCTACACATGTTTAATTTTTGGTGATGCTGCCCTCATTGTTCCGTCCTTTATAGGGTCAAAGGTCATTTTTCCATTTCTTGCACTCTTACTTCTGCATTTCTTGACGGATTTCATTCAAATTTTGTATGGAGATGTTTCTTGGTATAATCTACACATATTTAATTTTTGGTGATGCTGCCCTCATTGTTCCGTCCTTTATAGGGTCAAAGGTCATTTTTCCATTTCTTGCACTCTTCTGCATTTCTTGACGGATTTCGTTCAAATTTTGCATGAAGGTGTCTCTTGGTGTAATCTAAAAACCTATAGTTTTTGGTGATGCTGCCACCAGTGTTCCGTCTTTTATAGGGTCAAAGGTCATACTTCAGGGCATGGCGTGAGTGCACTCTGCAGGCCACATTTCTTGATGGATTTCTTTCAAATTTTGTATGGAGATGTATCTTGGTATAATCTACACATCTTTACTGTTTGGTGATGCTGCCCTCATTGTTCCGTCCTTTATAGGGTCAAAGCTCATTTGTCCCTTTTGTGCACTCTTACTTCTGCATTTCTTGATGGATTTCATTCAAATTTTGTATGGAGATGTATCTTGGTATAATCTACACATATTTAATTTTTGGTGATGCTGCCCTCATTGTTCCGTCCTTTATAGGGTCAAAGGTCATTTTTCCATTTCTTGCACTCTTCTGCATTTCTTGATGGATTTCG